>VUYV01000173.1:1739248-1780025 GCA_008711295.1 Anarhynchus alexandrinus | reverse complement strand
CCGCAACATATAAAACTTCCCTTTAGTTTTGTCTCAAATATGTTTAATGAAAGCCATATGTCTTAATTCCCCCAAAGAGTACTGAATCATCCTTCTATAATTTATGATACCCTGCATCAGTCTCCTCTACTGGCTCTTGCGGTCTTCTTGTACCAGATCTCCCGGTGCTCAAAATGTGGCTCCGATAAACATCGTTCACAGCTGTCTCTCAGAGCACCTTTTTGAATCTGCTTATCACCTGCCCGCGCAGTGATTTATTTAGGCTTCTTATAGTCACATTTGATTCCACCTGCCTCTACCTTTTCTGTTGGTGTGCTGTGTCCACCCAACTGCTTTGAAGTTCCCGGAAGGCAGCGAGTCAGCAGGGGGATTTGTCAAGAGCAGGGAATGTCGGACCAACCTGTTTTCCTTCTGCGAGAGGGTAGTGGGCTTTTTGGCATAAGAGAAGCAGCGTATGTCATGTGTCTGGGTTTGAGTAAGGCTCTTTGGCCCTCTTACGTGTGGCATTCTCGTAAGCAGATTAGAGACGCATGGTCAAGACGAAACTGCAGTGGGTGGGTAGGAAGCTGTTTGGAAATCCTTACACACAAAGTAGTTATTTAAGGATTCACTGTCAAAGTGGAGATGCTGTAGGAGTCTGTGCAGCATCTAGAGCTGCTCGGTGTTTTAGTTAACCTAGATAACCCGGTGAGAGAATAGAGCGTATGGTTGGTAAAGCTGCACGTGACACTTTGATGCGTGCAAATACACCGGAGGACAGAATTCAAATTCACCTGCAACCAGGAGATACGGAGGAAAAATCTTAGGAGAACATTCAGGATGAACAAATGCTATTTATTATAATTAGTCTCGTTTAATGTCACAGAGTTAAAAAAAAGAAAAAGGAGGGGACAACTGTCTAGATAGGACTTCTTCAGACCTGTTTGTAGGGATCATAGTGAGCACAAGATGAGTGAGAGTCAGTAATGTCATGTAATTAAAAAAATCACAGGCTTTTCTGGAATATGCCATCAGAGTGTACTATGTGTAGAGCAGATTTTCTGCTTCACTCTACAGTTGTAAGGCTTCATCATAAGCCTGTTCTGGACACGGCACTTCAGCAAAAGTGTGGATCAACTGGAGACAGGAGCAATGAGAGTAATGAGAGGTCTAGAAAACAGGTTATATGCTGAAGAAAATTTAACACGTTGAAATTGCTTATTAACTTCAGCTTAAAACGCTAAAAGGCACATGTTTTCAAATACAGAAAAGGCTAGAAAAAGAAAAGGGAACACAACTTGTTCTCCAGATTCAAAATACAACAGGAAGGAAGGGCCTAAATTTCAGTGAGGGAGATTTTGCATTGACACTGAGGAAAAAAACTCGAAGAGTGAGGATGGCAGAGTGCTGAAACCAATTCCCCAGGGAAGCTGCGTATTTTCTGTCACTGGATATCTTTAACAAGAGGATATATGAACTTCTGTAGGGAATGGCATACACTAATTTTGCCTTGAGGCTTTAAGTTTCTTCCAGTCCTCCGATTCTGTGATTTCCTACCGTTTCGCCAATAACACCAGCCTCCAGATCACCCACATGCTGCTTTTTAACAGAGTAAAATCCGTCCTCTTTTGCACCGTATATTCCGATCTGTAGGACTAGGTGGTGATGTGGAAGGAGTAAAGAGTAGTGCCGTGCTTATCTGCAGCCAGTCATCCAAAAAAGGTATGTGGAGATGTAACCTGGAGGCATCTTAGCTACCTTTGAATAAAATACCTGGGCTTCCCAGGAGCAGGTTAGCTGTGGCAGCAGGAGTTTAGTACAGACTAAGGTGCACTGCTTCCAAGCTAGGCTGAGCGCGCCTCGGTAGGTAGTTTAAAGCCCCATCCCAGGTATTTCTACATTATCCTGTGATCTGCGGTGTAAGCTGGCTCTCAGTGAATAAGTTCACGATGTGGCGGTAGGACAGAAAAGAACAGGAAGAATTGTATTTCAGTTGTGTGCTGGTTTGTGGTGGTATTTCTTGGTTCCCCATCCTTCACGGCTGGCTGCTCGCTCGCTGCCTCTCTTCCGTCATTGCACATTTCCTAATGAAGGCGCTGATTTTGAGTAGGTTTTTGTTATAAATACTGTCATGAAATGTTTCCTGGGCAACTTGGCGGTAACCGAGACTGGACTGCCTGTTGGTAATTATTACCCAAAGGAGTTTTACCCTATTTAAAGGTTTAGGATTGGAGATGATACTTGTAATGATTTCCAAATTTCAGTCAGACAAAGATTTTATTTCTGCGGGTTTATAGACAGAGAAGCTGACAAAAAAAAAATACTGGTGAAAATCAACATTTTTAAGAAAAACATGCAGGTCAGCATTTATGTTAGTATATGATGATGAGAATTATCAAAATTATCTTAAAAAATTAAGATAAACTTATTTTTTTCTCCATCTTTATTTCATGATAATTTTCTACTGAATTGAATGTAACTAGATATTTTTTCTTACTGTAGAGAAGCTATTTTCAGTGATTTGGAACATTGTGAGCAAAATAAATTCCTAAGTCTAGTAACTAGTTGACAGGTTTTAATTTATAGAACTTCATTGAATTGTATATTTCTTGCAAGTTAACATACATAGAGTTATTCAGTGTTAAGGTTTTGAATGTAACAAAGAAAATGCGTATGGGGAATTGTTTTAGCCGTGAAGCAACTTTTCCATCGTATGCTTTTAATCAAGTCATAAAGAGACTAGAAATATGACTGTGCTGAAAGGAATATTGGTTATACCTATATAAACCCCCATCTTCATCGCTGTTGGATCTCTTCCCCTGCCAAATTATCCCTGCTGTCTGCACCGATCACAGAGTTCACAGGGAGAATCTCTCCTTTGCCCAACGTATGGATCGTGTGGATCCGTACATCCCGATGATGGGGTTTTGAAGGGGTGCCAGTGCCACACGGGGCTCCCCAAATGCAAGGCAGATGAGCCCTGGGAAGCCTGCACAGTCCCCTTTCAACAACTTTGTGAGCTTCCTCCACATCGGGCTTCTTGCAGGAAGCATCCGAAGCCGGTGCGGGCGTAACGGTTGTGGGGTGCCTGGCTCGGCACGAGCAGGACGCCGACAGCAGGCGAGCAGCGACGTGTACTGTGGGTTTGTGGTTGTTTTTTTTTTTTATTGCAGCCAGGCAGTGAATTGGATAACTTGGAGGAGATTCTGGATGACCTGCAGAACAGCCAGTTACCGCAGCTTTTCCCAGATAGCCGCCCAGGCGCGCCAGCGGGCTCGGTCGACAAGCAAGCCATCATCAATGACCTCATGCAGCTCACCAGTGACAGCAGCCCCGGCGCGGCTGTGGCCACCCAGAAACCAGCAATGAGGATTTCACAGAGCAGTGAGTCCGCCTTCCGCGCGCGTGTCGGCGACGCTCGCGAACCCCCAAAGCGATGGTGGCGGCGGTGGTGGTACCCCTGGGTCGCTGGGGAGGAACCGGGCAGCTCCTGGTCCTGCTCTGGTCTTGCGTGATGACATAGCGCCATCTGCGGTCGTCCCGTTTTGAAACACATAAGGAGGTTATGTCTAATTCACTCAGCGCCCTGGAATTCCGTGCCTTTTGAGGAGTTTTAAGGGGTACCCTCAAAATAAATGAAACGTCCCCTACTGTGGTTAGAGGTGATGCTGCTGTTGCGGGGGGGTTTGGCGTGGGGAGCGCGTGCGTGTCATCGTGATGCGGATCGCTCCTTTCCAGCAGCTCCTTCGGTAAAAGGGATGGGAGAGGCTTTTCTAGGCGTGAAGGAGAGTCGTCTTCTAAAACCGCAAGATTAATAGAAAGGCATATGATTAAGAGGAATGGCCAAGTTTAATTTGAAATTGTGGCTTTTAATTGAGTCACTTCCAGCTGACAGTGTTCCTTAACTTTATTAATTAACTCACAAATCAGAATGGAAATGTTGGTCTACCACCATAGAATAATGGAAAGTGAGCAAGACAGCAGCCTTATCAGCTACGAATGTTGAAGAAAATAGCATAAAAAGCCCCTGTTTCATTTTTTTTGTCCTGTTGGCTAGGATGGCAGCATCTGTTTACTTCCTTAAATGCATGCTGGTGGGTTTTATTATAAAACATAGGGTTTAGATAATATTTTTAGCCATTCTAAAGATACTAAAATAACACCGTGCCACTTTCAGGTGAACTCAAATTATTACTTCAAAATGTTTAAATAAATATTAATATTACTATTAATAATCAATATTAATGTTTAAATGCCTATTAAAACTACTACAGATACTTAAATGATCATTTGTTATCAGATGCTTGGATTTAATGTACTCATTTTTGTAAGTATGGGGATGCGAGCAGCGCGTAAGTCAGAAGGAAATCTCTGTGCTTCTGAAATCTTTAGCATAGTCTTTCTGGAGCAAGGTCTGCTGGTTCCTTCCACTGGAAAGCCAAAAGGCTTCAGAGTTAACCTGGCTTTAAACCCGCTTTCCGAGCTACTGGCAGTACAGTAACAGTATGATTGTAAATGAGCGTGTCCTGGTGGTTAGCAGCAGTTCCGTAAAAGCAGCATCCTGTTTCCCATGTAAATTAAAACCCTAAAACTTCTTCTGCCACCTCAGTCCTGTGTCTGTGCCTGATTCCCCTAGGGAACTTCTGCCTTGTTTTCAGTAGAAGAGCATACAGAAAACACAAAGAGTGAGTGGCTTCTGATACGCTCATAGAAAGCTATGTAGAATGAATGTCAAATCATACACAATTTCAAAAGAGGTTTGAGGGTTTAAATTTTTTTTTCTGAAAAAATTACCAGCTTTCATTTTACAGGTTTTACATGAAAATACATAAAATATTGTTATGTGTTTAAAAAAAATATATATAAGACTTGAAAGCTGCTCGATTTGCCAAATTGCTGCAGTCTGTTGCGTGGGGGACAGGGAGCCTCCTTCAGTCCCATCCTGACCAAGAGCAGAACGTGTGATCTGAGCACCATGGCACCTCATCAACTGTGTTGCTATTTTGTGCTGCATTTCGAGCTTTCCTTTTTGTAGGATCAGTGGGTGCTGGCAAAGCTACCCATATAATAATTTATTAATCTATGTGCTTTTTCAAACTTCTGGGGCAAACTGTTCTGAAGCTGTCACTGAAGTCCGGTTTTGGTTCAAACCTTACTTTATGATGCCCCTAAGCTTGGGAAGGTCATTTTTGTCTCATAAGTAATTTTGTTTGCTTGTTTGAACAGACAATCAAGACAAAATTTTGATCTCGTGGTTAGGATTTCAGTGTATGTGGTGTGTTGTATTTCCTATACAGACATATAAGCAAATTCACCTGGCAGAGAACTTGTGTTAAAAAATAAATACAATGAGCTCCTGTAGTCTGGTTTTATAAAATAAGAAGAAAAGTCAGAGACCTTTGTAATAAGATGTTTCTGTGCTTTTTAAGAAGCTTAATAAACTTCATCTAAGTTCTCAAATTCAAAAGTATCACTACTTTGATCTAAAATAAGACAGAAGTTGTTTAACTTCTTTGTAATTTGGTGAATATAAAAATGCAGAAGTTGCTTTAAGGATGCCGTTACATCAGAGGCTCTCCTAGGGGAAGCTATCCGAAAGTATTGCAAATAATAATTTCACAAAAATGGTTAATTTATTGCTATGCATTTTATTGGTATGATTGGAAATGGAATCACAGGCACAAGGTCAGTGTATGATTCATGTGTGAGAACTAGTTGTGCACATAGGGGATGCTTTCATGCATTGGAACATCGCCCAAAGACCAGCTGAGCCAGATGCTTGCCAGTCATAATGTGAAGCTCGCTTTTCTGAGACAGGCTGCAGTTTTCTTTGTAGAGGCTGATTTTAAGAGCACAAAACACCTCAACAGAAGAAAATAATTATGTAAAGGTGACAGTAACCATCAAGGATGGTTCTGTTTACCAGAATGTTACAGTGGCACAGCTCTAATTCTGGACTGCTTATTTGTTGTTACTGAGTCGTGGAAGGATTTATTTTTATTAATGACAAAAAAAATGTAAAAAAAAAAATAAATTAAGAGGGAGATCTAGAAATGGGGCTGCAGGATCTGATATAGACTCAGTCTGGCCTCAATTTTGATAACTTCTTCAGGGGCACAGCTTATGCCAGAAAACTTTCAAAATTGAAATAATTCCTAGCAATCTGCCTCAGGATGACATCTGCATGCAATTACAGCCCTACTAGGTATAAGATTAATTGGCAGTAGTATGGACATAACACAGTGTGGTGTTTGTTGCTGTAGTGGCTCTTCTGTCAGTTAAATTGCATCATTTAAAGTTTTAAAAATATATGTCATATCTGTTTTAGTGTCAGAATGTTCCATTTTGAAATTTACATAAAAATGTCGAGAAGGGATGTTTCTCAGACAGATACGGAGTGGGTAAATTATGCAGCATTAAATAGCTCAGCCCAAGAGCTTGAAGTGTGTTTGGGTTCTTTTTTTTTTTNTTTTTTTTTTTTTTTTTTTTTTAACAAGTAAAGTTTCCATTCTTGTAACTTTGCTTTTTTCTTCTTTGCTCCTCCTGTCTAGCTTTTAATAACCCACGAGCAGGGCAACTGGGCAGGTTATTACCAAACCAGAATTTACCACTTGACATCACACTGCAGAACCCAACAGGTGCAGGAACTTTCCCACCCATAAGAACGAGTAGCCCCTATTCAGTGATACCTCAGCCGGGACTGATGGGCAGGAATGAAGGGATGATAGGAAATCAAGGAACTTTAGGCAACAGCAGCACAGGTAAGATGACTTTCTTTTTTTTTTTAAATATACTCGAGTAACAGACTGTAGCATGTGTAACTTTATATTAGGGTTATTACAAGTGCGGGCTATTATAAGTACTTTCCAAAAAGTTTGGGAAAAAAGCATGTTTCATGGGCTGTTATGTATTGGCATATTTATTTTGAATTTCTGTTTCTGCATATTTTTAGTCCTGCTCTTTATGCACTGTTTTTCACCTACCAGAAAGCTTCTAGATGAGCACAGTGTGTTGGCAATTAGTGTCTGTTCACGTCAATGTTCCAGATTCAGCTGAGGCTTAGATAGGTAAAAGTCCAACCTTTCTGCCTCAAAAAAGCAAATAGATTAACCACTTTTCTGTAGAGGTAGTTATTTCAAAACACAATTGTGGGCATTAGCGTTGCCCTTATGACGTGTATATCTCTACAGACTTTGGTTTTGCCCTCAGTTATCCTTTACTTACTAGCCTTAGTTCCCATTTTCAATTAAAGAAATGCTAATGTTTTCATCATTTTCTGAAACCTAAACTTTTTGGGAACCATCAGGTGTTGCAGTGGTATTACCTCTTGTCAGGCATGATGCCTGATTTGTGGTGCATTGATTTCTTCATGTTGTCCGAATATTGTACAAAGATACCATAGCGGGTTTCCCAAGAAAAGTCTGGCTGATTGCCTTATTTCAACTAGTACGTAGTCTGAGGCTGTCCAAGTGCGCAACAACTGCTAAGAACTCTGAGTGACTAAATAAATGGGCATTGTAAGTCCTTTCAGCTGGCTATTCACTGTCAAAATTTTATGTTTAGTTTGCATCAGTATTAAAAAAGACATGCTGCCAGACACTGAAATATCCTGTTCAAGCAGTTAGAGGTCAACTTGTAGTCTTTCAAGTGTCCTATTACTTTCATGTTCTGTATACATATTAGAGGATGTTATTCATCTTATGTATACAAGTTAGAGAGTATTATCTGTGTTCCTGCCATTTGCTGTAGCACACCACATATTTCAGCTGATAGAATATATACACAAATAGAACAAACCTGAGTATGGAACACTGAAGCAAATTTTGTACAGCAGCTGAGACAATGACCCTCTTCAGAGGGTTTTTTCTCCTTGGATATATCAACAAATAATTGAACTGATGAGTAATAACTATTTGTGTGGCTTTTAGTATTCATTTAAGGATGTTGCAAAATGCAACTGGAGAGACCAGTAATCCAATCTGAAATCAGTGTTTTATCTGCTCTCTTGACTGTATAAAATTGAAATGTATAAATACTATGAATGCACGTCTCTGGGTTTGGGGGGTTTTTGTGTTGGGGTTTGGTTGGGTTTTTTTGGCTACTGTCAGAGTGTAGTACTCTATATATTCCAAGTGTAAATAAACTGTATCAGTTGTTTACAGTAGATGTAGGAGGACTTCCCCTAAAATAACGGTAATGAACTTCAGCATCTATCGGAAAGTTCCTGTGAGTAATTTCCCTGCACTGTATATTGGTTCGAGATTTATCTGGGTGAGCCTTGAAGCTAAGAAGGCTGTCGGTTCTGAAAGAAAGGACTTGCCAAAAGATGTTTGCAGAATGCGAATTTAAATTCAGCCCTTCTAATTTGTAAGCGTGTGTAGCGGTAACATGTTGTTACTCAAGTCTTCGTTCTCACTTAGCACTTGGAAAGTAAAGCACTGACACACACATCAGCAAACGTGATTCATTTCCTGAGGAAGGAAGTCAGGGCTATCCACACACCCTCGGCACCTGTCGCAGACTACATGTGGGAACGCTTACTCTCAACAGCGTTTCGGAAATGATAAAAGGATCTTCCTCATGTAAAATGCATAATAATCTCCAGTCCCTTGACTAAGCAGCGTGAGGCATCATTCTGTAGCTTTGCACATCTGGACAGACAGTTGTGCTACGATGCGCTTTGAGTGAAACTAGTGCGTTTTTGTCGCTAAAAATGCAGCTCATCAGGCAGTTGTAATGCTAAAGCTGTTCTGAAGCACGTGCCGGCACCTAAGTCTGTTTGTCTTTTGTGCAGGAATGATCGGTGGCAATGCCCCTCGGCCTGCCATGACATCTGGAGATTGGGGAAGCCAGGCTCCTGCTGTGAGGGTGACCTGCGCGCCCACGGCTAGTGCCATGAACAGGCCGGTGCAAGCGGGCATGATCCGCAACCCCACGGCCAGCATCCCCTTGAGACCCAGCAACCAGCCTGGCCCAAGGCAGATGCTTCCATCTCAGGTCATGAATATGGGTAAGTCAGGGCACGTGTGAAGTTGTGCTTTTACTTGATGAGAACCGTATCCCACAGTGGAAGTTTCCTTTGGAAGTGGGAAGGAAGGTGTGTAGAAACACTAACTTTCAACGCATGTATTGATATGAATAATTCCTGGTGCTCTGTAGCTCCACAGTGGTGTGGCCAAAGAAAGAGGATATGATGTTGCTCTTGTTTATTAAAGACTGTGGAGTTTTTTAAGAGGAAATGCTGGGAACATTATCATTGTTCTTGGTTGCTTTTAAAGCAAGTACATTAGGATATTTACTCTATATACTGTCCTTTTCTTATGCTTATCTTTCTAAATTTTTGCATCTATGATGTCATATCTGCTGGTTTATTGTTTTGAACCACTTTTGGAGTTCTCATGTTATTTTCTCAAATTTTAAAAGCAATTTCTAACAAAAAAGTTATGATGCCTTTAAGTGTAACATTACTGAAGTCTTAATGGTTTTGTTTGCTTTTACTGTACATGGATAATTCAACTGAAAGAATTAACAGGAAAGTAGATTCTTTTCACAAAAGTTATGTGGTTATTCTTCATTTATTAGGGCCATCCGAATTGGAGATGAACATAGGGGGACCTCAATACAGCCAACAACAGGCACCTCCAAATCAGACTGCACCATGGCCAGACAGCATCTTGCCTATAGATCAGGCAACTTTTGGTAATCAAAACAGGTGAGTCTTACTGTCGCATCGAAACATGGAGAGATTTTACAGGTCTGTTTTACACATCTCATGGAAACAAAGTTCTACATAACATATTCACCAAGCATACATCAATTTAATGGTTGCAGTATTTTATGGTCATGAAATGTATGCACGTTCCAGTAACACTTATAAATACTCTCTTTGCCATTTAATGTGTTGGAAGAATTGGAAATTCTGTATCACAGCGAATGCTGCCAGTGCTTTGGGTAATTGCACCATTTTCACCTCTCAAGCATTAATAAGGGCATGATTCTGTCTGGTTTTGCTGGTTTTAATTGTTAACAATTATACTTAACACAATGTGGGAAAACGCTTGAGCCTTTGTAGTTATAACATAGCCATCTTCTTCTGCAATGGGGTAGTGTTTTAAGTAGTGCAGGACATCATTAATTTCTGTTTTGTTTAGGGTTTTGTAATTGACTTAAATTCTGTAAAAGGTGAGGAAGGAAAGGTGAAGTGAAACGGAGACTGCCTCTTCCCTGAAGTTAGCTCCTTCTCTGGTATCCAGAACCACAGATGGATCACAAGTTATATTACTCATATGTAACATATTAACTGTGTTCATTATGAAGACTTTTAAATTATNTATATATATATATATATATATATATGGACTGGATAAGTGATACAAAATGGACAGATAAAGGAGAAATGTTGAAATATTTTGAATTGCATGAGTTGGGATATTTTTCAGAAGTAAAGGGGAGGAGTGCTGAAAAGAAAATGAACAGAAAGCAGTTGGAAAAAAGTGTGTTTGAAGAAAGATTAATCTTCTGACTACATTCTCTTAATTTTCATTATGAAAGGATGTCCAAAAATATTATCTGTAAATTTAAGTGTGGCGTTTTCTCTGTTACTTTTCTAACTTTTTCATGCTTTTCAAGATGTTTTCTGGTGCTAATTCTCCCCCAGTTAAGGTGACCATATGCCAAAAGCACTGTTTGTGTAACTTAATTTTTCACTTAAAAAATGGCACTTAAAAAATAAAACACAGGGCCATGTTTGATCAGCGGGCCAGGCAGATAATTCTTCCATTTTGTTACCTTTGCATTTCTCATTATTTCCTTGTAGCTGGAGACGGTGAAAAAAACTCCCATTGTGTTGCATCTGAAAGTAATCATATTTTGACCCAAACAGAGATGGCAGATTGTTTGGTGCTGCCGTTTCTTATTTTATTAATCCCTGGGATTTGTATTTTTATAACCTTATTATCATTGTCAGTATTAAATTTGATAAAAGTTAAATCGTAAGTAAAAATAATTCTTTTAGAGAAAAATTGTGGTATATGAATGAAATGGGGAAAAAAAGTAATTGTCATTCTTTAGCATATAGAACTTGACAAATATTTTAAACTTTTTCCTACCATATGTATTCATGCCCATTTACAATTTGAGGGAGGTTTTTTTGGCTAGCCCCATTGATTGTTTTTCCAGATGACAGATCCCTTCTTATAAGATACCTTTAAAGTTTGCAAGCAATTTGATTCAAAGGATTCTTTTTTTTTGCTCTTCCCTTTTACTGATTTCTAATTCCATCTGTGAGAGTTATAGAAACTTCTCTTTATATGAGATTGATTAACACTTTGTGATGTTTTAAAGGTATGTCATATATATCCTCATTTTTATTTTTTTTTACAGCCCAGGATCAAATTAAAAAGAATATGTTGTTGTTAGTTTTCCTGCTTGCCATCCTTTGGGGTTTTAAGTGTATAGCCTGACGATGCAGCTCTCTGCTTCTGCTTAGCTTTGACATAGAGATTAGACTTCCATGGCAACCATATATCTCATTATGGAAACTAAATATACAAACATGTTTCTTTGTTTTTCCAAACAGACATGTAAAAAGGGTTCACATACAGTGCTGTTTCCTCCCTCCATGTGTGACAGATTTTGTTGTCTCTGAGTAATTATCTGGGATGAGATTCTGCCATGATGTGTGTATAGGAGCTGCCCTTGCTTGCAGAATGCTTTGCTTTTTATATTTTCTATTGTAGCCTTGTAGTATTGGGTGTGAAGTAGGGCTTGTATGCAAACTGCAAAACAAAAACGCGTCGTTTGGCTGCAGATAAGGTGTTATTTCAGATTTAGTTTGTTTCTGAGGAAGTTTTGTCCTTTGGGTTTGGAATAAACCTTTATTCTGCCTTTGTAACTGTGAGTGTGTTTTGCATACAAATTCAAGGGTGAGGTAAGCAGGATTTATAGAGCCAGCACACTCTGCCTGACAGTATCCAAATTCTTGCTGACACCCTTCTGAGGCACGTAACCAAGTGCATAAACTGGTACCCAAGTGTGCAATTCCATAAGATAGGTTGAGCTGATGCAGTGTTTTGCTGCAAACAAAAGGGGAATGTCCTTCTCTCCCTGCTCCCTCATGCTTCTGGCCAGCTCTTCCAGATGTTCGGTTTGTGTGAGCTCAAACGATCCCCGCACCCCTCTGCGACCTCTTCCACGTACTTAGTCTGACAGAAAACCAGTTAAGAAGAGTGTCTATGGAAAGGAGTTCTTCAACTTGTGATAGTATACTTAATCTAACATCTGAAATTCAAAGTTACAATTAGTTTAAAAGAAAATCAATCAACCTTCTGTGTTCAGTGCCTATATTTTATGCTGACTTCTCTGTTCCTCTGTTGACCCCGTAATGTGGAATCAGCACTCGGGCGTACCTTTGATGTGCTTGCTAACTTGTTGGATACACCGTGCTTGTAGGGTCTTGACAAGCATTAATCACGCTATTTATTTCTTTGGGTAGCATAACTTTCATCCAGAATAGTTTTCTAAACAAAATTGGCAGCGATTAAAATAATTTCTGTCTCCACTTGTTAATTCAATTTGAGTACTAATCCTCTGATATTATTTTTTGTTTTTCAGCAGCTGTTTACCAACGCTGTGTTCATGTTTTCACAGGCAACCGTTTGGCAGCTCACCAGATGATCTCTTGTGTAATCATCCTTCATCAGAGTCACCAAGTGATGAGGGTGCTCTCCTGGATCAGCTTTACATGGCATTAAGGAATTTTGATGGCTTAGAAGAAATCGACAGGGCTCTAGGAATACCGGAACTAGTTAGCCAGGTACACTGGACATTGCTTTGCATGTATTAAGTATTGCGTTTAAAGGATATGCTGTCAAGGTGGAGGTACAATGTGTGTTGAAGAAGGGGATTGTACACCACTTCTTGCAAGCTAGGATGGAGTTACATATTTTGGTGGGAGTCCACCCAGGCTCAGTGTCGCCTGAAAAGGTTCCTTCAGCCCCAGATTTAGTCTTCCTTCCTCTCCCCTGCTTCACCAAGCTCTCCTCCTTCTGACCTGTGCTCAGCCACTTCGCTTTATGGAACTAACCTGACCAAAATGCAAAACAGTAGCAGCCTTCTGCTGATCCAGTGGTCAGAGGAACAACTGTGTGGGAGAAAGGTAAGATCACGGCCAGCAACAGGGTACAGGAAAGCAGAAAAAATGAAGACCTAGGAGCAAAGGAGCATGACCAAGACCTTTGTGTGATGGGGACAGCAAGCTTTTGGATGAGCAAACTTGTAATATGATTTCACCCATAGTTTTTACCTTAGTTGATTAATGTGTGTTAAGGGACTAGTTTCACCTGAAGCACTTAACTGAAAAAAAATTTTACAGTTTTATGAATATGCTTCCTAAACTTTGCAGCATGAAATTGTTCTATGCTTTTTCATCCTGTTTTTTCCCCACAGTTATTTTTGTTGGCTTCCAGTTGGTTCTTGTCCATTTCAGTCTTATATGGTGCAAAAAAAATGTGGTAAACATAAAAAAGATTTTGGGGAAAAGTTAGTTCTTGGTGTTTCTGGCATCACAATTATATTTCCAAAAGCAACTTCACATGTCTCTCTAATGATTTAATGTTCTCAGAGGTCCCTAGAATACCCATTTCATTTCCCAGCACTCATCAGCATCCTGAGCATAACTTCTGAACTAACTCTGCATTTTAGATATGAAATAGGACCAATGCAATCCTGCTTTGAACATAAGGAAACTATCTCCAAGCCTATTTGGTACAAGACAGAACTCGGTGAGGTGTTAAGCTCGAGATACAATTTATTGGTGAACTTCAATTATTCAGTGTGAAACTTTCGTGCAATATTACGTAGCTTTTGGAGTACTACCACCAAAAAATATGAATAATGTTTTATTTCAAACTAAGTGATAAATATATTTCTATTTAATTAATATCTCAGTGGAAACAGTTGAAGAATTTTGCAGATAACAGAACTGTCAGATTTTAGAACATGTTTTTTAAAATATCCATCAAACATTTTATAGGAGCTTAAAGTCTTTCTTTCATGAGGGCACTGAAATTTAGATTAACTTGATTTCCAAGGTCAGTGTGGAATAAGCTATAAAATTATTCTGGCTAGACCAAATATTAGGGAAGTATCTAGAATGGAGTTTAGAATTGTGTTAGCTTTTTTATGCTAATGGATAATCAGTTTGTGTGAAAGTGCCCTGAAAGAATTAGGCACTCTGTTCACATTAGCATCTTTATTTGAAGTCATTATTTTGTTTAGAGACACTGATAGAAATATACTTTCTTATCCTTATTCATTTGTAACGTCTTTGAATTTATCTCGGATTCAATGGCGAAAATATGCTGCCATCACTTCATCTACAGATTTTGATATAGCGTTTGTCATTTCAGGATTTTATTCGTTAGCCAGAATAATACAATGGCTGTGTTAAGAACATGACAGAGATTGTGGGTCTTTGTTTTAAAATAAAAATAAAAGAGAGGAGGAATATGAATATGTTTTGATGCTCAAAAATACAGTTCTATTTGGTTTTCAGTTTTATATGTAGATAAAGAAACTTTATGTAATTTTCTGTTTACAGACATTCATTTCCTGGAAGTTTGGCTTTGCAGGGTGGCTGTATGAGTCTCATATAATCCTGTGAAAAGCCACGTCCCGCCAACTGTTTCTGCTGTTCACATTTTTTCTGCAGAGCCAAGCTGTCGACCCAGAGACCTTCCCCAGCCAGGAGTCCAGCATCCTGATGGAGCAGAAGGCTCCCGTGTTCTCCCAGCAGTACGCGGCGCAGGCTCAGATGGCGCAGGGCAGCTACGCGCCCATGCAGGACCCCAGCTTCCACCCCATGGGGCAGCGCCCGGGCTACGCAGCCCTGCGCATGCAGCCCCGGCCCGGCCTCCGACCCGCCGGCATCGTGCAGAACCAGCCAAACCAGCTGCGGCTCCAGCTGCAGCACAGGCTCCAGGCGCAGCAGGTACGTCCCCCTTCCGTGCCCGGTTTCACGCCGGCGCAGGCGCCTCTCCCAGGCAGCACATACTGGCAGCCTGCTCCAAACAGACCAGGTCTTAAGTCTGTACCCTGTTTTATTACAGCCTAATTCCACTTTTAAACTAAAAACGCTAGCCATAATGAGTTTTGCCAAGACAGTGCCTTACTCACTCTTTTTTTTTTTGGTCTTTTTTGCATCTTTCCATTATTCTTCCTATAATAGCGTGCAAGAATGTGCCTCAAACCAGGACAGCCTAGTATTTAAGCCTCGGTCTCACTAATTCTTTGAGCAAGGCTACAGTGGCGCTTTTTGTTATATAAGTCTTTTTCTGTTTGTTATATCTTGACTCTTCCAGCAATCTAAATGCTTTTACTGCTGCCTGATACCTTCATCCTTTTTTTTTTTTTTCCTTGGCCTTGGTCTACTTTTGAGGATCATCTTAAGTTGTTGTTTGTTGTTTCAGTTTTAAATATATAAGTTCATAGTACTAAAAATAAGATATTATTAATAATACTATATATTAATACTAAAAATAAGATATTATAAAATAATATTTCTGCCTTCAAACGTCAGGATAGGGTCTAATTCAGAGTAAACCTCAACAGTCCAATCCCAAACTCAAAAAGGACAGGAGCTGTAAAGGCAGCATATTTGGTAAACAGCTTAGTTGTTATTTATAGGGTGTATTATCTCCTTCAGAAGCAGGATTCTGGGGATGATAACAGGACTTGAGTCGGAAAACTAGTCACTGCTTGAATATGTAGAACTAGGTCTTCAAACCAACTGGTTGGGAAGTTGGTATATATACCTTTGTATATAAAATTTCCCTGTTGTCGTTTTCCTTCTAAAACCTTTGGGTTTTGGTGTTGGTTGGTTGTTTTTTTTCTTTAGAATCGGCAGCCACTGATAAATCAGATCAGCAGTGTCTCCAATATGAATCTGTCTTTGAGACCTGGAGTGCCAACGCAGGTGAGAGAAATAGTACTTTTTTAAAAAAAAACACTTTGTTTTCTTCTTTCTCCCCCCAATTAAATACAGTAGTGATGCTATGTTGTAAATACATACAATAAATTCTAAAGCTTGAATACAAATAATGCAGTGTGCATGATAATAAGTATTTCACTGTTTTATTTCTGAGAGTCTTTCCCATATTTACATGGGGTGGATGGTTGTTTACTAGAGATATGATATAACTCCATTTTAAACAAAGCTTCTCATTTCCTAAAGAAGCATTTTTTTAATGAGCTACTCTGTTTGCAATTACAAATCGCTGCAACATTAAACACTGATATTATTTCAGTTACTGACTCTTGCGCTGTTGGAAGTCTTTCGCAGCAGAAGTATTAATAGGATTATTTTCTTGCATTTAATATTATTGTTAGTTGTGTGGTGGGTGGGGGGAAAGAGCTGGAATCTTCCAGATTGCTCCAGTGGAGCAATGGTCAGGTTGCTTTAGAAGGCGTTGTTGATAGGTGATGGTGGTTTTCCCTGCAGGGCCCTATCAACGCGCAGATGCTGGCGCAGAGGCAGCGCGAGATCCTGAGCCAGCACCTGCGGCAGCGGCAGATGCAGCAGCAGCAGCAGCAGGTGCAGCAGCGGACGCTGATGATGCGAGGGCAGGGCTTGAGCATGACCCCCAGCATGGTGGCCACTGGTGGCATACCAGCAACCATGAGCAATCCACGGATTCCACAGGCAAATGCGCAGCAGTTTCCGTTTCCTCCAAACTACGGTACTGGTTCCACCCCCCCGTGCATTTCGGCAGTCCTTAGTCCCCTGTGTTCCCCCCAGTGCTGGGTCCAAGCCCCCCTCCCACAGCCAATTGCCTGACTCCCTGGGAACGATGGGAAACGTGGAGGTTCAGGCCCCTTGGGTGTCCTCAAATGTGACACGGTACCTGCCACTTCCCTGGCTCTAGTACCACGTAGTCTCTGACCACCACTCTTTTTTTGAGCCATAGCCAAAGTGTGATGTGTTTATTTACATATATCTATACAGATAAACACATACAAATGTGTATGCATACAGGAACACATATATGCGTATGTATTGGCTTGATGTCTTCTGAATTTTGACTAAACTCAACAAACCAATATATACAATAAAAAGTGCTAATGAAGAAAAAGATATGAATCGATGCTTACAAATAGCATGAGGTGACCAGAAGCTTCATCAGAAGCAAAGTTGTACATAATCCTTTTCAATCATTTTTATATTGGTGGGGTTTTTTTCCATCTTGTTAATGAGATATTGCTTAAGTATCAGCTAGATTCTTCCCTCCAAAAGATAATACTTCGTGTGTGCGTTATAATGTAAAATTAGCAACTAACTATTGAGTTTAAATAATAAAAATTTGTTTCAGATTAGGTATTCCCTTCCCTGTCCTTAAACTTAGAATCATAGAATGGTTTGGGTTGGAAGGGACCTTTAAAGGTCATCTAGTCCAACCCCTCTGCAATAAGCAGGGACATCTTCAACTAGATCAGGTTGCTCAGAGCCCCGTCCAATCTGACCTTGAGTGTTTCCAGGGATGGGGCATCCACCACCTCTCTGGGCAACATGTCCCAGTGTTTCACCACCCTCACTGTAAGAAATTTCTTCCTCTATCTAGTCTAAATCTACCCTCTTCTAGTTTAAAACGATTACACCTTGTCCCATTGACAACTTGTGTGCAATATGATAGCTAATACCATTTTGTTTGTATGTTTTACAAAGCTGTGTACTGCTTTGTTCTGGGGGTGCATGGGTCAGTTACCTCCATATGGTTATTGTTACACAGCTTCTTTATTCGTAACTATTGTATAAGTTATATTGCAATTATATTAAATAATATGCAACGTGCAAGTTCTGCTGATATAACAAATTATGCCCGTCCAATTCTAAATTTGCTATCTACTCTTATTGATCTGTTATCTGTTACACCAATAAGTAATTAAGTCATGCAGACAGTCAATACAGGAATATATTTCGTATCACCTGATTCTTATGCCAGCATTAAGGGTGGCTTGTTTCTGTTGAGCATGCTGTTCATGATGAACTTAAACAAGACCAAGTGGTGACTTGGTTTAAAACAAAATTTCTGCAAGTAATTGGCATATAACAGCTTAAATTAGGTTATCTTTGCATCTAGATTTTTTTTTAATTTTACAAAGTCATTAAATGCTTGCACAAAATGTCATTGCCTGTTTTTGCAGGGACACAGAAATAGAGATACTAATGTTCTAGGAACTTTAGAAAAAGTTGAAAAATATAGCCTAAATGTTAAAAGGTAGTGCCATGCAGTAAACGGGTCATGCATAACTTTCACCATTTATAGGCAGAAGCAAAATGTTTTCTTTATTGCTTTGAATGCAGTTTCTGAAAAAAAAGTCATTTACCAGTGTTTTTCTTCTGGTCTGTAGAGAGGAGAGACTGCTTGTGTGATTAGGACACACAGGTAGCCAACATACCTATGCAAAATGATTTTTTAAAGGTTATACATGAGTATTAGTTGATGATGTCTTGCGTTTTAACCTAGATCCCACATCACAACACAAGGTTATAGGTTCCACATGACATAAGTAGGACTGTGTAAAGACGTGTCTGCAGGTATGAGCTCTTGGCTTGTTTTAACTTTGAATGTACAGTGGCTAAATTTCTTGTTTTCTTCAGGTATTAGTCAGCAGCCCGATCCAGGCTTCACAGGGGCCACCACTCCTCAGAGTCCACTGATGTCCCCAAGACTGGCTCATACTCAAAGCCCCATGATTCAGCAGTCTCAGGCTAATCCTGCCTATCAGTCCTCTACGGAGATGAATGGGTGGGCACAAGGGAATATGGGTGGAAACAGGTAAATCCAGAACAAAACCAAAATGAACACACAGAGTAGTGGGGTCATTTATGGTCTATGGGGTTGTTTATGTGTAATTGTTTGCTTGTTTGTTTGCTGTTAACTATCTACCCTAAAAGAGATTTCTTTTCAATTTGGCTTGACGAGTTGGTTTAAATTCTGTCTTCATACAAGGCAAAGTGAGTGCATAGCTAAAAGACCTGCATCCACACAATGCATTGCTTTGTCTGTCGTAACTGATAAAACACTGTGTGTCCTTAAGAAGCACCTCTGCTGCACAGTGAGCTCCAGCCCCTAACGTTTGTGTGGATGCATTTCTTCTGCATACGATTTTCATGTGCTCCCACACTGCTTTCCACACGGCCGGACCAGCTGAGCCAGAGCCTATGCGTTCCCTTACTGCTCTGGGATTGCGGCGACTGGATATCACATCCCACTTTAAACGCTGGAGTGCAACAGGGTTCGGTCCATTAGTGCTTGCACATACTGGGGGTCAGCATATAACTGTCATTCTCCAAGAGCATTGTAGCATGCCTCATGCATGCAGTCACCTTTTCGGTTGAGGCCCGTGCCCCAGTCAGTACAGCTCTAGTAATAATCAGTCCGTCCACATTGACTGGGTTGGGTGTTGAACGCTATCAGTAGGCAGCAACGAGCTCCCGGATGGCAACGCTCTGTGCTTTTCACTGGAAGACAGGAGGAGCTATCGGGTTGGTGTAAAGCCTGTGTCACTTGACAGTGGGGTGCACACAGTTGTCTCCAGCACAGTGCTTTTGTCATCCTGAAGTTCTCGGGCTGCTCTTCCTATCCCAGCCCAGCAACAAACAGTTTTCCCACTGGTTGACAAAGATTTAATAAACCCAGGAAAACATTATTTCCGTGACGAGGCTGATCCAAGTTCCCCTTAAAGCAACTGATTTATCTCTCGTCTTTGTCCATGCCTCTTCCTCACTGTCTTCCTGAAGCATCTGCAGGAGGCTACTGCTACTGCTGTTGGGGTTCCTGCTGAAAGGGCAGCAGGGGCAGCTCGATAAGGCTAATGGTTGGCTTGCTAAACTGCAGCTCTTCGGCAGAGACATGTCAAATGCGTTTACACAAGCCACTGAGTATTCACAATGATCTGTAGTGTACTGTTTCAGCCATCCAGATAACAACTTAAAAATGGGGTTAGGTGGCCTGAAAAGACATGGAATTGGAAGGAAGAGAATGGTGGGATTTTCCAAGTTTGGTCCTGTGCCCAGAATGCCGTTGCACTCCACCAAATCTCACAGTGCGCAGCAATAGCCTAATGGAGTACCCAAGCGCAAGGCTGAGCATTAACCCTGAAAGATTTCCTCAGCTGTGGGAGCAGTGCTTCACAGGGAAGTAAAAGTCAGCCATTGATACAGAGGCGGTTACTGTGTGCCATCCAACACGCAGCAGCCCTTCCACAGTATCTCAGTCTAATGCAGATCCTCTAAACAGACACAGTGTCAGTAATAAATCCTTCATTGACCGTTGATTATGCTCAAAGAGTAGAAAAGACTGATGTGTAAATAGTGAAGTGTGTTTTAGGAAATACGAAAAAGCCACTCGTATGGCTTTCAACATAACCGAAAGGAAGATGCTACCCAGAAAGCACTTGACTGAGTAAAATCTGGGATGAGAACTTCCACAGTTACTCCTCCTTAAGTTGTTCTGAAATGGCCTTAAAGGAACATAGAGGGTAATTGTCTTAGACTTTATATTGTTTCTTACAGTGCTACATTTTCAAAACTTGATACTAAGATTTAGTAAATTAATTTCTGCACAATTGCATGTCTATATTTGTGAGCCCACTTGCCATAATTGTATGTGCAAATCTGGTATTCATATGTGCAAATAGCCTCTTTTGCAAAAAGAAAACTTATTAGACCAGATCCAATTTCAGCTCAATAGTCCTGTGCTGTGCTAACACTGGAGGGTGAAAAACGTGTTTTCCTTTTCCCTCAAAAAATTACTTTCCCAAACATATTTAAAACACATACAAAGCCCATTTAGACAGCTAATTGGCTGTTACTGCACACGCATACCAGATTTGTACTCTGCCATAGTTTCACACGCAAAGGCATGCATTTTTGTGCACAGACATGGGGTCTTAAATTTTGAAAATCTATTCCTTAGACGTTAATGCAGCTGAAAACTAGTTTTTCCTTTGAAGTTGGAATAAATGACAGTATATAGAAATTCTAGCTTAAGATATATTAAAAAGAGAGTAGTTTCTTAGTGGCTTCAGCATTCTAAGTCTGACACATTGCTTTTTCCATTCCTTGCTGTAGCATGTTTTCACAACAGTCCCCACCACATTTTGGGCAGCAAGCAAGCACCAGCATGTACAATAATAACATGAACATCAGTGTATCCATGGCAACCAACACAAGTGGTATGAACAACATGAACCAGATGACAGGGCAGATCAGCATGACCTCAGCGACCTCTGTGCCTACATCAGGGTTGTCCTCCATGGGTCCTGAGCAGGTGAGAATTTAAGGACTTGAGACGACAGCTAGAGGATTTTCTTTGACTTCCAGTAGTTTTTCACGTCCGCTGCGTTGGGCTGTAACTGCTGTAAGCCATTACGTTTCTTTTACTAGTTCTCTTGAGAAATGATGATGTTGAAAAGGCTTTGTTTTTAGCTCTGCACTCAGATAACCAAGGTGACCGATGAGGTAGGGAGCGCTTTTTGCATCTAAATTTCCCATTTTGACCTAGCTCCACTGTAGCTAAGCACGTGTAGTTGCTCCTGGACTTCCGTGGAAAGTGCGTGCTGATCTAGCTCCTGTTGGCAGTAGGTAAGTTTCCGTAGCACAGTTGCAGGTCACCAGTGTCCTTGCTGATTTTCTGAGCGGTGGAAGTTAGGACTGAATGGCAGGCAGCTGTTTCCTAGAGATGAGAGTGAAGGACTGGCGTGGGCAGTGTGTGGAAGATGCGTCTGCTGCCACTGTGTGTGTAGTACCAGGCAATAGGCAGTCAACTTCAAGAACTATCAATCCGGCACCTTCACGAGCACAAAATCCACACTCTTTGTAATGTGGTGCGTATAAAATAGGTTGATGAATCAATAGGTAAGTGACCTGTTCTTTTCTGCTGAGAGAAGGTTTACGCACTCGATTTTATTTGACACTGCTACTTGGGGTATCTAAAAAGAGGAAAAAAACATTTTTGTTTGTTGACCTGCAATTAAACTCACACAGTCCATTAATAAGTATTTGACAAACAAGTCCTCTTAATTAACAGGTGCATATGTTTGTTTCAGAACTGAACTCCCATTTGTTCAACTCTCAGGCTTGAAATTATGGACTTTTCTTAGAAATATTGGCAGGAAAGTACCTCTTGTGTCTTCAGGCAGCATCTTCTGCTTTGGTGATAATATAAACCTTTTTTTCTGAGACCACAATGTTCCAGTTTAAAGCTGGTTTTATTCTTGGTTTGTTAATGTATGTCCTTTTTCCAGCCTAAATTTGATAACAGAGTATTTACTTTTCCAATATTGTCCTTTAGCTTAAATAGCTCTTTTCTCTTCTATATTTTACAAAGAACCATTCTATCAACATGATTTTTTTCTTGTTTTGAGGTTGTTGGGTTGTTTTGTTTTGGGTTTCTTAGGGTTTTTCGTGTAAGTTAAACAAGCCACAATGTTTCAGTATCTTCTTGTAGGCTTCAAATTCCTTTTCCTTTTCTGCACCTGTTCCAGTTTGAATCAGTATCTCTGAAGCACCAGAGCCATGTGCGTAACACTAGTTCTTCCCCATTTCTCTTGGAATACTCTGACAGATATAGCCCCAGATCACATTTGTCTTTTACAGCTGCCACATACTGGTGACCTGAAGTAATTTTGATACTCCCAAATCTGTCACCTTCTCTGATATTCCCAGTTGCTACGCCCAACTATAGCAGACTTTTTTTATTATTATACTTCCCCAGCACATACTGTTGCACACATTTAATGTAGTAAAACAATAGTAAAACCAAAAAAGAAAAGAGTGGGTCTTTGAAGGTGACAGCCCAGACTGATTTCTCAGCACGCCCATGCTATGTAATTTTCCCTAGGAACCTGAATTGAGAAACATGCATTATAGAAAGAGATCTGGTTTTATTTCAAAGATTTCCATTCAGACTACTGTTTCCACTAGCACAGTTGTCGCACTGCTTTTCCTTCCTGTAAGACTACAAGATCTTGTTTCAAGATAGCATTTATCTAACTTCCAGTAAGCTGGATAGGCTGAGGGTCTTTATCTATCTCAACATTTGTTTTTCATCCCTTCAGTCCCCTTTGTGGATCCACTTTAAACTCCGCTGTTGTAACCTCCTTCTAGAAGTACGAACAGAGTAACTGGAGGTGGTGATTTAACAGTGACTGCACCAAAGCTTTATAGAATCAAATTCTGCTTGTAATTTCTCTTTCAATCTCTGGGTTGCCTTGGCTCTGTTGGTGACAATGTCGCACTGGAGAGCACATGCTAAAACCCTTACGATGATCCCCAAATCCTCCTCAGCGCGTTCTACATAGATAAACCTGGTGTTTTATTCCCAAATGTATTATTACATTCCATAAGTGCTGTGGCTCATTCTGTAAAAGTAACCTATTTTCCTCCTGATTTACCACCCCAGCACTGTGTCATCTGCAAACTCTGCAAGCAAATGTTTTATGTTTCATCTAGGTCAGAGGTGGCCAACTGGCAGCTGGGGGGGCCATTACTGGGCCACAGGACAGTACTTTTTAGCCCTTAGGAATGTTTGCTGTGCTGCTTCTCATTTTCTTTTCTGAGAGACAGGAATAAATTAAAATGTTTCTATTAACACTAAGTTTGGGGTTTTTTTTTCTGTGATCAGGGCATAGTGGTTACAATTTGGCGTCTTTATTTAGCAATTGACCTAGGCTGTGCTAAACTTTTTCTTGTAACTGGTGGTTTTCAAAATGACTGTATTTTATTTAATTCTGCTGACTGTTGCCATTTCATTCATTCTTTCAGCTTTTTTTTATACTGTCACCTACACTTTTACTTATTCATTACCAATTTTTTGTTCCATAATACAGAATTTTAACTTCACATGCTCATCTCTTTCTAACCACACTGAGTAACAATGGTTATGCTATGAATGTGCTCCAGCTTTCGAAAAAAAAACCCTTAAGATTTCATATGTTATTGGTTGGTTTTGGAAGTAATATGTATTACTTGTTAGTAAAAAGCTGTGCCTGGGCTTACTTACCTGGCGAGAAGCTAGTATATTACCTTTGGTATAAAACAGGTTGGTTTGTTTAGCTCTGTCTCCTTTCTCTCTTCGTGGCACTGTGCTGTATCATGGAGACATATTCAGAGCTCAAAAATACTACGTTTGATGTTTATCTGCTCATACTGGTCTATCTCCAGCTTCTCTTGTTTACTACCGAGGCTCCCAGCATCACCAAGTAGAAAATGAAGATTTTGCCTAAAATCCCAAAATCTTGTGTTTTCCCTGGGCTTGCTATTTATGATGCTTAGAGACTCTGTTATGTATTTGAGGGATCAGATCTCATCCCATTATCATCTTCTCCTTTAAAATTAGGTCACAGCTGACTAGGCTGCTCTTACTAGTGTGTCTTCCAGGAGGCTGATATCAGGAATGCTAAAATGCTGGCTGCCAGGTCTGCAGGTTCCTTCTGTCCAAAACAGCTTTCCCAGGCACTGAGAAAGTCTAAACCTTCCCAGTGTTGCGCCATTGACACAACTGACTGTCTTCTTGTCGACATCGTCTTCTTGTTTGCACAATGGACTGTTGCCATATTTTTGCCTGGTTTTTATTTTGCATCACAAATCCGTGTTACTTACTGAGTTGTCAGAGAAGCAAGAGAAGAGACTTTTCAGTATATGAAGTGAACCACTATCTACATGTCCACTCAGAGTAAATGTTTATTAATCTGCACAGGTGTAGTACTCCCCAGGCCAAAATTATCATGGCATCTACAAAGAGTTATCTTGACACAGTGTTTTGATTTTGTTCAGCGTACTGGATGAAAGGAGCTCTGGAGTAGTAGGAAACTTTTCTTATTAGACACCTTGTATATAATTCTGCTTTATTAGCAGGAGGCTTTATTAATGTGCTTGATTGCAAAGGGATTGTAAAATATCTTCTGTCTCATTTTAGTCAGATTTCATATCTGATAACACCACTTGATCTGTCTTCAGAAAATGATAAAAACCCTTCCATGTCTTTGTCCTTCTCCGTACTTTTCTGATTGAATTGTTATTGCAGTCAGAAAAGTTAATGTGTGAATGGGGAGCATTTTGTTTTAAGGACTTAAGAAGCAAATGTATTCATATAACAAAGTGGTAGATTTTTTTTGCATCTGTTACCATGCCAGTCAGGATTCTTGCATCACCACTGGCAAAGAGATTCTGCGATAGGAACTTCACTGGTGCCTTTGCTGCTTTTGTGGCATACAGCCTGGAACCATCTTCTTTTTCTGTACCTGTCCTAACTCTGCAAATCATGCATTCATCTTTTTGCTCCAAAACTGCTATTGATTTCAGTATACAATTTTTTATTTCTGCTTTTTATTTTTTTCTTCCTTTGTCTACTGAACAAACAGAAAAGGCATTTGTGCCTGTGCAGTCTGATGAATGTTGATCAATAGCAGAAAACACTTTTCAAAGGTGGATTCTGTTGTATGTATGATGAATGTAGATAAAGCTGTGAAGCTGTCTACTTACTTTCTCTCCGAACAAAACAGTGTGATTCTCTTGCCTTCTGATTTAAATTTTCAGATTCGGGTTTAAAAATCTGCCCATTTGTATTAAAAAGCAGAAAGCAACACTAGAAGGCTTGCAGCGCTAAGCAATCAGTTTCTTCAGAGTTGAAATTCCTATGGCAAAAATATTTAAGTTTCTAACCTTTCCTGTTAAACTGCAGTCTTGTCTCAGGCAGCATTTGGAACCACCTCTTTAGGTGGTTGTATGTGATTGCATTTAGCTTTGTGACGTTTTGCAAAATCAGTGAATAGCAACAGAAACAACAGTCAGGAGGACCTGAAACAAGAAGGCTTTGGTGTGGTAAATTCAAGACAGCCTTCCCCCCTCGCTGCAGGAGGCTGCTGGAGCTGAAGTGAGGTAGTGCAGTGGCAGAATGTCCTCTCCTTGGCAACACGAGTCTCCTAAAGAGCAGGTGACACAGAAAACATCTTTTTCTTCCAGCAAAATCTGGAGGGGCATATCTTCGCTGTTAGCACATCCATCTAGTCTGAGGGAAGTAACAGAACCAAGTCAACAAAGACTCCCTAGGAAGAGGTTTCTTTCCGTGTAAAACTTCTAAGGAAATCTGGATTTTCTAATATTGCAGAACTGTGCTGAAGGGCTGTGTTTTGTATTTTATACCAGTTCCTGCACAGTGAGATTAATCCTTTGATTTAGAAAGCAATGCTGTAAATTTGGCGAGCCACTCTTTCCACATAACTAAGCACGACAGACCCTTTGGTTGTGCAGAAGCACACAGCTTCAGTACTTTCCCGTGGCTGTGTTCAGAAAATTGTTGAGACCGTCCCTTTAGGACAACATGCAGCTGCAGGTTTTCCTGTTTAATGCTCTCTTCCTCCCTTTCCCTTACGAGCAGAAAAATAAGTGTCATTAAACTAAGTCAATAGTTGGGATAATTCAGCCTACATGTTATCTCATCAGGCTTTGAAAAAATGGTGTGGTGGTTTGCCAGCAGAAAAGCTGTGTGTTATTGAGGTTAGGAAAGCAGTTCGGCGTTTCTGCTTTCAGGACTTTCATGGCAGGCATGTCCTCTTCAAATAATACTGACCTAATTTATGGAGCCTGTTTTGTAAAATGTGCACAAGGGTCATAGTATCAGGAATGAAATCTTTGTTGTTGACTGTGAAGCAGAAGAATATGAGTCAAAGACATGCTGCACAAGATGGGTGCTCAGCTATATAGTCACTTCCCCCATTGCAAGATCGTATCAGAAGTCAATGCTGGTATATGCAAGTAGCACGGTGGTTTATAATGCTTTTTTTTAATTCCCAGCCCTCTTCCCGACGTGTTTTTTTAATTCGTTCTCCTTAATATCTTGTTACCAATAGGTTAATGATCCTGCTATGAGGGGAGGCAATCTTTTTCCAAACCAGCTGCCTGGAATGGATATGATAAAGCAGGACGGAGATGCAACACGGGTGAGAAATGACATATATAGGCATACAGAGGCAACAGAACTATGAATATACTGGGGTCTAGGTGGATAAAGTGTCTTTTTACTTACAAAGTAAAAAGTACCCAGGGTAATAGTAATTAAGTTTTTTGCAATTTATTTTTTTAATTCCGCTTTTTGCGACATCTATATTAAGTTAATTGTTTAGGTCCAACTAGCATTACTGAAGTGAATAATACAGAATACATTTACATTAACAAATACATTACATTATTGAATTAACAATATAGTTGTATTTGTTTTTTACAGAGCAATTACACAACTATTTGCTGATGATGGGAAAGACTTACTGCTGATTTATATTTGCACTGCTGCACGTTTAACCCCTTTCATGTTTCATCCCGCCTAAGTGGTTTTTTCCACTTCTCCTTGCGTTATACTTAGGGCAAAAATCTCATGAATTATTTAATTTATTATTTTCTGTACGGTGCTGCTTTCTGAGGAGAGTGGTAGAACCGAGCTAATTTTCACACAACTGACGGGGTAATTAGCGTTTGCTTAGGTCAGAAAAACGATTTGTATTCCAGATGGTGACGGTACTAAAGGAAAAGACAATGCGGAGTTCTTTGGCGCGTGGCCAAGTAAGCGAGGTGGGGGGTTTTAGGCGCCCCTCCTCAGTTGGAGAAGGGGCTTTGCTTGTTTGTTTGGGTTAGTTTTGGGGTTTTTTTTAATGGCAATAACCTTAATTTAAAATAAGCTGGTCCCAACGCACCCGCTATATTGGAGACCTGACGTGATTTGAAACTGGAGGGGCACTATTTCCCCCCCTCACCCCACCCCACCCCGCCTCTGCCTTGTCCCGGCACCGCGGCTGCGCCCGCCCACCACCTCCTCTACGGCCACGCAGTAGAGCCCCACTATGACGTCAGCGGGGACGCAGGGCCGCGGTGCCGCGCGCGGGAAGCGCCATCTAGCGGCGGCCGCCTGCCCCTTCCCGCCCCGCCGCTCCTCCCGGGCTGCCCGGGCCGAGAGGACTCGGGTGGGAAAGCTTTAAACTCTCCGGTTCCTCCGCTCCTTCTCGTACTCGGAAAGGGGCAGAGCGAGACCGTTATTGCTGCGGGAGTCACGTCACAACCTGCTGGAGGTATGTCCCTTCCGCCGTTGTTTCCTTCTTGACAGACATCTCCTTGTCTGCCCTGTTGAAATTGGAAAGATGGAATGAAAGAAACGAATTTTCCTCTGCTGCTGAACCCAAGAGCAAAATTCGAAGTTTTCTACCGTTAGAGAGGAGAGATTGGAATAATAGGGGAAATCTAAAAAAAAATTGACTGCAAATGTATCAAGATCAATGAAAATGAAGAGTGGGAAAGTACTGAGGAAGAAGTAACCATATGTGTATTTTATCGTATCNTTTTTTTTTTTTTTTTTTGGCACGCATATGTGTTAAAAACTTCCTGGAGGCCAATTGTTTTCACACCTTCATGGCTCCCATCAAAATACAAGTGCCTGTCTCTGACAGTGGACGATCTGTGCACAGAGAGTCTCTTCGGCAGCCATTTCCTCGTCACTTCGATGATTAATAAAAAAGATGCAGTATGTTCTGCTTTAGCGGAAACTGTCCTATACCAAGGCGTTATCTTCCTCCTTAGTGCATTCCTGAACCAGTTAAATTTCATGTGCTGAGAGAAGGCAGACTGCCAGAGAACAAAATACCAGGTCCCACCGAGGAAAGAAAGGGAATGAGGCTGTTGAGGGGGAAGCAGACAGAAGAAGAGGAAGGAGGAGGGAGATTTTGAAGAATGGTTGAAGAGAGAAGGAAAAGAGAGTGGATGTGACAGAAAGGGGACGAGAGAGGGTGGAGAGAAGGCAGGGAAGAGGGTGCAGGTGGACAGAAACAAGCTGCCGGACTTTCAACAGGGAATCTGGGGGGTTTACAATTAAAATCATGGCGTCGGTGCCATGATAATGAGCTGGACAGTGGCCACGCATGAGTGTAGTTTTTTCTCACCTGGAGAAAAGTAACTTGTTAAAACCTCTTGAATTATTCTGTAGGGGTACATCGGACTGCAATATGTGATTTTACTTTTATTCTACTAATGTAGCTCTGACTGTCAAGGAAAATATAGTTGGTTTGTACGCACTATTAATACCTCTTACTGAACTTTGAACTGTAGTAGAGGTTAAGTAGCTACTATTTTCATGCGTCTGTGCTATAAACTACTCCTACGTAACTTTTTTTTAAAGCTCAAGCTGTGTAATTAGAAAGCTGAGGAGAAGGTTAATGTGCTTCATCCCTTGGCAGTTGTGGCTTTAACGTATGAAAGCTGAGAAATTCATCTGACAAATGAGAAACTGAGAAACATCTGACAAATTTGAGGGCTTTTTCAATATTTCATAAAGTTGGTCTCAATAACTGTATGTAAAGGGGTTGGCTCTGTTTGAGTAACCAGGAAACAACATGCTATTGCTGAAATCAGTACAGCTACCGATGTCAGATCTCTGCATTTATGGTTTTAATTTGTTTGCTTAATACTGTTTCACTTTAACATGTTAAGGATAAAACTTCTACAGCTTAACACTTGCAAGGATGATACTAATGTTTAACAGGGAAGCTGTTTTTAAAGTAACTAAAGGAGAGAGAATTTTCTTTCTCTTTCAAGGCACAAAGTACCCTTCATTTGTAGAGCTGAAAATAGTTGCAACTGGAACGGCTTAATGTATTATTTTGCCATTATTGGAACAAATTTGAATTAGCTAGTTTCACATGGTAAAAGAAAATTTTGAACCTGTTGCTATTTAAAAGTGAATGTGTGAAGAATATTGTTTGTAGCTGAGGTTTGTGAGGGATGTCCAGTTTAACTTAATACAGTGTACCAGTAATCTTATAGTCAATGATCTTTGGGGTTTTCAGATTACTTCTCTGCTCTGAAGTTGCATACATCAGCCATGGAAGTTATTCTGAGCAATTTTTCCCACATTCACTCTCAGCCTGGAAATAATAATTTGACATATTTCTTTGAAGTCCTGTTTGCTTTGGTTATATCTAAATAAAAGTGGGGAGATGTTCTTCTCGAGGTACACTTGTGCCTTCTTTGTCTTATTCCCTCCTTTTTACATTTTATCACCCTGTGACTCAAATCTTTGTTAAATTATTTTAAAAAAAACTTATGTGGTGCATGGAATTTTTTCACATCACTGCTATAGTGGAAGCGTTTATTTAGTATCTCTGTAAATACACTGTTTGCTAAATGTCCACACTGAAATTAAGGACATCTTTGGATTTTCACTTCTGTTCCACACTTTAAGATCAAAAAGCACTAACAGGGTCCCCGAACTGCCTCACAACATGTCAGGGAGAAGAGCCAAACTTTATCTTGTCCGTATTAGTCAGGATTTGAGGGATGCGAGTGTGTTGTCTCTATACTGTGATGAAGTGAGGAGGAGCAGGAGCAGGACTCACTGTCTTGGCCTCCAGACCGTGTTCATGGCTGATCACCCCCAAAAAACTCCAGCTGCACCAGCTATGCTGGGAATAGCAGGTGTACAAAACATAGGACCTCGCTTTCCTGAGTGGCGGGATGCTTCTTGACACTGACTTTATTTGGCAATAGCGATAAGTTTCTAGGCCTTCTGTGATTGCAGAGGACAGTGTGGTAAAGTCCCAAGCATGGTGTAGACAGCTTCCGGAAGGCAGCCTAGCAGAATGCACGTGGACCAAGCTGCCTACTGCCAGCGTCGTTCTGGAGCAAACGGGGCTTTCCTTGTGCACGGCAGGAGACTGCGAGCAAAGAGCCCCTGCGCTGCCGGAGCCACAGGATGCGAGTGGAAAAACAGCCCCAGGGGAGGAGAGAAAAATGGGTTTTGGCTGGATTGGCTCTCTGGCCTGACTGACCACAGCGCCCCATGGGAGCAGGAGCTTGCAAGGGGAGGGAGGCAGAGAGGCAGAGATTGCAGTCACTGGAAGGGACAGTCTTAAAACAACTGTGAAAACCACATCCTGAGGGTTTTTTTTAAATAAGAAAGTACAAGATAATTGACTCAGCTGAAACCAGTTTGTATTCTGTTTGTGTAAAGATGCTGCAAGGGTAGTAAGTATGAGGTGAAGAATCGGTAGCTGAAGCTTTTTTTACTTCTTTATTCCTGTTTTTATTATGATTCTTGAAGGCAAAAGTGAACCAAGGCAGTTGTTTCCTTTGAGAGTGATACAGCAGTAACACAGGGAGATTTGGCACATACTCCCAAGTATGAGACTTCTCTTAAACCATATTGCTGTGCCTTGGGCTGGAGTCTACGAGAGGCAGATGATCCTGAGTTGTTACAATGTCCGTGATAATTGGAATGAATTAAAGATGTAAGAATGCACTGAAATTAAACCCCCGTTGCTATCACTGGAATTAAATCGCAGGTCAATTGTATCGGTGTACACAAAGTCTAGCTATATGAACTCATACTAATTTTCAGGTTTACGATAATACACCAATGTATGATCGATGGTGGATAATGCAGTCCAGCATCCAGCTCTCATCCACCTGTCTATCTTTGCTGTCGCAGAAGGAAGAATTAGTTTGTTTTTCTCCAATGTCTCTTTTTTTTTTTTTTGTCTTTGCAGAAATATTGCTGACCCCGAGGGCGGTTCGGTTGCTCCTTTCTTCAGCTGACTGGGCTTACGGCCCCAAATCCTTACCGGTTTGAAGAGCTGCGTCTGTTTGTCGTGACCCAGCTGAGCCGCCAGCGCCGGCGGCTGCTGCCTGCTGCCGACGGGACTCAGCCCTGCCTTCCCGAGGGGAGCCGGGCGGTCGTTGCCGACGAGCAGCCTCTTCTTTTGACAGTCTGAAGCTAGCGTACAGACAGTTGCTCAGTCTGTTCACTGCATTCACCTTAGTGCAACTTAGATCTCTCCTGCGAAGTAAATGTTGACAGGCAACTTTCATAAACCATGTCAGATTGAATGTATTTAAATGTATGTATTTAAGGAAAAACAACCATGCTCTTGTTCTGTTTCTGTTTAGTTCTAGACCTTGGGGTTTTTTGTTTGTTTTTTTTTTGCTTTGTTTTCCCTGGCTTATTCAGTCTGGTGCAAAGGATTCAGTTCCGTCTGAAAACTGGTGTTTTAGACTAAGGCCTGCATTTTGGGGCGGAGAGGAGGTGTGGAGGAGGGTGGAGAAGCAACGTCTGGTACATAGAGAGACCTCCAACGAGCGCATTCCGCTGACGAGTCAGAGAAGATGAACCGATGCAGAAAACTATACAGACCAATTTTGAATGGGGTTAAAGTTGTAAAACAGATGAAAATTACCCTGTGAGAGGGCTGTTTATAAGGGGCGTTTCGTTTGGTTTTTGTGGTAGTGTTTATAATGCAAGTCATGAATCCAAAAATACAAGTTGGTCACATTCTTATTTAACTAAATTCCTAACAATCAGCAAATCCTGATTATTTTTTTTTAACCTGGCTCTCCTGACCTCTGTCATCTTCGTCTTCTTTCTAATAGAATAAAAAAAACAGGTTACCCCTTTATTTCCCTAGGTGTGATTCCAGCAATCTGGACAGCCAGTTACTGGATGTTGAACGGCAAAGTTCGATGGTAATGCATGTACTGATTATGGTAGTGGCAGAATTGGTGCATAATATCAAAGAGCTCAAGATACCTGCTTTAAAGCATGATAATTTCTGGTTCCCATCCCCCTAGCTGGGAAAATACCAATTCCTGTAATACCTATAGCAGATATCACCACAGACTTCACCACTATCGTGTGTTTCTGATTATTTTAAAGCAGTGTGGACTACGAGGATGTTTTGTAAGGTACATAAAATCCAGTTTATATGTAAACAAGCAATAATTTAAGTTGAAAACTTAAGTGTTTTACTTGTATAATTTTTGTGAGATATACATGTTGTGAAGTTGATTCCAAATGAGGTACTTCAGTATTAAATTAGATATCTTCTTAGCCGTGTGTGTCTCCTGGAAAAGTGTTTTGTAAAGGATCACAATGCCTTGATTAGACCTAATTTGTAGGCTTGAGACTTCTCATTTTCTAAACCTTGTGATTCTGCTCATAATGTCATTTAACTAACCTATATTATATGCAGCCACTGTAGGAACCGATTCTTGATTTTTGTATGTTTGTATCCTTTCGTAACAAATCTTAGAAAAACTAACTGTTACTAAGCAGGCCACTGTTAGGGGGTGGTTTTTTTTCTTGCCCACTGTGGTTGGAATAATCTTTTACTAAACCGACATCAGTTTCTGAGGACTTGAAATATTAAGAAATTGATGGTTGTGACCTCTGTTTTCTTTCCGCTGACCCCCAATCCACAAACTTTTTAACCTGAATGCAAATTTTTTGGTGTCATGTAAAATGCAATGCATTTTATAATATCTCATCAGCCACGCCTTTTGGGAGTGAAAGGTTGATTCTGTTGCCATTTAATTTGTTTTGGTTTTCAGGTGGGAGTTCAAATAAAGTAGCAGCTATTCTATATTAAGGATGAGAAAAATATGATAAAGGTGGTTCAAAATAGGCTGTTTCTGTAGAAGGCTTTTGGTGAAAGCCCAGGAAATGTACGGTTGTGTTTGTCCCTAAGGAGGGCAGTGCCACCATTCTGGAGAAACAACATTTTTCAGCTGTCACCGTTCTGTTACCAAACTCCAACAGAATATTTAGTCAGCTGAGCCATCCTCTTACTTGCTGATGGGAAACCAAAATAGCTGTCAGCCCTGAGCTCCACAGCCTCGTTGCTACAATGCCATTTGCGTTAAACTTGCATTATATATCTGACAAAAAATTATTTGTATAAGAAATGCATACATTTGAAGGAGTTATCTTCCTGCACCACAAAGTGTAAATGAGTTTTAAAGTAATTTTGTTTCTATTCCATTCTTTTTTGATTATTAACCGTAACCTCTGCAGATAGATTATTCTTTTTCACAGTGGACAAAATAGTTTAAATTTGTCCCGTTTCATGACAGACCTGCAAACCCTTATCATCTGTAGTGATTATGATACTTCATCCATTGCCATTTTGACAGAAAGGAGATTGTACCTATCACTTTGGCTCCGTTTGGGTTTATCGTGACTTTAGTCGTCTTCTAGCTAATGAAAGAGAAAAGTGAGTGAAGGAATCTTCTGATCATATTGATCACTATAGAAACAAAAAAAGCCAAATCAATTCCCTTCATTATCAGTATTTTTCATCCTGTATACAGTAAATTTGTCGGAGAAAGTACTTGGATTTTGTTTAACAGAACAATTAATCAGTGTTCTACTTACATTACTAAATGTGAAAGGCGCATAATGTGAAAAATAAGCATATATACATGGTCGTACGACCTGGTTAAGTGTTCATGTAATGTGGTAAGTTTAAAAAGTGAAGTGAGCTGTTTTGCTACAATGAATTAATTTGTACTCAGTCTTTAAAATATTGTCCCACACTGGTATCCCTTTGGGCCTGTATTAATTAAAAGCAATGTTTTTGCAGTTTATACAATACATTTTTTAATCTTTGTTTAAAAGCGGAATTCATATGGGCTTAACAGATGAAATGGGTGGCACAGCTCCACTTGCAGAACCCAAAGATACACAATCAGTTTTGAAATGCAACTTAAGCCATTAATTGTTGGTGTGAATTTAAAAGTTTTCTAGTATTTGTATGGTAGTATGCTGCCTAAGAGCAAAAGCATTCTCTGCACAAAAGAAAATTTACTGTAGTGGCTTTGATTTTAATTAGAATTTTCTCCCTGGTGTTTCTTTGTAGACTAAAACAAAATCTTTTAAGTTTCTTACTACAGGTAAAAGCTATGTGCAAGAACCTCAAAATGCTAAAATCTAGCATAATGCCTTAGATCTGTTTTTAAGTCTTGTATATTCCTACATAGCTGTCTGATGTATTATATTTGTATAGTGAATTGTGTACAATTTTGGAATAAGTGCATCATCACTTAATCTTTATGTTGTTCAATAGAGATGATGGACACATTTCTTCAAACATTTACTGTCATTTAATTTTTTTCCCTTTATGTCATTTGTGGGTTTTATTTGTACAGTTCATCATGAAGTTGCATCTGAGATGTGTGTATATGAAAAGATTATACAAGGGTAAAATTAAGCAATATATAAACTATGGTTCTTCAGGAGAAAGCTTACAGTGTTTCAGGTTGTGATTTATTTTCAAAACGGAGTTGACTCTGAACATCACTTTGTTCACCTGCATTGATGTTTGTATTTCTAGTGTGAGCAGTTTATGCAAAGGTAGATATATTCAGAGAAATTTTAAATACATTTATGCAAGTTAATATTGCTTTGCTGATGCTATTTGCTTATTTGATGTTAAATAATGCTATTGTAAATAAAGAATTCTGTTGTTATTGCATCATTTAATAAATTTTAATGCCTTCGGGTTTTACATGGCTTTAGAGATTTCAACGTGTTTCTGTTGTGTCTTCATTTATTCGTAGAAGGCTGTAAGATGTAGTACTAAAGCACTTAGAGGGTGGATGAATCAGCAGGTTTTAAAAAGACAGCAGGCTTTCGGTGTTGAAGTCTTACATATATTCCAACTAGTTGTTACTCTCAAATCCTTTTGTCTTTATACTGCTATATTGACTGAAAATGTGTATCACATAGCTTAATGTGAAAACAGTTCATCATAAGTACTTTCTTATACCACAGTCAGGACAAAACGGGCGTCTTTCGTGATGGTTTCAGCAGAGGCAGACCTCAAATGGTGTAAAGTGGAACTAAGTAGAGTTAAGGTTCTCCTTACTATGCCAAATGGTTAACTTCAGACAGTTGGAAATGTTTGATTGTCAATTAGAAATAAATAAACAAGCATCCTTGTAGCAGCTTTTATTTATCAGAATGATCTGCTGCTCCGTCTGGGAAATGGATGAGGAAGAAAAGCTTGTAAATTAAAAGTTTTAGAAGCTAAAGTTATTTTAAAGACCTCCAAATACTGTTAACCTTTCACCATTCCTACCAAACCAAGGCTCATCCTGCAGTTCTCTTGGCTTCAGCAAAATGATGGTGATCCCTACCCAAAAGGCGGGTAGACGTGGTGCTTAGGGACATGGTTTAGTAGTGGTTTTGTCAGTGTCAGGTTGATGGTTGGACTCGATGATCTTAAAGGTCCCTTCCAACCTGGATGATTCTATGATGTTATGATTCTATGAGGAAAATACTGGCATATTAAGGAAAGCAAGGAAGGAGGATGTTTCTTCCCAATGTGAGGTCAGAAACAAGTAGGGAAAACCTCTGTGTATATAGCAAGAGGGAAAATGTTTCCTATCGGAACTTCACCTTTAGGCACAATTATCCCGTTATAATTTATTAATATTAAAAAGAAATTAAAATTTTTGACAACAGTTTTAGGTAAAACTCCTGGTATCAGTCTAAATGTGATGAGCTAATGATGACCTCTGATGTAACTGACTTTATGAAAGAGAAGTGCTGCCTTTTACTTTCTGGATCAGGCTTTGTTGACAGAGACCAGAGCACATGACATACAGGCAAGTTCTACTAACCTGACATCATGACAAGAGAGACAAAAGTGACACTGCCTTTTGAAGGTCCTTCTCACAGTAAACTGAATGTTGAGCCTTGCAGACCAGACTTTTCACAGGAATGGAACAGGGACACCCGGAGGCTTTGAATTATTCCCCAGCTTGTTGCTTATCCTGGTTCTTCACGTGTTGTACCCAGTATGGGAGAAGAGCCGTGTGTCACACTGTGCTTGGGCTCAGGCTACTGCAAGAGAAGACAGCAACCGGGGGTATCTGCCCTCTGCCTTGGCCTCCTGGGCTGTGAGGTGTGGAAGTAGAGATGCTAAGTACAGCCCGAGTGGGCCTCTTAACCAAACTTGTACCGTCTCCAGAAACAATAACCACAGTGAAACCTTCATGATAAAGTAGTTCTGCTGCTGAAGAAAGCAGAACCCAGAGCAGCCTTGAGCAGTTCTGTGGCCATGTGCACATAACAGGTACATATGACTTGGGTCCTCTTACCTGTTTGAAATCTCTGCTCGGGCTTCGGTCGAGGGTCGTCTGTAAGAGCTGCTGAATCCCAGCTTTTAATACAGGCCACTCCAGAGTCCCACTAAGAGTTCCCACTCTTTAGCTGGCTAGAAGAGGGAATAACAATTAAAAAATTGATAAAGTCCTTAAGAGAGGTAGGTCAGGAAAAGTCTAGGTTGGAATTACAGTCTGAATGAACCTGTATGAACGGTGCTCCTTCAGAGCTGGGCATTGAGGTCTGTGCTGCTTAGGGACAGACTCTTGGAACTTTGCTCAGCTGCAACAGAATTCACCCCAGCAGTTAAAGACTCAGGTGGTGTGGCAGACCCCATTAACCCTTGCCTGTCTTTGGTTCAAGTCTGAGCCTCCTTTGGTACTGCTGTGACACTCAGCCAGCAGGGTGGGGTCATGCCAGATGTTGTGATGAGGAGGGACCCCTCGTGTGTCTTGTTTCTTTCCCTTCAGTCTCTGGTTCTGGCTACTTACCTTGGGGGTGAAAAAACACAGTTGATTGCATTGAAGGGATTAAGCTTAAGGAGCGCCTTGGAGTCCAGAGGACCTAAGGTACCAGAATTTCAGTGGGATGTATTTTTGATTGGTCCAACCAAAAATAAAACAGAATCCCAGGCCAGACGTTTGAGAGACTGTCATGGTTTAGGTCTCAGGAATAAAAAAAAAATAAAATAAAAAAAAAAGAAATATCGAGTAGAACATCTTAAAGGATAGTTAGAAAAACACTTGATGGTGGCTGAAACAGAGCATCGGTTACCTTCTGCCTGAAAGGGTGACATCTGGCAAGTGTACACTGAAGTATGACCAGAACGTGGAGTGCCCAAGGGACGAGTGTCTGAGTGCTCTCGTTTGGTCCATCCAGCTACACCGGCCAGCGAGTAAAGGACCCATGAAGCGGGTGCGAGGGCTGGGGTGTGGGCAGGGGTACCGGGCGGGCAGGAGGGCTCTGCCCATACTCAAGGCATCCGTGAACATGTGTGGTTGTGAACCTAGAGACGGGGTGGGGTGATTTCACCAGTGAACTTACACCTCTACCAGCCAGAGAAGAGGAGGCAACTTGGCTGCCTGGGTTTATGTCTTACATGGGTCCTGCGTGTGGGTGCTGTTGAGGGCAGCACCTTGTCCATGGCAGCCTGTGTGACCAGACATGTCAGTGTCCTCTGTGTGTGTGTGCTGTGTCTGTGTGTCTCTGGGATTTGTGCTCAGTTTCACCACCGGACCAACCTGCAAACAGCAGAGCAGTAGCCACCTCTCCCAGCCCAAGCAGGGATGCTGGACACTGGGCTGGGCTCCAGCAGCTGGGCAGAAGGGTCCTGGGCTGGGGTTGCTGGAGGTGGTGGCCACTTCTAACATCCCTTAACAGTTTTGGAGCCAGCAAGATCTGGCTGAGTTGTGAGCATTCCTGAAATTAAATGTATATAGTACTTATGTGATGGGAGACCGATCCTTTGGTAATGTGCCCATAGTGTTTAGTTTGTAACCAAACTTCTAGAGTATTAGAAGCAACGTGCCCTTGTGGCCAAGAAGGCCAATGGCATCCTGGGGTGCATCAAGAAGGGCGTGGCAAGCAGATCGAGGGAGGTTATCATCCCACTCCACTCTGCCCTGCTAAGGCTGCATCTGGAGTACTGTGTCCAGTTCTGGACTCCCCAGTTCAAGAAGGACAGGGAACTGCTGGAGAGGGTCCAGCAAAGGGCTACAAGGATGATGAGGGGACAGGAACATCTTTCTTATGAGGAGAGGCTGAGGGACTTGGGTCTTTTTAGTTTGAAGAAAAGAAGACTGAGGGAGGATCTTAACAATGCTTATAAATATTTAAAGGGAGGGTGTCAGGGGGATGGGAACAGTCTTTTTTCAGTGGTGCCCAGTGATAATACAAGAGGTAACAGGCACAAACTTGAACACAGATGTTCCATCTAAACATGGGAGGAACTTCTTTACTTTGAGGGTGGCAGAGCACTGGAACAGGCTGCCCAGGGAGGTAGTGGAGTCTCTCACTCTGGAGACATTTAAAACCCTCCTGGATGCCATCCTGTGCAGCCTGCTGGAGGTGACCCTGCTTTGGCAGGGGGGTTGGACTAGATGATCTCCAGAGGTCCCTTCCAACCCTGACTATTCTGTGATTCTGGGATTATGGGGGCACCCAAACAGAAATCTTCAGGTTAACTGGAACAAGTGGATTGGTAAAGAGGTTTTTATAGAGCATTAGAAGAACAGTAAGAGTTGTAAACGGCTGAAGCTGAGGGCCTAGTGATCCAATTGGGGGGGGGGGGGTGAAAAGAGAGGTTTACCAGAGTATGTACAAGTCCTCCTCCTGTAAGTAACAGATCACTTCCAACTATCAAATGGATAAGTGGTGTTGGCTGTAAAGCAGGAGGGAAACTGAGAGAATCAGGCTAAGGCTGAGCTGTCTACAAGTTGAACTTTCTAAGTTGTGAAGAATTGGGTAGAAAGGGAAATGTGCCATTGCAAAGGAATATTACAGAGATTTAAACCTGATAAAGCTGAGTAGTACAGAAGAAATTGGTGAATTATGGGGGAATAATCATCTATTATGGGGGAATAATAATCTAACTGCAAATAAGGTACCCAATGGAAATGTGAATCTCTTGTGGCTGCTGTCATTAGGCAAATGGATACCATCCTGCGTGCGCACAAGGGATGGCTGGGCAGGACAACCCAGAGTCAGCCAGTACAATTGTCTGTGGCACCAGAGGTCTGTGTGTCCAAGGATGCTTGGATAACTCCCTGATCCAATGGGATATATGTGGTTTTTTTTACTTTCTCCTCCCCTGAGGAGCTGGAACCCTTATGGGGATTATTAAAAGATTCTGGCTTTAAGTACAAAAACAGTTTGGGCACAGGGTACAGGCCAGGTGACAGCTTCAATGCCATCCAACATGGTGTTCCCCCCACCTCCCCTGAAGTTAGGCACCAAAGGCAGCAGCAATCAGTGGGGAAGGGGGCTCCCTGCAGACGAAGGGGCTGAGATAACATTCAGGCCCTCCTTCCACCAGAGGGCTAGAGGTCAGGCCCATTCACCAGAGTAGCAGGAAATTTGCTCTAAATGTTTCAGTTCTTACACAATATGGTCTGAATGAACCGCTCAACCACCACTGATTGAGATATTTAAGGATAAAGACAGTGGGGGTCAATCAACTGACACCGAGATACCCCCCAGCCCCATAACAGCTGCTGGGGAGGTGGGGTTGCAATGCGCCCAGGGATTTCTCCCTAGGTGGTGTTTCTGAGAAGATAGTGCAGGACAGGTAGGGAGATTCCCCTGTTATTCCAAAAATGTCTCTCCCACCCCAGTTTCGGGCTGTAGTTCACTTCATCACATCACATGAATTGTACAGCTGCTCGGGAGGCTGGAAGGACCCACAGGGATCCTGGCCAGAGCAATTTACTCAGCTCCCTGCAAACTGCGGGCAAATGGCTTTGAGAGACAAGAAGAGTAACAGATACTCCTGCCTTTGCTTGTGTTCCCCCCCCAGTGGGTCACCCCGGTAAAGGGGGAGGGTTACAGCTATATGACAAGATTGGTTTGCTCCAGATTTTGGATTGGCTTGCTCCAACTTTTCCCTCCACATATATTTTTCAGTTATTTATCTATTCTCCATGTATTTGGAATGGGATGAGAGCAATGGATTCGCAAAAAAGTTCGCAGACGACACTAAACTAGGAGGGCGTGTTGATCTGCTTGAGGGTAGACTGGCTCTGCAGAGGGATCTGGACAGGCTGGACAGATGGGCTGAGGCCAGTGGTATGAGGTTCAACAAGGCCAAGTGTCGGGTCCTGCAC
>VUYV01000173.1:1702404-1723116 GCA_008711295.1 Anarhynchus alexandrinus | reverse complement strand
CTCCCCTCCCCCCCCCTCCCCTCTCCTCTCCTCTCCTCTCCTCTCCTCAAAGATAAACTTGTTCTGAATATATTGCATTTGCATGAGATCAGATCAATGTGTCAGTGAAAAAAAAAATTACCTTCAAGATCACTCAGATAATTTCTTTCAAATTATTGTAGGGGAAAAAATTTTTGGGGGGGTTACACAAATTGCAAATCTCAAATGACTTCTGCCCCCTCTGATTTGGGTTTTGCCCTGTCGCTGCTGCCCGCAGAGCACATGCCAAGCGGTGAAGATGCAGCTCCTTGGCTCTGAGGATGAAGTGCTGCTTGCTGCCCTCTAAGGAGAGGCACTTCTGACAGATCACACTGTGGGCTACGTGCTGTGACTGTTACATCATTTCTGAAAAAATGGTTACTATTTTAAAAGTCCCCTTGAATATTTTTTTAAAGGAATTATATCTTGTTAAGTAAAAATTCAAAATAGCAACTAGACCTTCATTTGCATATTGAAGAAAATTATTATTTTACAGAAATTTTCAGGTTATGATTACTGAAAGCCAATATTTTCTGTTAAAGTTCTGAAGGAAATGTTAATGAAACATTTTTAGCCGCACACAAACAAGCTTTGAAATTTTGCATTATTTCCCTTTTTTAAAACAAAAAAATCTGTAAAACCATATTAAAATTCTGACTGTATTTCTAATTGTTACTGCTTAAATTACTACTGTATTTGTATATCCATAAATACGTATAGATGTGTTTATAGATAAATATGAATATACATAAATACATGTAGGAAAATACATGCGTACATCTTGCACATACCTCATTTTTCTTTTCAGCTATGCTGTTGTGTGCTTCCTTTTAAACTTTATCTTTTTTTTTTTGTTTTTATTTTTTTTTTCCCCAGTGCTCAGTGTGTGGGAAGAGCTTTTCTCAGTCCTCCAGCCTGAACAAACACATGAGGGTTCACTCCGGGGAGCGCCCCTACAAATGTGTCTACTGCAACAAGGTAAGGCAAAGCCCCATCCCGTCCCTCTGTCTGTCTTCTGCTGCGCTCAGCATCACACCGCACCTGGGGGGGGTGGCTCTTTCCATCCTCTTGTTTTCATTTTTCAATTTTTCTGTGTCTTTTCTGTTTTCTTTCAAGAAAATGCCTTATAGTTAAAATGATAACCAGATAAGTGAATGTATATCCTGGGCATGGTTGTGTTGAAGCAACAGGGCTGGTTGAGACTGAAAAATCAGGGTCTGATCTCCATCTAATGTGGAATTCGTGTTTCATCTCAGCTCAGAGAGCTGCTGCAGGGATAAGGTCTAGGAAAGCTTGAGAGCATTTCAAATACCATCCAAGGCATGCAGCGAGATCCAATATTCCCCTTTTTCATCAGCTAGATAAGTAGTTTTTTATATGACTGACACTGCTTCTGGAGTGTGGTGAACAGATTTGGCCATAAGCTGAACTTGCACGATGTGACTTCATGTGTGCTTACCTTGATGTAATGGGGCCGTTGATGTGCAACTGGACGTGGAGGTCTCATTTGAAAAAGAACATGAATAGAGCCATACAGCACTGATCAAAAATGTGCTCAGCTGTTACTACCCTTCCCACCAGGAAGGGTGGGAAAGAGAGCTCACCATTCAGGTGAGCTCTCCCTGTGAGAGCAGTGACAGCTCTCCCAGCAGATGCAGGGTGGATGCTGGTGCTGGATGAATAGCAGCGGGGCTCCAGGTGCTACGGAGTGTCCCTGCAATGCAGAAGCACCAACAGCATGGAGTAAGGTGCTTCTGGTTTTGGAGAGAGAGAAGTTTTGTTAATGACTGGCTGGACTAACACAGAGCTGAAGTGTCCTGTAGTAGAAGGACCTTAGAAGAAGCTCCTTTTGGCCGTTATATTTTTTTCTCTCCCAGACATCCTGAACACTTGTAGGCAGAGTTTAGGATGAAAATTTCATCCTTTAATTTTCCCATCAGGAAGACATGGCAGAGCTTTATAGGTTACTCTGTAAACAGATCTCTAGGGCACGAGGGAACCTTGACCATGTCCCAGCCCTTCTGGTAGGACTGTAGCCGGTTGGATCAGATGAAACCATTAGTCCCTAGGCTGCAGGATGCAGCTATCCTGGGACATAACCATCTTTTCTGTGGCTAGGAAACCAGGGACTACTTTAAAGCATCCTCACCTGCTACTCCTACACAATCACAACTTCTCTTTGCCTCTTCTACCTCTAACGGTGGCTCTGCTCCAGGGCAGCTTCACTTTCCCTGCCCCTTTGCTTGCTATCTTGGTGAGATCGTGAGATTAAAGGAAAAGTGTTGGGCCAAGATCACCTTGGGCCATAAAACACACTTTGGCCATGTTGATAAACATCTCCAGGGGCTTCTCTATAGGGATCTCAGACCTGTTTGTGCTCTAAGGTTCCCAGTGAAAAGGTATCTGAGATGTATTGCTCTTTGCTGTGAAAACTTACTTGTGATGGCTCAGTAACATAACTGTATTAAAAAGGATTTTTTTGTGTGTGGTCTGCAAATCGTGAAGGGCCTGAAAGTGTCTCTTGGGAAAAGAAAAAACAGGGAAAACACTGGCTACTTTGCAACATTCCTGCTCAAGTTTGGTGAGAGGATTTTCTCCCCAAATGCAGGAGTCTTTACAAAGGGGACAGAGTGTGATTGTGCCCATTTTGATACTCCTGAGGGGGGAAATCGAGCTGGAATGTCTGACTGAAGGAAGAGCAAAGTATGATGGAGGGGGAAAATGAAACCCGAAAAGATGGGTGCTGGACTGACTGCATGGATGAATTCTGGCAGCTGAATCCCAGGCCAGTGTGTGTAAACATAAAAGGGTTTCACTCTGAAAATGAACCTGCATTATGTCTCCCAAACATAAAATAGTTGCAAAGCTAATTAGGATGCTGTTGACTTCTTACCCTTTGACATGTAGAAGATATTTACTGGTGCCTCTAGTCAGCAATCTTTCTCTGAGCTTCACCTAACTCCATGGACTCAGCCACATCCGTATAGCTGAGTGCCACAGCTGTTGGCTTCTGGTTCCTTGATGCTGGGAGTTTTTACTTTTTCTCTAGTTATCTAAGGATGTGAGCTATTTGGGGACTTACTTTTAGGCCACAGTTCTTCTGACGGGGTCTGGGTTAGCTGAACGTGGGGATTAGATGTGTGAAAATAGATTAATTTCAACTCCCCCCCCCTTTCTGATCCCTGCCCTTCCAGGCATTCACAGCATCCAGCATCCTGCGCACTCACATCCGCCAGCACTCGGGGGAGAAGCCCTTCAAGTGTAAGCACTGCGGCAAAGCCTTCGCCTCACACGCAGCCCACGACAGCCACGTGCGCCGCACGCACAGCAAGGAGAAGGGCTCCACTTGCCCGGTGTGCGGCCAGCACTTCCCAGAGCAGGAGGACTACCACTTCCACATGAAGATTCATACCGCTCATTAGTCAAAAGCTCCACGGATGCGTCCTGGACCAGCTTTGCTTGTGTATCGGTCTATGTGCATGTGTTTGTGCGTGGTTGCGTGCACGCCGCAGGAGGTGACGTTGACCCTTGCAGCAACTCTTTGGGTACATCCAATCTCTGAGCCCTGGGCTTATTTCTGAGTGCAGGGTATAGGAGTTTCTCACCTGGGTACCCCGATGCCACACTGGGATGAAGTCCCACATGCGCTACCCCACCTTTCCCTTCCTCGCCTCCCATATCCTAATTTCCACAAAAGGGAAACACAGGCAGGGGGGAATTTCACCTCCATGAACCATTTTTGCACAAATATCACTGTGAGGACTGTTGGCATTCCTCTGATGCACTACAGCTGTGGACTGCCTGGTGCGGTCCGTACCAAAGCTTGTGTGAGGGACTTTTTTGAGTACATTTCCCAAAGCCTGTTTTGCCTGGGCTTTTTTTTTCTTTAAATGTGTGACCAGGTATGGGATTTAATTCCCCTTAATGTGTGCAAGTCTTTAATAACTCTCTATTTGAATGTGAACTGCCTCAGAGGTACTGACTGCTGGACCAGCAGAGGGGTATTTAAATTCCATCCTTCAGGCAGTGAGACCAATTCTTCTGGAGGATGCTGGACCCCAGACAGCCCAGGGGGAGAGGGGCAGGGTGTGATGAAATAGCTGCAGGCCTAGCAGAGATGTTGGAGGTGGGCTCTGCCTTCTCACAGTTTAGAGGACCACACGTGACTGTATTCCCAAACACCAGTGAGCTCTTAGGTGGGTTTGCTAACGGTTACGTGGCCTCGTAGAGGTGTTGCACTGTGGGCTCAGCACAGGAGCAGGCACGATCCCACCACTGGGCTCTCCTGTCCTGTAACCATCTCTTGTCCAGAAATTTGCCATTACTGGCAGTCCTGGCCAGGTGAGTCTTCATGGTGAGTCCTGAGGGCTGGCCTCCTCTGCTTCTTCCTGTGGCCTCTACATAGGATGGCCGCTGTAATGTCACTCCTGAATGCACCGTATACGAGTTCTCAAGGCACAAAGGTTTCAAAATCAGCTCTGCGATACCTCTGTTTAGGAAGGGGGAACCCCGCTCAAGTGCATATTAAAGCTGATAAAGGAATTTCAGTGTAAAATCCAAGCCGATTAGACCCTAATTTTTGCAAAGTATTTTCAAAACCATTACTGATCAGCATTCTCTGGCAATGTGAAATCTCATCTTGATGGAGGCTTAGCAAAAAACCTGTGCTGAAGGACCACTAACTTGTGCAGAAGCAGCTTATCCCCAAGTGTCTGGCGCTATGGGGAGGGGACAGTGCATTTGAGAGGGGCTCTCTGTGTGGGTGGGGCTGTGTGTTGCATCCAGGATGGATAATGGAAGCCCTTGCTGAAGCTGGTTGATAAACACAGACGATTTGGTGTTACTGGCATGATGAGGTTCTCCTAATGTCCTAGATCAGCTAGGATTAACAAGGACTTTGCACATAAGTGTTGGAGATAAAAGGTTTTATTTTGTGCCAAGCTTAACAATCTCAAGTGCAGCCTAGAACTAGAAAAAATGTTACCTGCACATTTAATTGTATCATGCAAATACTGTATCTATGAATAGCTATTGATTTGCACTAATTTTATATGGTTTATTGTACCTTAAGTTGCTCTGTCCTCATTGTTTTCATGGTAAAAATATTAAAAATATTTATAGATCCACTTACTTTTAAGTAAATTATTGAGGCCCAGCACTAGGCAGTATCAGAAACAGGCAAACCATTATTATTGTACATATATGTAGGTTTTAGGGCATAATGAAGATCACATTTTGTCTTTAATTTTTATTGCTTATTTTAATATCAAAGATTCCTATAATACGCCAGTCTGAATTTTGTACATATAGAGGCCTGAACTGGTGAGCTTTAAGTAGGTAAAATTCAATCTTGAGCAGAAAATTATCACAATATTTATGTCTACAAACCATGCTTAAGTACAAGTGGGGGAATTAAAGCTTATTTCCAGCTGCCTGCCTGTATGGAAGTGTTTTTCCCAGGCATACAGAACCCTGCCCAACAGAAATGTGAATTCTGCTTATGAAGACTTCACTGGTTTGGTCCCATAAATAACTCCGCATTTGGTGAAATCATCAACTACTTAGTAATGAAATAAACGTTATGACTAGGAATGGCTTCAAAGTGCTCTGAAATGCATGGTTATCTTCCCGTGCAGGTAATCTCCTTGTTTCTTGTGAATTACTGTTATTTAAGTAATGCATCTTCTGTAGTGCTTATAGCTGTGTGCATTTTCTTCTTGAAGAATCCCCAAACAGCTTGTATGCAAATATTGGCACCCTTCTACAGTATTTGGTGAGTTATCTGTAAAAGAGTTGTCTTGCACATTAAACATGTATATGTAAATTTTCATGCTGATTACTAAGACTATTACGATCACATTCATAGAAAGGATGAAAATAAATTATTGGAGGCTGCAGTGTTCACTAATAGATTGTTTTCTGCCCGATGCATTATAGTTGTGTATTTGTGTAGTAAATGGGTGAAGAGTGTTTTCTGTGTTATTTGTAAGTCATTACAGAGTGTAACTGTCTCTTACTGGGAATTGTGGTCCTTGTCCTGCTGGGTAGCAGCTGACTGCTTTAGAAGTCAAAGGCACCCAGTGTCTTGATGGATTGGGCCTTAAGTGTCCCGATAGCTCATAGAAGCTGAGGCCATTCAGTTCTGGATTGAGTTCACTCCCACTTGCAAGCAAGATGATGGATCCGGATTGAGCACTAAAAAAGGCATTTAACTACCTACCCTATAGCATTTAACTACCTTATAGCATCCTCCTCTCCCTTCTGAATAGTCCCAGCTGGTCTGGGGCTGGGGGGCAGTGGGGGTGGCATTTGGCCAGCAGCCCGCTTCCCAGCGGGGTGGGGAGAAATAAAGCAGCAGGGAGCAGGAGGGAGGGCAGGCTGCGCTGCTCCGCCAGCCCGCGGCACATTTTAGCCTCCTGCGAGGAAATTCAGTAGTTGTCAGTGCAAACATATTGCTGTCCTTTCCAGACAGGGTTTAGGAGAGATTAGATTTGGATTAGGGAATGTCCCTGTACATCGTGTAGTGTACCTGTGCCCTGTTTGCATCCAATGAGCTGATGTTTCCCTCCCCAGGGATTTTGCACATTTACTTGCACCTTCTGTGGCTGTGCTGCCGGCAGCCCAGTGGCTGAGCAGCTCTGGCCAGCTTAGAGGGGTTTCGGGTATTATACACACAGATAAGAAGGGGAGAGAGGGAAGGAGCGTGTGTGCACACTGTTTTTTCATCTGATGTGTTCTGGGGATGACTTCACGGTGCAGAAAGCCACTTGCATGAAGGAGGCTGCACTGTAAGTTCCAACAAAGGGACAATATTTGTGACCAAGCCAACCAACCAAGCCCAGTCCTTTTGCTGGGAAGCCCCAGCTGCTACATCCCTCCTGAACAGACACCACAGTACTTGATGCTCCTGCTGGCCATTTCTGAGCTGAGGCTGCAGAGTACTGGGCCGTGGCTCTGCGTGCTGTACCAGATCCGCCTCTCAATTCTTGGCGTCATCAAATATGGGACAGAAGCGACATTTTCCATGACAGTGACTATAGTAATACACTATGTGCAATAGGCACCCACGTTTCTCACTCAGTTTGGCTTAAGGAGTGGCTGTAGCGTGGCTTCCCTGGCTGGGGGCTCATTCTCACTGCATTCCCCAAGGCAAAGGATTGTGTGCACCCTGCCTCTTCTCTCCCCTAACTAGGATTAAAAATGCTCCTGCCAAGGGGAACAGCAAGTCAAGTTGTTGGGACTATTCAGCCCTGCAAGACACTAGCTGACTTTAAGTGCTTTGCATTAACTGACTCAGGGTTTTTTAAATGTTAAATGGAAAGTGATCTAAATAGAAACCAGAGGGTGAGGGGGCAATCTTGGCTGTTGTGTTGAGGCGGTGGGGAGATGAGATGAGCGTGTGAGGCTAACTCCTGAAAAGACCCTCCTTGGTGAATGACAATGGCGAGACAAACACAAAAAGGTGGTCCCAGAGCTCAGGCTGGCTAGTGCAGGGAACAAAAGGCCTGGCCACCGACATCTGCTGCCTCCGGCATCTCCCCAATCTTCAAACAACCTGGTCCCCATCCCCCTGCTGCCCCAGCCCCTGTCCCGCTGTGCTCCCCGGGGGGACTCGGGGGAGAGGGAGGTGGTTAACCACCGAGGGAAGGCAAAAAGCAGCAAGGAGCTTAGTGAATTGAAGATAATGCCACAAACAAATATTGATTAGTGTCAAACTGTCCATTAAATGAGAGAGATCGTTCATCAGGGGAGCCCTGACTGGCTCTCCCCTCCTTCAGAAAGCCGTTTCTCTGGGTCCCGAGTCTCCTATGTGCCTCTGAAGCAAGCGCTGGGATTTGTTTCACCCCTACAGACATAGTCACCGTCACCTTCTCTTTCTATCCATCCCCTTGCCCCTTCTCCCTTCTGGTTCTCCTTAGTGTGCATAGTGCAGTGCCTCGGGCATGTGAGGGATGTCAGGAGACTCAGGCTTTGCTCTCTGCTTTCATTCTATTTTGACCCCGTGTAGAACACTTACACCCAGATTTTCAGCAGGACCAGCAAATGTTTTTAGGATGTTTGACTTGAGCTTGATCTCCCATCAGTGGATGCCTTTTCTGAAAAGCAAGTCCCTTGGAGGTGCCTGGGGCTGGGTGTTGGCAGCTGGGGGTATGCAGGAGCACTGGAGGACAATTATCACAGCACCTCTATCTGTCCTACAGCAGGACCCGAGCGGCTCTACCCCATCTCCATCCCCAGCCGGTCACTCCACAGCAGTTCTTGCTGTAGGGACTGTCCTGGAAACCTCAGCATATCTGCATTGCATCAATGGCAAACCAGGATTAAATTCACAGGACTAACTCTGGCTAGCCCAGCAGTTAATTAGTGCAGAGGGCACAGTTGCACAACTTAGCATGAGAATGTCAAAACAGTCCTGCAAACTATGGTATTATCAATCTGCAAAGTAGCAGTGAAAAAATGCAATTTCTCTCACTTTGATTGCAGGGACTTGAGCAGAGCCAGCAGGGGACACCTTGGTCATTAACAAAAACACAGTGGCAGAGAAAACGTCCTCTGTTCTACCAAGGAAGGGGAAAGAGATGAATTCTTCAGTTATACTGGCCAAAAAAATGGAATTCACAGATAATCTCTGAAGTGAAATCAAGCTGTGGAACCCATCCTCCCTAGGGAGAAAGGGATTGAGTCCCTGCTTTGCCTTAATCCATGCAAAGTCGGTGGTGTTCCCTCCGGGGCCACAGGGCTCTGTATGGTTCAGGAGGAGGCTGGCCCAGCGCGGTGGCAGTGGGGATGTGGTGACAGGCTGCTCCCCAGAGAAATCTTACTTTCCCACAAGTGACCCCATGGCTGTGGCCAGGGCGGCCCCACGGCTGGCGGGTGCTGAGGGCCAGCTGAGGGATTACCTGTATTGATTCTCTAATAGCTGTCAAGGTGGAGGGAAAGACTACTCTGCCGCAAGCTCGGAGCTCTTAGCTGAGTAGGGGCATGAACGTCCCATTAAAGGTTTCATTCAATAGCAATCTTCACTAAAGTAAATGGACAACAGCACCCCCTCCCCCCCCCGCCCCCCCAGTCCCTAATGCAAGAGCCATTACGGAGCAGGAAGGCAGCACGCAGGAACACATATTTCTGCAGTATCAGTTTCACCAACAGTCTCAAACGACTCCTTTAATGAAAAGTGGATTGTTTTCTTTTTTTTTTTTTTTTCCAGGGATGTGAAAACCCCAAGGAAACAACCAAAGGGGAATCCGTTCACTTTCTTGAACCTCCCTCTGCAGCCTGATGTGCGGCTGTTTCCCACCGATGCACCCATCAGTGAGTGGGACTGGAGTCTGGCAGCATCCGGCTCTTGCTGATACTGGGGACGGGCAAGACAGGAACAGCGAGTGCTGGAGATGGCATTGCTGAAGGACACTGGTGGGGCTGGGGGCTTTCTCCTCCCTGAACCATGTACAGTGCTGAAAAAGAGACAGTCCTGCCCTGGAGGGCAGCGATTCTTGGATCTTGCTTTCCTGGTGTGTCTACAGCCGCCATCTCTAAGGGTTCCTTCCCCAGGTTGGCAATAAAAGGGTCACACTATGGGTCTGCAGCCAGGGGAGCTGAGACAGGCCTCTGCTGGCTGTCTTTGCTCCACACAATGTATCGAGGCTGATCTGGATCTTTGCTAGTCAAAATTAGTTTTTTCTCCCGACTTTGATGAACCTACAGTCAAGGGTGGTATGAAACCTTGCATGGATATTGTTATATTTATCACTCTGTCACAGCAGGCTTCTATTTAACCCATGCCTCTTCTTCTAAGCCTTTTTCCCTTAGTTTCAGAACTAGAGGGACCCACACACAGTTACTCTAGTACACAAAACCCAAAATTCAGCATGAAAAAACAGGTCAGCAAAGGGAAGATTCCTGGAAAAGAGACAATTTGTTATTTGCCTAAGCAATCTGGGTTCTTTACCTGTCCCATCAGACCCCTTCCCAAGGGTGCGCTCAGCCTAATATTTTGGAGGTTTGAAAAAGGAGGGATGGAGCCTTTCAGGTAGTTTAGTTTTTTGGGGAAGTTCAGGTGCCAGATCTACAGGCAGGCAGGGAGGCAGCCTCAGAGAAAATCACTCTGAGCTAAACTCCATGGGGGAAAGGCGTCTGAATTTCAGACTCTTAAGTTCTTCTTGTGTTTCTACCCCATTATGACACCGTTATGACCATGTTAACATAGCTTGTTTCTATATGGCTTTTTATTATTTTATTTTATTTTATTTTATTTTATTTTATTTTATTTTATTTTATTTTATTTTTTTAAACTGTATAATATTCAAATTCAAAATGTATGTTGATTTTGGCTAGAGTAACTGGTCAGATCTATTCAGATGTTTTATCCNGATGGAGCCTTTCAGGTAGTTTAGTTTTTTGGGGAAGTTCAGGTGCCAGATCTACAGGCAGGCAGGGAGGCAACCTCAGAGAAAATCACTCTGAGCTAAACTCCATGGGGGAAAGGCGTCTGAATTTCAGACTCTTAAGTTCTTCTTGTGTTTCTACCCCATTATGACACCGTTATGACCATGTTAACATAGCTTGTTTCTATATGGCTTTTTATTATTTTATTTTATTTTATTTTATTTTATTTTATTTTATTTTATTTTATTTTATTTTATTTTTTTAAACTGTATAATATTCAAATTCAAAATGTATGTTGATTTTGGCTAGAGTAACTGGTCAGATCTATTCAGATAGTCTGTTTTATCCAGTTTAGCTGCTATCGGTTTTGTAACTGTAAGACATGAGCAGTAGGGCCTGGCATGACAAAACCAGTCTTCTTTTATGGCTTTGATTGATTTTGTCTCATGGGAGCTGTTTTGCCAGGATGTTGTTATGACAAAAAGGGTCTATGGGAGGGCTGAGGGAGAACAGTTGTTCTTCTGAATAAGAGAAAATCAGTTAGTTTGGGGGCAATTCAGAAGAGAAGCAAAACTAAAGTGACTGGTAACATTAAAATCTCCCCCCAGATCCATGGAACTGTTTGCTCAGTGACACTTTTCTTTAATTATACCTATCTGGTAGGTGGATCACTTAATTTTCTGGCAGGAAAAAGGAAATCAAAACTATGAAAAAATCTTTTAAATTTTATCTTTATTTTTTTCTTCAACCTATGTCTTTGGGACTCACCTTCCTCACAGCAGAATTTCATTAGATTAGAACAAATGGCAGTTCTGGATAATGTATAGTGATGGCCAAAGATGGTGCATATTGTGTTTATACAGGTTTGTGCTTTTGATCATTGTCGTAGGAAAAAAACCCACTTATTTCCATAATACTTATGACACAAGCTATTAAACTTGCATTATAATAATAGAGTTATACTAGATAAATTAAGATCAAAATTAAATATTCTGGATTATGAGATTCCTCTTTCCTTCTGTCTTATATGCTTGTATGGTTGTGTCGATAACCCCCTCCTTTACTCCCTACACTGTGTAGGTATTTTCCAAATATGTTCACCATTTTTAACAGAATATTAGTGACTGTTTTGTATTTGGGTGTACGTATATGCACATATATGTGCACTCATGCACATGTAGGTATGCCCATGCTTATGTATCATGTCTATTAAAAATGTCCTTTTGAAAAATCAAGCAATACTGAATATTCAAGTAAAGTGAATATAGGACTAATAATTATCTGTTCTTAGTTTCATTACTGCTTTGGATGGCATTATTGTTGCAAAAGATAGTGAATTTGCTAGAGCTTCTTTTCAAGAAATACCATGACTTCCAAACTAGTTACTTGACACCATCTATTTATTTCTCAGCCCCGTCTGAACAGAGGACGAGCAGAAGACTTTACAGCAATGGCAGATGGCAGCCACTCTTGTCCTGCTGATGATGACAGTCATGGTTCCCTTGGGTCCTAGCGGGATAATGGTTCATACCCTTTCCAGTCTTTACGTTGTGTTGATATTTGGCATCCCTTGCTTTTTTTTTTTTACATTTCCTAGACCCTTCTGTAAGAGCTGACAGTGCCCAGCCGAAGGGGTAAGTCCTTTGAAGCAGCTTCGCTGGTAATACGTTTCAGCATTTGCTTTTGTGGAAGCTGCTCTACTTCATAGTGTTACTATATTGATATTGATCTGTCCTGTGTAGGTCCGTATTTGTCAAGCTTTCAAAGACATATTTTCAAAGATTTCTACGTGAGAGAATAATTAAAGGTCAACCTCATAAATAGTTATAACACCGAAGGCCAAAGGGGAGCTTTTATAGTCATTAGAAACTCATCACAAGTTTAACCTGCCAGAGCTTAATCTGAGGTGCCGTAGCTGCAGCGCGGTTGAGTCCCACCGCGGCCAGGTGGCCCCATGAGAGCCCAGGCACTGTGGCAGGGTGAGCACGGCCGTTGACAAGATCAGGCACACAGCTTTGCCTCTCTTCAACCCTTCTGCATGCAAAGTACAACATGATGCAGTTGTCCACCTCTCTGTTCTTCTAGGCAGGTCCCTTCCCCAGCCAGCGCTTCAGCGTGATTCAGTGGCATTATATGTTGATATATACATACCAGTCCCCGGGGGGCTGTAAGAGCTTTTAACCCGCTATTGTAACTATTCTGATGTGAGGCTGCCACCCAGCAGCCCCCTCCACCACCTTCCCACCTGCCAGGGCACTGAGTTAAACTCACTTCACTTCATTGTCAGGCTCTTCACTGCTCTCTTCTCATCATCATTTGCAGGGTATTGAATAAAAGAAAATTAAAGAATTGCACGGTTTGGCAGATTATTATATGACTGGAGAAAAAGGACAAAGATGTTACAAATTCAATACATCTTTCCTTTGCTAAACAAGATATTTAAAAGTGTCAAAGCTTGAGGCAGTCAGCTCAGTTAACTACCTTTGGAGGGGTAAAGAGGTCTTTCAGTACTATTCATCACCTTAAAGACCATGTTCTTCCCACTCAATTTCATGAGTTTGTGTTAATTTACATAAACCCGCAACTGATTTAAAGATTAATTTTTTTTTTTTCTGAACACCTATAGGATTATTGCAAGCTTCCACCCACTGCCATTCACTTGGATAGCAATATATCAAGAAGTTAATTGTTTTTTCTACCCAGATCTTTAACGATTCTGTGATGATCGAATATTTCATTTCCCCAAAAGAAGAGCTGAGGGAGGGAGGGGGAAGTATATTTATTACTTCTTTTTGTATTTCATGCAGTTGCTGGTAAAATATTCAATTAACTTAAAATTACAAATGAAAACCTGTCAGATATTGTCTTGTGTGACTGGCCATTTAGACCAGGGCAAAACATTTCTGAATCACCTTGAGGAATTCCACTTCTCAACCTGCTGAGGTGAGGGATGAACACTCATGGCTTTTGTAACACATTTTTTACATCAGGAAAATACACGGGCTTTTCCGACCATTGTTTTCAGACCTCTAATGTGCAATTGCAATGAAAGCTTCTCCTTCAGGATTTTTCTATTATTTAGGCACCTTGTTGTTTGGAAGTATCATTTTGGGAGGGAGTGACACACTTTCACAAATAAGTAATACATTAAACAGGAAAATGCTGACTTTCTGAAATGCAGTTTGAGAGCAGGAAGGCAGAGATAATGGACCCAGCCAGGGCACACTGGCAGCAGTGCCTTTTGGGCACAGGGTTCTCATACAGGAACAGAGGGTTGATGCTCGGCTTCACCCCAGCCCAGTAGATGGCAAGCGTTTTTGTCTGGCAAATTATTGCGTGTGGCAATTAAAAAAAAAACCAACTCTGGTAGGACACTTGTCCAGCTGATTGATGGGAAAGGGTGATAAAATCTGATTTATCAATAAATGTCACTTCAGAATTAACAAAGCTGATAGGAATGTAGCCAGCAGGAACGTTAATTTATCTACGAACGAGTTTCCTCCCCTCCTTCTCAGGGCTTATTGCCTGCACTAATAGGGTCTTGGGTCTTTTCCTGATAGATGCCTGAATTCGAGGCAGCAGATTTAAAGATAATAATGACAATGACTCTGATAATGGCCGGCTCCATAGCCTAAAGCTGGCGATGGGGAGTGTGAAAGCATCTTGGCCCAGGCGGGCACAGCACTTTCCTCCCTTCCTGCTGTGAGATTATCTCCACCCTCAGGAGTTTAACCTGCTATGAGGGTCAACCCTCTTTGACCTGCTCTGTTCTGACACTAGAATTGACATGTAAAGGTATTTTAAAACGTCCCTATTGATTTCACTACAATGGCTCCTTTGCAGCACAATGACCCCAATTCGGGAGTTTCTGGCTGGGCTGGGCTGGTCTTGGCAGCACCTCTGGCTCCCAGCTGTGTAGGGCAGGCTCTGGTGCAGGTTGGTCTCTTCCAAGACTCTTTCTTGCTGGCTTCTGACTGCCATCTTCTCAAAGGCCCTGTCACAGCAGCCAGGACAAGGTGGAAGCCTGCAACAGAGGGAGGTGTTGGAGCTATTTTGGTGACCTTCTGTTATTCAGTGGTTTCTCCACTGAAAGAGGGTCTTCTCAAGGCACCAAAAGTGGGAGCAGGGCTGATGGACAGTCAGAAGTTTGGGAGAACTTGAATAGGAATAATTTAATGTCCTGATGTGATATCGATTCACACTTTTTGTCCTTAGATCTTCAGAGGCTTTTATAAAGACAGATGAGGATAGCAATTCTAATTTTTCCAAATGTAAAAAAAAAAAGAGCCACAGATCAGCTAAATTATTTTCCTTGTGCTACAGAGACTGATACCTAGAATAAAGCCCAAATCCATGTTAATGGACCTCAAAAAAATTACTATACAGAAGTGAGATACAAACATGTACTTCCCACTGCCAGCTTTGCCTTCTTCTCCCATTGTGGCGTATTGTCCAAGGGAAGGAGCCTCAGTGCACAGCCTAAAGGGGAGCTGTAACACATCAGCTCTGTCGGCTGCTTGGGCCCAGCCTTTGCTTTGTGTGCTCTACAACACATCCCTTCTCCCAGTGTATGTGGGGAAAAAGAGCAATAAAGGAACATCATAGTGGAAGTGAGCTATGGTAAATCTCAGTGTAGTAAGCAGCAGTTCAACACATTTGTAACCACTGTGTACTATTTCTTCTTTGGCTCAGTCCAAAGCAAGGAAAACTTCCTTCTTGAACATTATGGAGTGCTAGTCTCTGCCAGGTCCTTGTCTTTGTCCTGCTGCCTATGTCTTCCTTATCTTGTTCAGTTCCTTTTGGCTTTCCAAGGCCAGATCTTACATTTATATGCCTGATGATGCCTTTTGCTGCATCACTGTACATGTGTCTGTAACCAAGTTCGGGATCCTCTTGAATAGTCTGCTAAGCTAATAACTCTCCCTCCATTGGAATTGGTCAGTGGAGGGCATCTATCCCCATTGCAGCTGGGGCTCTAGTAGCTGTTCAGAATATCGCAGGCAGGTTGCTTTCAATTACATCTTTCCCCCTTTTTAATGAAGTTATTTGTTATAGGTTTTTAGGTGTACTTGGAATTTCCTTTGCCTGCATTGCTGAATTTCCTTTTGTGCAGACTTTCTCCTTGGAGATGAAGCCCTTTTGTTATTTTAAATAGTCAACAAATTGACACAACTTTGTACCTACTTAAAATTTCAAGATTATAATTAGCACATATATGGGAAAAGATCTAAGATACACATGGTCTTTAGAAGAAGAACAGACGTCTGAATTGGTTGATTAAAACCCTACTGTCTGGTACACCAATTATATTGCTTAGAATTTGCTCCTTATTAGCCAGCTCTTAAAAAAGGAAAGAAAAAAAGGAGTATTTGTGTTGAAATACTTATGGCCTGTAACGCCTTTTATTTCCTCAATAATATTCAGTACTTCCTTCATATGCTACTCGCACTCAAGGGACTGGTGGAAAGGCAGATAGGTGAACAACATCCACTGCAAAGCCACTTGCTTGAGTTACAAGTGTTTTCTGCACCTCAGCCACTGACAAGAGAATAGGCTGGGGTAGAGGGGCTCAGACTTCCCTCTGAGTGCTAATATTCCAGTATTTACCTCCAACATGCCACATAATCATTGTCTGCTATTGCTTTATACATGTTGCTTTATATATTTCAGATGTAAAAATGTGACACGTAGAACATGAGTAATTTGAGATCGAGTGAGGCCGTTGGATGAACAACAAAGCCAACACAAGCCTGAAAATCAAAGATGAATGAAGATATTCCAATTAATATTTTGCCTGTATTTCAACCTTCTCACTATGATATTTACTGCTGAACACATGCACTTGATGAATACATCCCACAGGTGCGTGGGGAGATTCCCATAGAAGAAACAATTGCATTAGATGATGCTCGGCTTGTACCATGATGGATGTGCTGTAAGAATCCAAAGAGACTAAACAAAAGAATTAAACAAATAATTCTCATTCCAGTGAATCAACAAATTTTAGCCTTGTATTATGTATGAGATTGGGTTAAAATGATAACTAGGGATGGAGCAATGGGAGACAATAACCTTCTCAGCACTCCTTTCCCACCTGAGAATAGAATGTACAAAGATAGCATTCCTTAAAAGAGGAAAGCTTCATTATCTCACTGCTTTATTTCTGAATTAAAAACTCATCACACTACAACCTAAGCTCTAAAATTACTGTTTTCTTCTTTGCTGCTGACCATTTTGATTCTTAATTCTCTTGTGGGTAAACGTATGTGTGTGTATTTAGAAAGGCATGCTGAGGTAAGGACAGTAAAAATGTCTAAGCTAGAATGGGAATGTTATATATTTTCAGGTTTGCAGTTCAACAGAGCTGCACGAAATACACAACATTTTGTGTTACCTGATTTAAAAGCCCAAACTTGCAATAACAGAATAACAAATCACATGCCTGAAGTCTGAAGCGAAACCTGAAGTGAAATGAACATCACACTTTTCTTTGTATTTTGCAGTACTCAGGATTTACTTCATTAAATAGGCTGATTGCTTTTAATAAATATTTTGATATATGTGAATTCACAGTACTAAAGATAATGTCAACACATGTGTTTTCAGCAATTTTATATTTCTAATGAAGTGGAAAATGAAGTCTAATAAAACTGTGATGCCACTGCCTTTTTAAGCTGTTGTGACACCATTATAATGAAACTGTAGTTACAAGACCAGAGGAGGGTGTGTGTATGTGTGTATATACTTTTTTTTTTTTCAAATCACTGTTTTGGTAGTCTTAGAGATCAAAGTATCTTATGTTCTAGCCAGAGGTCAGACTACCATTCTGACCTTTGTTAATCTTCATCATTTTAACTGATCGTTTCAGTTTCCGAGTTTTTTTCTATCAGCAAGTCAAGAAAACTCTCTCTCTCTGTCAAACATTGGTCAGGACAGTGCAGGTTTCTTTTGTAGAAAAACACAACTTTGAGGACTAAATCCTACAACAGGTCCTGCATGGCCTTCTGATGTCTGTGAAGTTTGCCTTGGGAGTTTCATGGGTCAGCACAGAACTGAGAGACCAGCATCTCCACATCTGAAAAATTTCACTTTTCTTACGAAAAAGTTTAGTGTTCCAGGTGCAGCACTTGAGTTTTTTGCTGGTTACCTAAGGAACAGGCTGAATTCTTCTAAGCTCCAGAGGATCAACTGGTTTCTTACTGATACAGAAGATCCCAACAGAAAAAAAAGGGCAACTTTTCAAAGAATCCCCACGGGACACCCCAGGAGGAGTGAACTGAAGCTTTTTGTGGTCTTTTTAAAATTCACTTCTTTGCTTTGAGGTTGGGTTTGGTTTTTTTTTTTTGCTTGGTAGTGGGTTTTCAAGACCACAGATGTCCTTGGCTAGTCCTCATCGATAAATTGTTACAAAGTCCCTGCTGTACTTTACCACAATGTCTGTAAACCACAAAAAAAAAAAAGTGACCCAAAGAGCTGGAAAAAACATTTGCTCTTCCTCATATGAAGGCTTCTTACCAGAAATTGATTTCTTGATTTTTTAAATGCCTTTTAACATAAATATACCCCCATTACACTTCAGGTTTCAAAAAGTAAGAACATATATGATTGACATCTGTAAGTACATTTGCATGGAGCATATGTGCCCTTTTCAGTGATTCTATTGAACGTTTCTCATCCTAAGAAGTGTGACCTTGAGTTGTTATTGTTTTAGTAAACTCAGCCTGGTTAGGAAACTTCCATTAATATCCTAGAATGAAAGCTATAGCTCAGGCCCCTGGGATATCAGGAACAGGGGAATTTCACTGTCTTCTATACACTGCAATCCATTTGTTAAAATATATACTGAGTGAGATGGATCCTAACCTGAAATATTTCATTTGTTTTAGAGTGATACCATGCTCACCAGATCTTTCCTTCTTGGTGCATTTTGTTTTTTAAATCTCATCCCCTATATGTAATTTAGAATAACATTTCCATATACTTGAAGAAAAGAATATAGGGAAAATTCTATGATTCTATGATTCTATGACAAACTAAATAGCAGATAAAGAGAAGATAAAATAAATAGAAAGATAAAATAGAAGATAAAATAAATAAACCATTCTATGACAAAATAAATAGAAGACTTCTTTTACTTTCTTTTATATATAACTAGCTGTTTTCCTACTTTTCTGGATTTTGTTGCATTGGGTTCCCCCCCCCCCCCAGGCACACCTAGAGAATGAAAAAGATTTTAACACATGATGGAGCTACCATACTTGACAAGCAGGTTCACCCCGTTTAAGCTAGGAAGGCTTGGCAACCACCTGATATGAGAATGTACAATTCTAGGAGGACCTTTTGTATTAGAGGTCCAGGCAGGTTTTAACTGGCCTGTTGTTGCAGTCCCAAGGAACGTGAGGAAAGAATTTCAGCAGCTACTATTGAAACAGGATGACATGGATTGGAATGGGATATATATAGTTTGTGATGAGTACAGAGAAAACAAATGTAATATAATCACATTTTACTGAGTAATTACTAAGTAATTACTATTGGTAATTACTTTGATTGTCATACAGTCCAGGGGTGCCTAGACGAAGGTCTGGGCTGGCAGGGTCAGCCCCATGTTGTAGTTCCTGCCATCTTGACACCTCTGGCCTGGGGAGCAACAGGCTGTCCTTGAAGCCTTCTGAGCTGTTCATTCCTGCATTACACTAGACAGAAATCTTCTGCATGACCTAACTTAACGACTTTTCTGTGGTCACTTGATGCTGGCAGGTCTGGTTGCATTGCAGGGAAATGCATACCAGATTAGATAATGACATTCATGGTGTCAGGAGCATATGCCCAGACAATGAGTAGGAAGAGCCTCACCGTATAGCCCTTGAGGGCATGGGTCCCTTAAGAAGCAATATGGAGCAACGTCAGAAGTGGTGACCATCATGCTTATGGCAGTATGGGGACAAACACAGCATCCCTGCAAATTGGTGCTCACGCAGAAGGGAAGGAGATGATGAAACAGCCTCTCAGAGTGACTCTGGAGAAAGAATGACAGTCTCTGTATGACTGACCAAACCCATGTTGTCCTCTTCTCTTGCTGTAGCAGTTGTGCTCAGGTCCACAGCACTTTGTGGCGAATGTAAGGGCTTGGCAGCAGGAGCTGATTGCTCTCCCAGTGCTGTCTGCCGGCGGGATTGCTGTCTGTGTCCTGTGATGGTTATCTGGCCCGCATGTTTCTGAGTGGGGTGAAGGGTAATGGGAAAGAGAGAAGAACAGGTAATGAGAAAAAAGGACAGGTAGAAGGTATCAGTTGGTGCCTGAATACCTGTGAAAATGAGGCTGGGTTTTTTAGGCATCTTATCAGAGCAAGGTAAAGGTCAAGGGAGTAATGGAGGGTGGGGAGGGAACGGGAGACAATGGGAGGAGAGGAGAGGAGGAGGGAAGAGACAAGGTGAAGAGCATGTCTGAGAAGAGAACGGAGTTGGGGCGGTGGGCATAATCAGGTGAGGGGGATCGGAGACTCGATAGGTGTTGGGCCTTGGCTGCCTGAAGTCCTTGACTGACCCTCAGCATGGTCCAAACGCAGCAAGTGCAAAAGTGCCTGTCGAGCTATGCACTTCTCTGTGAGCTGTGAGTGCCAAGACCCCTCCAGCCACATTGCTCTTCAACACCCCTTGATGACAGGGGAGAAGGGACGTTCATTAAGCCCGGGTGACCTGTTCAAGCACAAGCTGCTGCAGCCAGCCTCATCCCTTGGTGAGCATCCCAGGGCAGGCGGCCCTTGGGGCACGGGGAGGCCGATGGCCCGTGCGGCCTTTGTGCAGTCAGTCTAGGTGCACTTTCCTTTCCCCTCAGGTTTGACTTCATTCTCAAGACCACGCAAATCTGCTTAGTGCGGTTTAATGAGTGAAAGGATTATTGCAAGCTGCTTAAACGCTTATCTCAACCAGTGAAGTGCATGTCCCCCTGCCGTGTGCCGGTCCCGGCAGAGCAGCCAGGTTGTGCAGTGCGTCCACCCCTGGCATCCTCGGCACCTTGTGCTGGCGGTGGCAGGGCACGGGACTCCTCGACAAAGCTCGGCTGTCAGTAGCAAAACTGGCTTAAAACCTTCCTACTTGAGGCCAGATGTTCGTGAACCTTAGCAGGAGGGAGAAAGTGGTCACAGTCCGGGGCTAATGTGGAATTCCACTTGCACCTTAAATCTGCAACAGTATTATTTCCTTACACCTTCTCTAGCTTTGCAGAAATGCATGCTCATGATATTGCTCACCTCCTTCTTGGAGTTCATAGTCTTCTGATAGGGTTTATCAGCATTACCACTCCTTT
>VUYV01000173.1:1636543-1695652 GCA_008711295.1 Anarhynchus alexandrinus | reverse complement strand
TCAGTGGCTTGCGGAAAGCGTAATGGAGGTACTTGGTACTATAGATTGTTTAGAAAGGCAGACATTAATGAGAAGAAAAAAGCTACTCGTGATCAGAAAATGAAAACCCAGTGAAAATAAGAATAACAATGGCATTTAATTAGAAGCCCTTGTGTCTTCCCACTGGCTATCCTACCTGTGCAGCTCCCCTCTGTCCGACATTCTTTGCACAATACAGTGCTTTTAAGGTCTGTTATTCAGACGCTTTTGGTCTGGAAGTTGTGTGTTTCTACTTGGAGAATAAATGGTGGATAGTTAGCAGCAAGCATCAATCTTAGGTACCGACTCTTATGCTAAATTCAAACGATGCAAACCAGAAGTAATTTGCATTGCTGAGAAGTGTGCTGTAAGCTGTGCCTTTTACTATCTTTGCTATTGCCAGGACTATCTACTATAGGTGGGAGAATGCTAAAGAGGTCTTTTTTCCCCCTCCTAGTAGCTGAAGAAAGCTAGACCAACTCAAATGAACTGAACGAAGATAAGAGTAATGCTTTTCATAACAACAGGTATTTTAATGTGCAATCTCTGCTGAATCAGACTTTTGGAGACCTTTGAATGCCATTTTCACTCCCAATGCTGCTGTGAGAAAATAAAAAAAAACCCCACAAACAAAAAGCAAACTACTGACTGTGAAAGTTAGGTCTAACATACACTCATAATAAAAATACGTGAAATGGTGGCAATGGTCAATCATTCAGTTGGAAAGTGGCAGCCTGAGAAAGAGAGTTGCCTCACACATTTCACAGCTGCTCCGGCTGTGCTGAATTCTCTGCTCGCACATTCAGATGTTGCCAGGGAAGAAAAAAAAATAATTTCCTTTTGCCAGGACTTGCGTGGGTAGCGTTTAGGCCTCCAGCACCAGTGCAGTGACAGAGTTAGGGGCAGAGATGCTGAGGGCCACAGGAGAAGTGCCACCACCTCCCAGCTCCATTTTAGCCACCCGTAGTTAAACTTGCCTTGACTAAGATGGCTGGGCTGGCAGTTGCTGAAATAACTCTTCAGCATTGAAATGTCTCCACTGGCATCATTAAAATAAAGTAAAACACACCAGTGGGCCCTCCCTGCCTCTGGACAGGCTGAGGGGGGATGTGCAGGAGAGGGCAGGGCTCTGCCATGCCTTCCAACTGCCGTTAGTATTTCATGCAGGAGACTACAACCCCTACATGCTGGGTACCATTCTCCACCAGCAACAGCTAAATATTTGGAAAAAGGCACCTCAGCACAGAAGTGCCACCAATACGCCTCTGTTGCTATGAATTTTGTTGCAGATGCGGTTAAAGTGCGACAGGTGGTGACAAAATGCATCCCTGTACAAATATATTCTTGACGCGTAGTTTTAATTTTGCGGCTATGAGGAAGTATAGGGAAAAGAGCAAACCATATGTGGCTCTGTGTCTTCAGATAAAATTGCTATCCTTAGTTTGCCCTTGCACAGTTCAGCATCAGTGCATTATTGATTGGAATTAGGAAGTTAATAAGGTTTGGGCTAATTAATCAGATGGGTAGGGACTGGAACTGCACTGCAAGGCTTAATCAAGTCATCAAAGCTCTCAAGCCGTGAAGAAGGTAATTAAAGGAAAAGGATGCCTGTTATATAGTAACAGGAATCTAGGAGAGGACAAGAGGAAGATAGAGAAGCTCCATTTTCTTTTGTACACTTTCTGATATAAATCAGACCAAATGACCCAGGTACTGTGCCCAGCTTCCTATCAGCAAATTAAGTTGGATGAATTTATAAATCAAGTCAGAGAGGAATTTAGTCCAGCTAGTCTAATTGCCAAGAAATCTATGTTTGCTTGTAGAGGCTGGGGGGTTTTGCAATATCAAGGCCTGCAGCACAATCTCTTACTGCCTGGGACTGTTGTCCCAAGGTTGCTGGATATGGAATAAAGCAATATGGTTTACAAACCTAATTTAAAAAAAAAATGTCTGCTAACGAAAAATTGATTAATGTGCAAGCATTACTTTGCAGCCTATTGAGTGCTTACTATAGAAGGCTGAATCTTGAACTTTCTTTACTCAATTGCTTTGCTGAAAGTAGTCTAAGTACCATGAAAAACCTTAGTGGTTTCATTAAGAAGCAGGTTTTATAGCCTTTCTGATTGTATTTTGCAGCTCATTGCTGTCAGATTAACAATAATGCAGGTGGGTGTTTTGGGCAAAGAGTATGCAAGAAATAACCACTAATGGCCTAAAAATAGCATTTAATATGTGTCTTCCACATTTATAGTCACTGATGGATCTAATATTTTGGTGCAAACTGACCACAGTGAGTTGAAGTAACAGCTTACTAACAACCAGTGTCAATGTATGTGTTATTTTGCTGGAAGTGTCAGAAAAAAATATTGTCTTTCAGTAATTTGTGTTTTCAAAACTAAAATTTTCACATTTGAATCTTTTTGTCATAAAAAGAAATAAAATAAGCTTTTGGAGGGAAATTCAGAGAAGCATTTAAAGAAACTGACACTGAAGAAATTGGTGTAGTAAAGGAGTAGGTAAAGCATTTGAATTTTCATGAGCTGACATTCTCATCCTATGTCCTTACCTGAGGGGATTTTGATTTCGCAAGTGCCTAGCAAAAAAATCCCCAAACAACGTAGTAAAACATTTATAACAAAGAAAAATAGGGAAGATTGGTTAGCTAGAAAATAAGCATAGATTAAGTGTGCTTCACTAATGCAATAATGATCTTTAAATATATATTTTAGAATAGTACAGTTTGAGAAATTAAATTCTGTTCATATGTATGTATACATACCTCAATTTTAACTATGCCTATGGCCTGACATATGGGATTTGGATGTTAATTTTTTGTCTGTTTTTTTCCAGCTTTAGAGAGAGAAAAAATCAGACTGTACCTAGTTTTGTAGTAGGGGATTAAATCTATATGTCTGAATGATACTGATTTACAAATTTAGCCTGCAGCGAGCATTCTGTGTATTAAGGAAAATTGTTCAGGTTATCTTGCCTATGTTTTCAGATGATACTGAAAGGGGAAAATGCTAGAGCTGTGGTGCATGTGTCAAGTTTTGAATTTAATCTGTGTTTTGATGAGCAGTCCAGAGTCATGAGCACAGGCTTGTTCAATAAAGAGAAAGCAAGCACTCCTCTCATGCCAAAACCTGTATGCAAGTGTATGTCCTGTATCCAAGTTTGGTTGTGCCTTGCCTCATTGTTCACTGATGAATGATGACTTTGAGATACCAGCAAAAGTCAGGGCTAATGGTGGACAGTGTTTCACATCTGGACTTGTAACCTAGGCTGAATGGTATTTCTTTAGGAGGGGGTTTATCAAGTGATATTGAAACATGCCTTTCTAAGATTTGTTGCTTGTAAGATGAAAATGAGGCTGTTAATGCACAGTCACTGAAATTAAGATTAAAATGTTACTGAAATCAGAAAGGAAAATCCAGTGATCTTTACTGTCTGTCTGCAAAGAAGACATTATCGTTAAAGGCTCCCTTTCTGTCCTACATGTACAGTCACACACTTTTCAAATCCCATTTGCCTAGGAAAACCACAGTATGAACCAGGGAGAAACTGTGGTTTCAAAGAGCTAGATACTGAAAAATAAGACTAAAAATGAAGACATCTTTACATACATTTGCTTACGTTTGCTAACTCCTACATACCTCTGCTGGCTAACGCTTTGGAGGAAGTCTGTAGAAAATACACCAGCTCTGCTAGTCAATATGTTGGAAGAAGTCCATAATAAATACATCAAGTCTACTGGCTAGCATTTTGGAGGAAATATATCAATGCCTCTTTCATATGAAATGCTACATCTTTCACGGAGCATCCTTAATACCCTCCAAAGGTAGGAAAAAAAATAAATAAAGAAAAACATCTATATTTCTATAAGATCTTCAAGTTCACACAAATACGATGTCCAGAAATAATTCAGATCTCCTTTACACAAAAGCAGAAAGACAACCTAAGACCGTTTTTGTCTTTCTGAGGAGGTAACACAAGAATATAAGTACTGGTTCAGATCCAATGTTAAAGAAATTATATCTCTGAGTGGTCGTTTCTCCACGTTTAGTGAAAATATGAAAAAGAGACAAGTATAGAAAAACTACTACTCCTGATACACTCTTCAAGTTTCCTGCCACCTGCATTTTAGGGATTTCATGAGCTGAGTGCGTTCAGCTCTTTTTGCTGACACAGTCCTTGGAGGAACATTTTTACTGTGAGTTTATCAAGTTCTTTTTGGAGCAATTTTTACTGCTGCCACCCCCAAAAAAATCCATAGCAATGAGTGTAATTATACCCTGTGAGAAGGGTACTTCTTTTTACTGCTTTTTCAACCTGCTCCCTAACAATTTCATTTTAAAAGAAACAGAAGAATCTACTTCAGGTCACACATGCTACAGGGAGGTAATCCCAAGGTTTATGCGGCTGGCTTTACTTCACCAGGTTTCACATCAGGAAGGGACAGAGTGAGCCTGTACCTATGTCCCCACAGCAGCAAAGGAGCAGTTTCATCAGCTATAAATGAGAGGTTAATTAACAACACAGGTTTCCACCAGCACTGGAAAATAAAAGGCTGTAACTGCAAGTAGGACAATTCCTTTGCTGTGTGCCAGGGCCCTCCTGGCCTCATGAAGTGATCACTTTGGGAGTCCACGCTCAGCATTCACTCAGCAGGACTCTGATGGGTTTGCTACGATCACCATTCACCTCTCCCGCTTGGATGTCCGGTCCTCAAGGACTTGACAGCTCATTTTTAATGGGTCACTGGACAGCTGTCACCTGGTGCCACCATGAGTCATATTCTAGACAACAGTAATCCAGAACTGAAAACCTTAACAAAACTTTAGTGGTCCCTGAACTACCCACTTATTTCACCCATTGGTGAGTAACACTTATGTACACAATCTTCACCCAAACAGCCTCTCAAGTGGGGCCAAATCATCCTTGTGTGCACTATCACGTCCTCATTGAGATAAAAATCCAACTGATTTAATTAGAATTTCAATAGTATAAAAGCTGAATGGATACTGAGTGAAGGAGTTTTGAATTTCAGCCTGCTGTCAATACATAGAGGCAGCAATGCCCATACATTAATTCCTCCTGGTATGTAGGATGTATGGTCTAATGCAAAGACCTGGACAAAATAAAAACAGCATGAAGAAATATTGAGCTTTGAGAACCCCCACAAGGTTTTCATTAGCTGAGTTTATAATAAAGATGGCCAATAGGTGTTTGTCTTTTGAATTGATCTAAAAGGATACAAAGTGAATGTATCAATCATGAATGCAATCATTATTGTTGGAAGTGTGCAGGGTCTATAGGTAGGTGATACATGAACATAAGCACTGACACCATCATACATCATTAATGCTGGGTTTATCACGGTAATCACCAATAATTATTGCAGTCTTCTGTCTCAGGCAAGCAGGGCACAGTGGTGTGAGCTAGGAAAATGGGAAACTTGGAACAACGACGAGAAGCAGAGCTGTTTGACATCAAGCAGGCCATGTCAATCATTTGCTGCCAAAGTAGTTTGAGAGTTAACCTTTCAAAATTATATCCAGTTACTACTATCTCTGTTGCTTTGGAAATAGCCAGTGCTCATAGCATGGGGTTAATGTTTTCTGTCTGTTCATGCCTAGTTTAGTGATGGTATCTGCTTCTTCCTCCCGGTTTCCTGTACAGAGAGCACTATCATTTCAGTGATATAGGAAATATCACATGGTTTCAAAAGGGAAGTTGCAAATGCTGTAATTATTTATTGCCTTGGGAAGATTTTTACATTTAAATATGTAAGAAAATAGATCTATTATCTCCGGTATTAGTTTGTATTTTAGAATCACTGGGCTCTAACAGAGCGGAAACTTAAATCTTTCAGTCACTGAGTGTTGGGTAAATGTTCCTCTTGTTTGTGAAATGAGGCCATAATCCATTTAATCACTCAGCTGAGATATGTTGGTTACCTGAGCTGATACCACCTGGCATTTCTCTGGAGGTGCCAGTAGCATAACAGCCTTGTGCCGCGTCCTTGACAAGACTGTTTTCACTCAAAGAGGTGTATTAGCTCCTCCACTACCTCTTTCATTGCTTCAGCAACAGAAACAATGACTGCAGTAACACTGGTTGCCTGAATGACTTTCAGAAAAGTAGTTGTTGTTATTAGTATTAGCAAGAGTGTTAGTATTATACTCTGGGGTTGATATGGAGCTTGCAGTTTCGTGAAGTAATGCTTTTATTTAATAAGAAAAATGTTCATCTCAAATTCTTGATAGCTGGAGGATATCCTTCTGTTAAAGTGCCTGACCACATGCATGTGTTAGTTCTAGTGCTACTTTTCCTTAAGAGAACAATGACATAGTCTTTTATTTATTCTCTTTATTCTAAATGTTTTAGGCTACATGGCTAAAGAGCAATTCCCTTTCTGGCTATCTGATAGGTAAAAGAACATCTACGTTACTTAAGCAGTGCTATTTTCTATCAGTAAAAGAAGGTACTTGCACTGCTAGATTCCCACGTAAATGATGCTATGTTGTAGCTTATGGGACATTCTTCCCAACTCCAATGCTTCATGTAAAAAAATTGGCTTGATGGCTTGACATTTTGATACCCAGAGTGCGAGTTTGGAGGATAACTCTATCAACTTACAGTAAACCAGGTTTGTGGCAGGACCATGGAATTGGCTTTTTTTGAGTCAGCATAATAAAAACTTGTGCTTGGCTGAAACGCCCTATAAAGCATTAGAAGTTACACTTCCACTGCTGTAGGGTGGACAAGACATAAAGTCAGTCCTAACTGATTATGCAATTTACATTTCCATTTCTGACAGTCTTTCCTGACGTTGTGTTGTCAATGTCTTATAATCATGTATTAAAGTTTGGTTTCTTAACAGTCATTATTTGTCCTACGTTGATCTCAGGTAATAAATTTGGACATTGTCTTTATCTTGTCTCTAAGACTTGTGTCCTTTAACAAAGGTAAAATAACAGTAAAACATTTAGAGTTGAAGAACTTAAAACGGTATGAAATGCTGTGATTTGTCACAGCATTCGATTTTGTAAAAGATGGGATTAAGAGACAGATAAGCTAATATGCTCAGGAGGAGCCAGACGTATCAGAGTGATGTTTTGCCATTCAAATGTGTGTGATCAAATAAACACTAAGAATAGAAGAGGGGAAGAGAAGTAAACAGACAAACAAACAAGATGTAATTTAACTCATTGGTTTTGCTTTGGAAATGCTATTTCTTTCAGGTTGATTCAGCTGCCTTGAGAAGTCCTACCAGTCTATCTGGAATAGAATTGCGTACAGTTCCTATTAGATAGCAAATTTTAAACTGCCACAGAAAGGGTTCCCCTCTGGGTTGAGAATGGGGCAGCAGTGGTACACAGAGCAAAACTAGTTATGCCTGAAAGATCCCTTCTTGAATATTAGGAATATGTGACAGAAGGACAGACAAATGCTCTATTTTTTCCCCTGGGGGTATGACTGTAAGGCTGTTGCTGAGGCAGTGCAAGGGGGAGAAAAAGTGAGGGAGAAAAATGCTTGCGGATGTCTCTTGTAATTGCTTGTAGCATTTGCTGAGTGCACTGGAAAAGCATGCAGAGGAGAAGGTAAACAAACCCCACCGCCTGAGTTTATGAAAGGTTAAGCTAGTCATCTGACTTTTACTTATGCTTTTCCTCTGTATAACGTTTTTCCTGTTTTGTAATCATCTGTAATACCAAGTGAGTTTATCCATTAAGTCTGTAGTAGGACATTTATTATATGGTGGTTACTTCTAAAGAGAAATCCCTTATCCTTTGGAATTGATGCTTATTAACCTTGGCCTAATTGTGGTCTTGAGCTGTCACTCATTTATTATTTATCTTCAGACCCTTTAACCTGCTTCTCTATCCATTTTAACAAAACAAGGCTACCCTGGAGGATTTGCCTTGTCTAAAATACATGCAGCTTTCCAAGTTGCAGATGGCTTTGAGTGTTAATATCCAGCAACATCACCTATTTTCAGAGGAGGCTGGCTTGCTGCACTAAGTGGAAGCTTTGCTGAGCCTCTTGAGAATAAGCAAGCACAAAGTTTGTTACACTGACTGCATTAAACCCCTTTGTCTTGTCTTCTACAGTGTTCCTGTTGCTGGTATAATCCATGGTGATGCTTTATAGGTGTTTTTTGAGTATTATTCAAAGAATTTTTTCATTTGTTTAATTTTTAGAAAATCGGGTCTGTTTTCCAGTGTGGTGCAGAGGGTGTGCCCATGAGCAGCTGCATTAGATCAGGTAGGAGAGCAGTGTAGCATTGAGTAGGATCTGGAATGAATGGATAAGAGGGGGATATCTTGTACTGGCACATCACTTACCTTTCAGTGGTGTGGAGTCATGAACGCTTTTGTCAATCTCTGCTAGGTCACAACTTACTGTTGCTATTGGGGATTTACTTTATCAGCTGTATGAACCCAATAGGCTGAGTTTCAAAGCTGGCACAGAATATATTCCATTTATATTGCCAACGTTAAACTACAGCTGTTTGGGGAAATGGCAAAATGACATTTGGAAACGAGGTCCAATTTAGACATTCAGACACTTCAGGAATTTTATTATAACATTGTTCGATTCTTAGTACCACGGGAAGATGTACAACTAACAGACATGTTTCTTGAAAATCTGTGTTTAGCTCTGTTGCCAAACTTTTGTGGGAGCTGACTTTAATTTTGTTGGAACACAGTGCAAAGTGCTGTAATATCCAATGCTTCTCATACTTAACTTACTCTGAAGGATTTTGTGCCTAATTTTAAAAATTATTTTTATATACATACATTTCACTGCTTATTTTTAGTATCACAGTGTATTTTTAAACTGAGCATTTTAGTTCTTCATATCTAAAGGATTGAACTACTTCAGCATAATTTTTACCAGTGTTCTGTTAAAGAACTAGGAAATGATGACTGGTGAGTTTGTAATTGAAAAATACTATCTAAACATCTTTTTTTTCCCCCTCAATCAGTTCTGCTTCTCAAAATTTCCTTTGAACATGAGCTAAATAAAAAATGAAATTCACTTTATGGACAGTTTAAGGGATCAGAAATAATGCATATCTGTTTAATTTCAGAAAGATGAGACAGACCCTCCTTGAACCTATGTGCCCTGGCTGCACAACTGGCTGGCTCACCACAGAGTCAAGTCAAAGGGTGAGTCAACATGTAAACAACAGAGATGGTTGGGCCTAATGTGGGGAATGAGGCAAATTCCTAAAAATTCACCCACATCTGACAGAAATGCACATTGGAAGTAATTGCTTTTACCTGCTTTCTCTAAATTTGTGGTGTTTTTAGAGTTTGGAGGGTTACCTGCTCTTTACAGGTTAGAAAATATCTCTGACACCAAACCAATGGTATCTTCACAGGCATTTGCCCCCTGGCTTTCCAGCTCGGGGCTGTCTGTATAAATGCTGGACAAAATCCCCCAAAATCTCATCTGGAAAATTGCTAAGCAATGTTTCTTTCCACCCTTCTTTTCCTCACTGAGGTGGAACCAAGTATTTTTAAAAGAACAAAAGAAATAATAACCCAATCCCTTTCCCCCCAGAAAAGAGGCATACAAGGGCAGGAGAGATGTGAAGATGTGACATGATCACTTAACACACATAAACTAATGGCTACCTGCTACCAAACACAGCAGATTTGTTCCTTCATTCCTGGTTGTGCTCTGCTTCCTTTGGGCTGTTACCGATGCTTCTTGGATCCCCCACAAAAAAGAAATTTAGGGAGTAGAAATGCTTTTTTTTCCCTCCTTTTTGTAGACTTTGTATGTTGCCTGTCTCACCCACAAACATGGAGCCAGACGGATGTCACCGATGGTGCAGGCAAGAGGGAATTTGTGGAAAAGTCTGCCTAGGAGCTATAGGAATAGCAACCAGATGTTTGATAAATTTATCTGTATTATGAAATAACAGAGGTTTTGTCACCCAGCAGGCAATGGTTTATCTATCCAAAGTGGAAAGCCCTTGGAGGAGATTCAGGAAAATTCTCTTCCTCCTGCAGTAGCCCAGGGCTAGTACAAAGCTGGGGCAGAGGAAGAATAGGTCTTCACCATCCTAGCCAAGTGTCCTAATCACTGATCTATTCCTTAGTCTGGGGTGGAGATGTGTCTCCAAATTCCTGTGCTGGAGAGTCCTTTCCTGGTGAGAATTTCCTGGAGGGGGGCACATTCTCAGGTAATGTCTCCATCTCCACAAATTAGCATGAGATTTAAAAAACAAAACAAAACAAAACAATCCAAAACTTTTGTCAGAAAATTCCTCAATCGTTCCCACTTGAGACCAGTGCTTTTTGTAACAGTATTTGGCAGCTGCTGAAAGGCTGCAGTAACATCACTGACTATACTGCAGCAACTGGAGAAGCCAGGCAGAAGGAGGGCAATAAACTGGTAAGCGCTGTGCAGAAATAACCCCGTCTCAAAACGCTTTGGCTCTCCTATCCTGCACATATAAATGGCACAGCAGCAAAACTGTGACTGGAAAGAGAGAACCTTGCACCAATCAATTAATCCTTGACCCATTTCCTTCTCTAGGTGGTTCTTTGGGGACTGACAAATAATGGATCCAATATTTGGATGCAATCAACACTGACATTATGAGAGTTAATAAAACTAATTATCCTCTGGCAGTTTGCTCCCCGTGGCAAGGGAAAGGATGTTAATTTAATGTTTTGGGGTTTTTTTTTAATTAACTAATATCCTAAGTAGTCATAAGCCTCTGCCTGAAGCTTATGTTTAAAAAATGAAAACAAAACTTAGGGCGAAGCTTCTTGTGTAGCAAAAAGCCTCAAAATTATTCTACCAGCCAAGCAACCAAAATGAGTACATTTCTTCATTTTTAAGAGCTTACCTTTGGGAAAATGTTTTAATTTCACTTTTTCTGGTCTCTTACATAGTAATTAATAGAACATTATTTATCCTAACATAGAAACCATACAAAATGTCTTTTACCTGTTCTGTTATTGGTGAAATGTATGCATAAGCAGAGATTTGAGACATCTGATTTGCAACCCGTAAGGAGCAAAGCGGAACTGGCAGATGGCTCAGGAGTTACCCGTGTGTGTAGGGAGGTTTGTGTATAATTGCAAAAGAAAACTCCAGTCCTACTGGATCTGAAAGCAGGGGAAAGGCTTTTCAGCATCTGTAGCTGAAGTGGAAGGACGAGGGATCTGCGTGAGTGGGTTGTTCACTAGCCCTGAAGGGCAGACCCTTCCACTGAAGACGGGCACAATACTACTGACCTCTGGGCTGTGCTAGACACCTTGTGCAAACATGCATCTAAACTTTCGTCACTGAAAGATAAGTGCCTGGGATGAGTTAACGTGTATGGCCTTCTTGCAGATAGTCACCACAGATGTCCTCTTGTCCCACCTGGTTTACGTGCCTTCTTGGGGCAGGAGGAATATCTCTATGAAGGGGCCTATTCTGTCTCCGCTGGCCGTAGAGGGAGTATGGGTGAGTGGGTCAGACCAGAAACTTATCTGTTGGATGGCTGAACAGAGGCAATTCCCACCCTTGTGTAGATGGGATTATTATGACAACTGATAAAACCTAGGGCTCTGGTTAAGAAAGTTAAACCAGCATCTTTCTTTGCTATCTCTCATAATGCAAAGTTTGTGGGCAAAGTTTCATTTATACGTAGATTTTATCCAGATGGCGGCTCTTAGCATGCACCCACCCCACTGCATTCAAACTGGTAGAGGATTATTATTATTTCCTTTGGTCATTATTTTGAACTTGTTGAAATACATGAGTTATATTCTGTATATTCTGCTGCCAAAGCAGCATATCCAGCTGTGGATTTCAGCATTGCCCTCTCCCCCTAGAGCCCAGAAAGCACTGGCTGGGGTGACTGGTGGCAGACTGGTTGTTCCCTCCCCAAACCTCTTTGCAACCACTCCAACACCCATAGTTACAGATATATTGCAGCAATAGTTATAATATACTAATATGGATCATTGTTTTTGAGAACAGATTAAGTCAGACCAATACAAGACGCTTTTGTACCAACACAAAAACATTGCATAAATATAAATATATAAAATACAGACAAAATTTGGATAGCATTAGAGATTCAAAAGTGACCAGGACAGAATGCTTTAAGAAGTTACTGCCTCCTAAATGAAAGTTCTAACTCTTAAACCACTCAAGTTCTGGACTGTAACAACTTAGGAGCATGCAACTCCCCTAGCCCTGCATTTCAGCTGACAGGATGGTAATTTTGACCTGGACCACCATAATTTAAACTGTTCCAGACAGATATTTTGTGTTTCTGGCTATACCCTGTCTCTACCTGGATAAGCACGCCTTTGTAATTTCAAACAGATCTTCTACCCAGGACAGACTACTACTCAACACTTGGTAATTTCAGTGGGTGTCTTGCCTTAACAACTTTGGGCCCAAAGACACTGTCACAGAAATACACCCTGCCAAAGCCCCTCAGGTGTGTGTAACTGCCCTGTTGACTCTTCAGGTTAGCTAGTTTCACTTAGAGCTATGAACTAAAGCCTTGGGAAATGAAAAGTCAGCCTTATTTCAGTGACTTCAATATGTCTGCATAGATTTAAATCAGAGTATTGCATCCACTGTAGTTTAAATATCTCTTCCGTGTGTTATTTATAGGCACAAATCCGCAGTTGTTTGAAAATGAGCCTTCGCAAACTTTGGTTTTGCATGAAAAACACACTCTGCAGTCCATTCTGCTATTGGATCATCTGTCACTGTCTCCCTGCCCACCCTGTGGCATTCCTGATCCATTCATTGATAAATACTTCATGGACATCAGGGAAGAGAGATGTATCCCTTGGCAAGTACAAACTCTTTATTTACACTGTCTACCGATAGGGCTGCATATCACATGAAGCGTTTTAGTATTTCCATGACAGAGGAATTCTCAGTAACAGTACTTTACAGCCACAAGACCAGTAAAAAATACTTTACTCCTATGTGCATTAACCCAGTTTATATAATGCATTAGGCTGAAACTGGCAATGAAGCTGAAATCCAATTGAGGTCAGTTCTTTTTATATGTTGTTTCTGTTTAAGGGCTTTAAGACACTGCCAATCACCTCTAATTGCTCTAAACAGTCTGCATTAAGTGTGATTACCCTGTTGAATTCCCACTGTTGTTAGGGTCTTTATTTTAGCAAAAAGTCTAAGCACTTATCAGATCTTCCTAACAAAACACTTTAGCTGCAGCCCAATACCTTAACCCTGCTGTGCTATTGTCTACTTTCAACTACATCCTGCGTCTAACTATGCCATCTTTGATGGATCTATGTAAATATGGACTGAAAAGCCCCAGCGAAACCTTTTGTTAAGTAAATATGGAAATTCAAATAAGGACACAACACAAATGATTTCATCATAAAGCTTGTGTACGGTCCAGCTTTACACAATATACTTATTTACATGCCTTAAAAAAATCTTTGTTATCAAAGCTATACAAATATCAGTGAGACAAATTTTTGGTCACACAGGCTTATGCAAGTCTAGCTTTTAGGAGTCAGGAGATATGGTCGAACCATATAGAAATACAATTACAAATAACAAGAATGTATTTTAAATATAAAGGGGAGTGTGTATATACAGAGTATACAGAGATCTTGCTTATGTTACATTTTTCTGACAAACCAAACGATGCAAAATCCTGGCATAGACTTTTGCATCCATAGGTACTAATATACTGCACTTCACAAAGTCTTCATTGATTTATCCTAATACACAGTTCTCTGGTAAACATTCACTTTACTGTTCTCAGGCTGGGGAAGATAGTACAGGCAAGCCTGAGCTTGTTATCTTGGGTAAGATACACACAAATAAGACTATAGAAGTTAAATTCATCTACAACAGTGGTCTAATTAGTGATCACTAACCTAGTGATCAAGATTTCCTGTCCTGGCTCCCACAGTAATGGAAAAGCTGATCTCTGTTAAATCCCATTCATATAAATACAACAATTCTGGTAAGATAAATTTGACATATGGTATAAGTACTCTGCTTTCTCTGCTGGTAAAGCAAGTTTGGGAAGTTCCCTCCTTGTGTGATTTTTGGAATTCCTCCTCATGGTGATTTTCTTTGCAGTATTGCCCCAGCATTGCATAAGCACAGCGTAGTGGGCTCTAACCTGCAGCATGGGAAGCAAATTGTGTGAAGACAAGAGGAGTGAAAAAATGGGAACCAGAAACTTCTCAAGACCTTTTTGCCACCAGAGAAAATGGTAGTATAGCTGCATTTACAGTTTCATGTAAATTGTGCAACTGGTTCCCCCATCATTCCTTCTCCATTGTCATCTTCTGCCTTCGGGGGCAGAAGTTCCAATATGAAGGAACCTGAAGAGTCTCTAAGATGTCATCACAGTTTGTCAAATCTCTTAGCTATAGATAACTGCGTTAGCTTAGGCCACTGGGGTAACAAATGAATGGTGAACTCAGTGTTGTGTTAGCTTAGACCACTGGTGTAATGAATGAATGGTGAACCCAGTGTTGTTCTGGGTATTTGGTGGCTCCTGCTGGACTACATGGATATTAACATCTGCACTTTCTAGTTTAAAGATAAAGGTCTATGTGTGCTGCAACCACAATTCTGATTGCACCATAGACTTATCCTTAGAAAGGAAGGTGTAATTGAGCCTTTTTTTTTTTTTTATTTCACATACTTAATAGGATGGGTTTGCTTCTTTAAAAACACTTATCTCATCTTGTGTCTCATCTATTTTATCTGCTGCTCATCTCTAATTTAATTTTACCTACTTACAGTAGGTAGTCCAGGAGCTCACTGGGTGTTCACCAGGAAGCCACAAGCTCCCTCCAAGTTCTCTGTAGATTAATTCTGACTTGTCTCAAAGCTTTTCTCCCATCAAAACCTTTAATGTTCAGTTGCAAGCCTTTACCTTATTACCAACGAATCATCTATCTATCTATTTAATTTTTTTTAAAAGTGCACGTGGAGACAGTACTAACATGCTTGATGAAAAACAGAGAGGAGATTCATTTCACAATATAAATATTTCTCCAAAAGGTCTTTGGTCCTCTGTGCTCATTGCAAAAAAAAATTGGGTTCCATTGAGATATGCACATAAGAAATGATGAGAAAGAGCCTGTTTTATTTCGGCATTTGAAAGGCACATTGCAAGTATTCTTATGAATGTCACAAGAAGTAGATATACTGTGTTATTTTTGTCTCAAACTCAGCAGTGAGTGGCTATAATCTATTTTAAAAGCACTATCGGTTAAGATACTCTGTGGCTTCTTAGAGTGAGTAGATTAGCACTTTATAAATCAGTTCAGGAACCAGAGTAGGCCTAAAGGGGCTGGGAAAACACAATATTTGAGTGTCCCTTGTCCCAGAGACCTTTCAATGCAAATGGATGAGATAAGTGCACAAGGAGGAAAAGGAAATCATGAGACAGCGCAGTGAGCTGCGGGATGGCAGCAAACATTGTTAGTTACAGTGGCTTGGGGGGAGAAAGCAGAGGGAAAGAAAATGAGGGAGTGAAAGAAAGAGGATTAGAATAGACAGCCAATGAGCAGAAAGAGGGGAAAATACGCACACAGCTGTAAAGATGTCTCTGAACGTTCAGTGACTCCTGCTTTGGCTGCTTTTGTGATTCCTTCTACTGCCCGAATCCTAGTTTTACCCCAAATCATGCAGTATAGGTAAAGAAAGATACATCTTCTACTGCTTGTACAATGGATGTAGGAATCCATGAATGCTCTTTTTTACCCTTCTCCTACTACCGTAATAGTCCTTCCTATGACTTTTTATGTTCCCCCCTTGGTAAGTATCTACCTGCTTGGCATTTGGCCACAGCCCGTGTTCAGAAAGCCATGCTTCTCACACAGGCAGCACCTTGTGTAGTCTCTGTGACACCTTTGTTATTTATTGTTGTTGTTTTATTATTATTATTATTATTTGATATTGTGTTGCCTAGTGGTTGTTTAGATGCTCAGAGGATTCTTAGAAAGAAAACTGGACCATGTGGTAGTGTTAAAAAGCTAAGAAATAGTCAGTCTTTCAGTTCTCTCGTTGATTAGTGTTGAAATTGCATCTCTAAAAGGACTATCATAGGCACTAACTTACTTTGCGTTGCACTCTGAGTTCCTACATTGCCTGGGCACTAAATCCTACAAGAAATCCGGTGGCTACTGAGAATACATTCAGAAAGAATCTGTCCCATGTTGCTGTCTATAATAACCTGAACTGTCCTACAACTTGTTATTTAAGTTATCTTGTGGCTGGAGTTTTTGTGGACTCATGGTTTGAGGATGAACTGCACAGCTTCCAATTTGAGCATGCAGTCATATAAATAATATTTCAAAAATAAGACTTTCCTGTCCCTTGGGAGGTAAATAATATTTTCAGGGTAGAAAGTACTACATAAAGCCCTAATTAACGTGTAGTCTTCTGGGTGTTTTGTACCAGTTCAAAGTCTTTTTACTATACTAAAGATTCCCAACTGTGTGGGACAAATGCTCCTTTGAGATTCTCCTTTTGTGTTGTTGCTACTCAAAGACAAATGTGCAGGAGATGCCCTTTTATAAATTCCTTTCTGGGTCTGCAGGAGCTTGAGGGATGATCAGAGATGACTTTAAAAGCTGATTATTTCTTTTGAGTTCCCTCATTCTCTCTACAAGATCATAAGTCTATGGAATTTTCTTTTGGTAGTTCAGACACCTCTTGGCATAACTTGCTGACTTACTGGTCTCATTTCACAGAGAATCTAAAACCTCCATTAGTACCTGCAGCTCATGAATGAGAAAATAACATTACATGTGTTATGATGTTTCTTCCCTGTTTTGCCCTGTTGTTTCTTTGTGATAAGGCAGGAACTGAAATAGGAGTTGCATGCTCTAAGTAATCTGTTTAATAAACACTTAGTGTGAATTCAGAAGTAGTCACTGGAGGAACTCTACCATACGGAGGAGTATGTGAGTACACAATTATGATCTTTGCTACTTGAATTGCAACAATAGGGACCAATTCTAGAAATGTAGTTGCTTGCTATTCACCAAGAGAGCATACAGTCTTTCAAAACACACTTCAAAGTTTTCGTGACTTAAAATTACATAATAGACTATAATTTGCCATACTCTTAGGCTATAGTTGCTTAATCTGGCCACTGAATATTTAAAGTACCTGTTAACTATTAGTTACAGGTATTTATAAAAGAATGACCAACTCCCTTTCTTCCTCCACAGTGCAACCTCATTAAAAAGTATCCTCCACACAAGTAGCCACTAAAAAAATAAGAAGTTAAAGACCCACTGCAAATTACACCAACTCAGGTGCAAATATTGCCCACAGAAGCAATACTGTGGAATGTAAACAGTCTCATTAACTTTAGAAAGGCTGATTATTAGCCAAAGGTCTAATGCTAGACCTGCAGACCTTTTTGAACCCCTAAGCCTAGTTTTCCTTCTATTTCCCCAAAAGCCAAGAAGTCTTACAGACTCCAAACATAAACATCCACCTAGTCAATCAAGAGGATTTTATCTTCCTGTCCATGTCAGTCTGGAAGGGGTTTCTGGAGCTCAACATGTTTCCACGACCTTACAGGACTGGGTCCCAATTTGCAATGGCAGGAGGACCCCAAGGAGGGTGGATATTCCCTTTTCCTTGGGATGTGGTGCAACATAATGGACCAGTAGTCTCAATGTAGCTTAGGTTGACCAGTTTGAATACCACCCAATGTTCAGAATATTGGCAATAATTACAAGAAGCTCGACTTAACGGTTTGACTTGCTGTGATCTTACATAACATAAGGCAATAAGGCTGCTTCTGCCACCAGACCACTACTGCCAGTGATTGCTTGAGTGGCACTTTCAACTGGATGATTAACAAAGCCCTTTAGTAAAGATTAAATGGTCTTACAAAATTGATTTTGACTTGAATTGTATATTATAACTAGATTTTTCTTTAAATACACATATTTTACTACTTAACATATGAAAAATTTCTCTGAGTTTCATGGGAGCTAGCGGCTAGGCCTTTGGGTGATTTTATTCTGTCTTATTAAAACCAGTAGTTCATTCCTCCATTGCCCTTTCAGAATTTTCAACCATGGTATTAAAGGCTATGCCATTTTAACCAAAAACCTATTTCTTCTGCTTAGATATCAGTGGCGGTATTTACATTTATCAAGAACAGTGGATATCAATGGCTGGCTCACTTGTTGGTTGCTAAAACAGTAAAAAAAAAAATTCATCCTTCTGGCTGAAAATACACTGTGTTCATGTTGTAGTCATGCTGAAAATGCTAAATGACCCTTCAGACTTTGCAGAGAAACATTATCTATTCAATTAATGGTCCATAAAATGATTTAGATAAAACACAAGCCTGAAATGTCTTTAGAAATCCAAGAGAGGAAAGCTAATACTATCTAATTTCTCAAACTTCAAGGATGTAAAAGGTTTAGGAAATGTAGAACATCACTTTCACAGGATTCTGCATAACACTTTAGGAAACCAGAAACTACAAACTGAAGCGGGAGGAGAAGTACAATATCCTATATGCGGTAAAACACACATTAATGCATGAATGCACACTGTCATTTTCCAGGGGCGATGCATTTAATACACTTTCCAGCTAGGATGACTGAAGAACAAGAAGGTCAAGTGATCTGACCGCAGACATTGGTCAATGGCTCTGTGTGATTGGAACTAGTACTTTCCTGGCTCCCACAAACCACTACACCAGGACCTCTCATAAATACATTTTTTTTTCAATCTGAGAAATAATTTATTAGCTCTCATGGCTATTATGCCACAATAAACTGGAAATTTTTCATCTGTATTCATACATATGCAGAAAACATTAAAAAAAAGGACTTGACTTTCATTGATTCTGGGCAATTTGCTTTGAAGATTTAATCCTATAATTGCTAAAGTTGCAATGTTTTCTCAGCTTTGCAGAAAACTACTTGAATTTTAATGACATTTTTTCTTGCATATGTTTTTTTTGTCCTGAATATTTTATAGTACAATAGTCCATCTATTATCGGTTAACAAATTTCCTTTCAGCTACACTCCTGTATGGAGATTCTGACCGTAGCTTCCCTGTCTCAGGTTCAAAGAAATCCTCATTTAATCTTTGGCAGGTTCCTCAAGTGGACGCTGCGCAGCCTTAAGGAGCAATCATGATGTACAGAAGAGGGAGTCGCAGGAGCTCTCTATTGCCACACCTTTCATGGCAATAAACCGCAGCCAAGGCTCTATGCCCTCCGGTGAGCTGTGGTCAGGACACTGGGTTGTTACGACTTTTGCTTTGGCCGACTCACAATCGTTGAACCATTTGAGGAAAACTAATGATTTTCCAGATCTAAATAGGGAGATAGGACAATGTAGGTGTCTCCAACCAGAAGCACAGCAATTAGCAGTGGTAAGGAGTCATCTGCACTGTATACAAAACGTTATCTTTGTCTTTCAAAGCCCTGAAAATACTCGGTGTACCACTGAGTCACACATGGCTGTGTTAACGTGGCTGGCTAGCTCATTGTACAATAAAGGCACAAACCAACCTCAAAATATTAAGAAAGTTGGAGTTGAGACATTTTAGGCAAACTTAACTTTCATGATTCCAGTAAATTTAATAGAGGTTTATTGCACTAGGAGATAAAACCCAGTAAAGTAGATTTCAGGTGTTGGGTGTCAGGATAAGGAAAGCAAAATGCAAGAAACCAATGAAAACGTGTAAATTGTATTAGTCAAAAGCAAAAAGGACAGTGTCTTTAAGGATAGTGAAGTTTTATAAATAATGCTAAGCTTGCTTTCCAATAGGAGGTGTGACCTAGGTCTTCCAATCTTCCACATCCACTAATGTCCCTCTACATGGTGTTGCTGCACTGAGTCCCTGCCTGCTGGGCAAGAGCAGTGCCTTTGCCTGGTCGGGGGCTGCTGGGTGCTGCCTTTCCGCTGTGGGAGCATTGGCTGGGGTCTTTTTCCTCTACTCACACTGCAGCAACATAAAATCTTTGAGGCCTTTACCTCTCAGTTATGAGTACAATTGACCAAGAATTTCAGACATCACTCGAAGTGAGAGGACTGACAGACGGTCAGACACTGCAGTTGTATTACGCCTCCTGCTCTTAAAAAAAAGGAAGTAAAAAATAAATGAGAGAACAACTTACTAGCTCTGCCTAGTGATCGTGGGTTTTTTTTTCCCCTCACCAACAGACTGAACATTTTTATATGGCTGTGTAATAACAGCATGAATCCAGGAAACCGCAAATCTTGGTACAGGGGAAATGATGAAGGATGTATGAGTTGTGTGGGCTTGTCTACCAGAATGACTGTTCACCCTTCAATAGCTATGACCAGCATTTGACACTGTTGTGCTACTGCTGACAGCACCATTTCTTGGTGAGGTCTCCTCTTGGGCACTCTAATCATAGAATCATAAAATCTTAGAATGGTTTAGGTTGGAAAGGACCTTGAAGATCATTGAGTTCATGTGGGAGTGTCGTAGGCANCCAACAGACTGAACATTTTTATATGGCTGTGTAATAACAGCACGAATCCAGGAAACTGCAAATCTTGGTACAGGGGAAATGATGAAGGATGTATGAGTTGTGTGGGCTTGTCTACCAGAACGACTGTTCACCCTTCAATAGCTATGACCAGCATTTGACACTGTTGTGCTACTGCTGACAGCACCATTTCTTGGTGAGGTCTTCTCTTGGGCACTCTAATCCAGATGCGTTGTCATGAGAATGCTCTCAAGTTCCTGTTGAGAACTTTCACCCCCTCCTTACATGTGGGAGGTAAGACCAGGTTTTGTTGAGATTACTTTGAGTTTTCTGGTAGTACAAACCTTGCCAGGGATATGCCATGATTTCTGTTAGTGTGGTTTATAAGTAGCCCACACTGGCTGAGTCCTTTCTTATGCAGGGACAAATGCATAAATACAGCAACACCGTTGTTGCTTATGAAGGCATTCCAGTGAGTACTGGAGGGACAATGGGACAACTGATGATGGTGTTGACCTGACTTCACTGACAGTTTAAATTCTGGAGCGTTATCCCGTGACAAGTACTATGGTTAAGGAAATGTTGGCTAACACTGCTTTCCCAGGTTCTGGGTATCAGCCTTATTGCCTGTGCTGAGACCTTGTGAGAGGTCATGGATTAGCAGAGCCCTGTATGTTTACTGAGATGCTGTGGCAGCTGGTGACACAATAGGCAGCTCTCCTCCATGTAAGCCACTATCCCACAATGACTCCTTTGGTCAGTCTGATGGGATGCAAGTGAGTAGGTTCTTGGTTTTACAGCAGTTAAAAATCCAAGGAACAAGTCAAAAGAATATCTAGGTCAAACTACATCTGGTTGGACTAACTGAAGTCCCTCTTAATTTTTCAGGGCTGATGGCATTTTTTTTGTCTTTGTCTTGAACCAACATGCAGTTGGTGCATGCTGTGCTCTCCAGAAGCAAATTTCTGCGATGTGTCAGCAGAGCCTTCCTTTTCCTTGGCTATATTAGCCAGTAGAGCTGATGCGCTTCATTATTTAGTGTTTGTAAAGCTCTTATCAGCTCTTTGAAGCACACAAACTGCTAATTACTCAAGCCATGGCTGTTATGGTGTACAGTGTTTCTGCAGGAGTAGGCTACTTGGTCTCTTGCTAATCAGGACACCTAAAGGTCATATGAAACGTTTTTAGAAGAATCTAGCCATGGTATTTTGCTTACAGTTAGTCAGCAAGCTACATTTCTATAGGAAATGTCAAATTGTGCAAGATTTGACTTTTTGATATAAAAAAAAATAGGCAGACTGAAACCAGTAAATTGTTTGGAGGATGCTGTCTGTCTGCACTACCCTGGAGTGATCTTCTTGATAAAGATCATGTGTGGTGGGTGAATGTTAGACTGAAACCCTGGCACAGTCTGCCAGGAAACTTGCCCCAGATTTGGCAAAAGTTCTCTGAATATGAGGTGCTTCCAAAGAAATGCTTGTCTTTGCCATCCAACTGCCTTCCTGACCCCCGGTTCCACTGTGAGAACCTCCCCTTGGCCCTCATCGTACGGGAAAAGCACTGAGAACAGGAATAGAAATTACTTTACTTATTTGCTTAGTTCAGTGAATTGAGATAGTTTCTGAGCTGCCAACAGCTCTCATGAAATGGTGCATTGATACCACCCAGAGGGTTTGAGGAAAACCTTTAAGAGGACCAACCCCAGGGTGGCTTTGTGGCTCAGAGCCTGTTCCTCAGTGTGGGTGGGGGAGATATTTCCCCTAAAACTTTGACACAGGGAGGCAGAAGAGGGGCAGGGAGAAGCATAGAACAATAAATTCCCCCTATGTCCACAGGTTTAAAGTTCACAGGGAAAGTGGGGAAGCGGAGAGTGGCACCATTAGGAGTGTTTAAACTGGATGCAGAGGAGAACATAGAGGCAGATGAGTGTGCATAAATCTGTGCCAACGGGACCAGCAGGAAACACTGGTTTGAAATGGAGGGCAGAAAGACGAAGAGGCAGCAAGCAGAAGCTGGGAGGATGGAGGGGACTCTGTGCTGGCTGCATGCACACAGCCACGGCCTCTGACACACATGCAATCTGCAAGGCCAGTACAGCAGTGTGAGACCTGAACTTTCTACACAGCTCTTTTCTCTCCTCTGAAATTTCAGAAACCTAAAATAAATTTGTTTTCTCGTTTATACCTTTCTTCAAGTATATTTGCACATATGCTTTAAGTTAACCCCTGCTCTCTGAGGATAAATCACTGTACTTCAGACCTTCAGGTGGAAGCTTCAGCAGGCTTGCAGTTGGGAGGCTCAGAGGTCTTCTGGTGAGCAGGGCTCTAACAGGACGTGCTCACAAACTATATAAGGCAGCGAAATACAATATAGCTATAAAAGGGATCAGAGATGCCATGTTATTATTGTGGTTTGAGCCAGACTGGCCACTCAGGCAAGTGACAGATGCTCTCCCCAACCTCTGTCTTCAAGGAGACTTACGAGTTTAGAAAGAACTAAACCACTTTAATGAAAATATTAATAATAAAGTGAAAAGAAAATTATTGAATATATACAAAACCATATCAAGCTCCCAGGATGACGATCATGTCACCGGCTAGCACTGGGGAAGTACCAAACTGGACTCAGTGACGGATGGGAACTGGATTTCGGATCTGGACTCAGGATCGGGATCAAAGGCAGACAAACAGACAGAGTCCTCCTTGGACGCCGGCCATTGAAGGAAGAGTGCTGACCCTTTGATCCCTCAGCTTTTATACTGAGCATGAGGCAGATGGGATGGAATGCCCTGTTGGTCAGTTTTGGGTCACCTGTCCTGTCCGCTCCTCCCTGCAGGTGAGACCCCTCTACGCTTTTCTGCTTCTGACCCTCCAACGAGGCAAATAACGAAGTGAGCTGCCCGTGGGTGTTACAGCAGTAAGTATAAGCCAGAGCCTCTCTGCATACCGTTCCTTGGCATTGACTATAAACGCAGGTCTTACCACTCTGAGAGCGAACGTTGTCTGCACAATATGCTGTTAATTTCAGTAGTTAGAAGAGACTTAGCTAAAAAGTGAAGTTACTGAACAGAAAATCGGTTCTGTTTTACCTCAAACCAGGACAGTTATATTGATAGAAAACGTTATTTCCCCCTCTTCCTTTATTTCATAGCATGAATTTCTGACCTGTACGGAATTAGCGTGGCCTTTGGGTGTTTTAGGTGACATAATATTGCCCTCTTCTGGCCAAATATCGAAATGACTTTTTTGGTTGAGGTTAAAGAGTACAGTCAAGTCTTGCTCCCGCGAGAAAACGGGATGGCTTGGCTGACAGCAACTACAAAACGCAAGTCATGTTAAGTTAGGCTTGAGAGGCCTCTGTGATAATTGCAAAGTGCAGAAAGCAGCAACCGCAGCTCTGTAACCCCGCGTGTCGCAGCGCTGCTTGGATGCCCTCATCTTGGGCTTGGGTTACCTCATCTCACCGCGGCTGCAAGTATCAAGCGCTGGTGCCTCCTCAGCCCTGGCACTGATTTTCCTCCACCTCGCAAATGCAAGATTTACGTAATTAATAATGTACTGCACAATCCTTTGCCTGTGCATAAATGGAAGCACATGTTGCAAATAACCACAAATTAATGTTGCTACACCTGAGGGCTGGAAAGTCTAAGTTAAGCTCCACAAAATCAGGACTATGACAGTTATAAACTGAGGGGTGTTTTTTTTTGCTTTTTAGGTGAATTTTCTCAGGTACTCTTGTATAAAAAAAAATGCCTAAACTTTTCATGAGAAAAGGTTTTGTACATGAGAAAAAAGGTCACAATGCCGTGTATTTTATTGGTTTCAAAAGACTGATCTTTATGAATAAAATCCAATCTTGAGACTTGCATTAAAATTGGGAAATTTGACAGCATCATCTACATGATTAAAAAGCCTAAGCTATTCATTTACACTTGAGGGTGTTTTGTCCCTGGCCATTCCCTTGTCTGTACTCTAGCCCTGGACTGCAGAATGCTAAATGTACTCTCCTTTTTCAAGGCTATGTTTATATTTAATATGCCCAACTCATATGGAGGCTATTCCCGAAATGCAGCAGAGCATTTTTTTTCATCATTTTTTCCCCAAACAACTCCGGTTTTTGTAGACATTTAACATGCAGTCGGGAGCAGGAGCCAAACCCATATTTTGTCCATTCAGGAGCTGGGCTGTGTTATGCAGGGCAGAACATTCTTCCAGCCAGTTTTCAAATCCTTTGGGACTCTGAACTACTTGTTCGGAGACACTCAATGTGTTAAATATAGCAGAGCTTTATTTATTAGCTGGCAGAAGACATACTCATCATTAGAGTGAAGTATATAATCCAAATGCAGAATGAATAAGTTATCTGGTGGTTTAAATCACAGTGTTCATATGGAGGTCACTACAGGTACATCTTAACAGCAAGACCTGAGAGAATGTGTACTTTGAGCCCAGATGTCCACTCCTGTTATGGAGCTAGGACAAGACTTAAGCATCTTTCCTCTCAAACTCTGATTTCCATGGGATCAAAACACAGCACAGATCCAGGACTCGTCCAGCCATCTCCCCTCAACCAGAGTACTGAAAACAAACACTTAGCCTGTATGTAGGTCATTGGTTTTGCTCATATTTATTTATATGAATCCTGACCTTCAAGCACACAGCATGCAGAATTCCCACAGATGTTCACAGGCTTTTTGGGCTGGTGAAGTCCTGCAGAATCATATCTTAAAGGCCTCTGTCTGGAAAGACCTTTGCACCAAGTCTGGCAGCAATTGTGAGGCTCCGTGTGGACGCAAGTGTCCCACCACACGCTTGTATGTGTAGGTTGAAGAGACGTCTGCTATGTGCAGTGACATGGTGACAGAGATGGAGTTCACCTTTTTTATGAGGGAAGGAAAACCAGTGACACCAGAGGGTCATGCTGCCATCCAGAGGGACCTCGTCAGGCTGGAGAAATGGTCTGACAGGGACCTAATGAAGTTCAAAAAGGAGAACTGCAAGGTTCTGCACGACCCCATGCAACTGTACGGGCTGTGGGCCACCCAGGTGGAGAGCAGCTTTGCAGAAAGAGACCTGGTGGATCCTGGTGGTCACCAACTTGAACATGAGCCAACAACGTGCCCTAACAGCAAAGAAGGCTGATGGTATCCTGGGCTACATTAAGACGAGTGTTGCCAGTTGCACAGGAAGGTGATCCTGTCCTATTCCCAGCACTGGTGAGGCCACACCTGGAGTACTGGATCCAGGTCTGGGCTCCCCAGTGCAAGAGAGGCATGGAGAGAGTCCAGTGAAGGGCAACTAAGGTTGCTGAAGGGACTGGAACATCCCTCCTGTGGGGAAAGCCTGAGAGACCTGGGACTATCCAGCCTGGAGAAGAGAAGACTCAGGGGGAATCTCATCAATATATATAAATATGTGAAGGGAGTGTACAAAGAAGATGGAGCCAGGCTCTTTTCTGTGGCAGGACCAGAGACAACCGGCACACACTGAAACACAAGAGATTCCCCCTGAACATCAGGAAACACTGTTTCACTATAAGGGTGACCGAGCACTGGCACAGGTTGCCCAGGGAGGTTGTGGAGTCTCCATCCCTGGAGATATTCAAAAGCCATATGGACACAGTCCTGGGCAACTGGGTCTAGATGGCCCTGCTTTAGCAGGGGGTTTGAACCAGATGACCTCCAGCAGTCCCTTTCCACCTTAGCCGTTCTGTGATTCTGTGAACTTTCTCTCATCAGAATCATAAGGCCTAGGATATATAATACCCTGATTCTTCAGACCTTTAAGTTTATCCCGAAACCATGGCACACCTTGTAGTAACTATACTATTTTGAAGAAGGGCTGTGAGCCTGGCAGCACTGTTTGAACTGGTTATGTGAGAATTTGTTGTTAAGGGTCTACAGCCTCTAAGGCAGGAACATAACTTAGGACATTCTTGGAGTGTTCACCTTTAAATAAAAAATAATTCAGCCTTAGCTGGCCTCTTTGGTATAATGTAAAATGTTTTATTTGCAGTATCTGTTTCATTAAAGTCTCAAAAATTGAGATCTTCAAACTAACTATTGCTGACCATGGCATTCATTAATCACAAATGGTCTTCTCTCTATGCAGGTGAAATAGGGTCACTGCACATCTCTATGTATTCTTTTTTTGGGTGAAGATTAGGAATCTAATCCTCCATCTTCCCAGAACCAGTTGAAGGTTTTTTTTTTCACTCCAGCTGATCAGCATGGTCTGGGTCCAAGGACAACTTTGGTGCATGACTTCAGAACCTTGGGTTGACTCACTGGTCTGGATAGGAGATCTTGGTAAGATAGCAGATCTACAGAAAAATGTTCATATTCTTCAAACACCAGAACAACATGTAGCTATTATGGCTCTGAGTTGCTACTCCAAAATCTCCCTTGATGAAACATTTCCAGCACCTCTCCTAAACATTTTGTTGTTGTTGTTGTTGGAGGTATAAACTTGGAAGCAATTTCTCCAGTAATTGTTTTGCTTTGCTATTGTTTATGATATCCTCCATGCAAATACCATCTTCTCAGGATGTTACTTGCAGGTGAGTTGCATATAACAAACATATTGATTCCAGGTAACAGAGTGACAATCTGCTGTACAAATGGTTTGCTGAAAGCATGGTTACCACTGTATCACAGGCTGTGAAGATAACATTTAGCAGCTCTCACCCACATATTTCAGACTTCTGAGACCAGACTTCTGGACCAGATGCCCACCACTCTAGGTCTAATAAATGGCAAAATAAAATAATAGCTAGAAATGTGTCTGGTACATATTCCCGAATGGTGTTTATACTAGTGAAAATGCCAGGAGTTGTACATCTTTCAAGAAAAGTCAGCAATTGCAAACAAATGGCCCACTAAGAGCAGCTGCTGATTTTGTCAACATGTCTTTTCATGTCTTCATTTTCTTAGTCAATGTAGGACAGATGGTTCAAGTATTTAGCTGCAGGTACAACCGCAGCTGGGGTAGGAAGGGTATATTTAATGCAGTGCAATCAACTTTCCAATCTGTTTAAAGAGGGTTATCATTGTTTCTTACCAGTCAGCAGAAAGAGGGGATGAAAGGACACCAGCACTTTCTGAAATAGAGCAGAAAATTGGGGTTGTTCTTGTCCTCCTGTTCTGCCCTGCTCCACAGTGCACACTCAGACATGCAAAAATGCTCATGTTTCTGGACACCAGCAAGGTACAGGTTTAGAGCAAATGAAATAATGGCACAACAATGTAATATGTTGATAGGAAAGAGCTGTTAAAGTAATTAAGACTTCGTTATAGATCAGACAATGAAAGTCACCCACTGTCTAAGCACAGAAAGGGGAAAGTTTTGTGAAGAGAAAAACATTTTTCCAATCTGGCTGTAAACTTTAGTTATAAACAACAATGGTATTAAATAATTTGCCCATTCATATATAATGTATGCATAATGAAAACATTGACATGGGTTCTGGTTGTACGTATGAGCAGGCAAAGGATGACGATTGTGATGCAGATATACACATTTAATTCTGAGATCAGATCTCAGAGTATATATGCAACCAGTACACTATAAAAAGACATGACTCCTTGGGGCATGTTCAAGATCTTTTTTCTGACTTGCTGTCTTTGCTCATGAACGCAAGCCTGCTCTGCTGTAAATCTGGGCATCAAGTCCCAGGTGAAACATGCTTTCATGTCCCTGCTGTGCCACGTTGGCCTTTGACCGAAACCAGCTATAGAATAATTGTACAGATGGTTCTTTGGGATGTGGCCCTTTTGCTCGGAGTGGGTTGGGTGACTTGTGCAGGAACACGGCATTCAATCTGAAAAAGAAATTCAGACAAAATACTAGGATAGAAGCTAGAACTGGAAGAAGACCGCTCAGATACTTCCCTTTTCTTTCATTCTGAAAAATGCATATTTGAACTCACAAAATCATGTCAGATTATTTACATTTTTAGACCATCGAGCAATGATCTCATAAAAAAAAAAGCACTATTTTTTTTTTCATTTGTGTGTTTACAGAGCAGCATTTCAGTTTTTTTTCTGTTGAGACAGAATTTCATTCGGAACTCCTGAAATTAACTTTTACCCTGTTTTCCAATAGATCAAACAAGGCTTAAACAATGATGTATACATATGTGGGTGTGTATTCTTGTTTCCCTCATGTTTTCCCTAGCAGCTTTTGAATCCCACCCTGATTTTGGTCCGGTAGTGATCTTGGAGGTCATGAAGACAGGTGTTGCCTAGGGAAGCCCAAACATGAGAAAGTTACGCTGTGTACTCACACGGGAAACCCATAAGTGGAAAGAACTTCTGGCTGGTCGAAGGTGAGAAGGTGCTTCAGTCAGCACTCACATTTTTCACATAAAAAGTTATTCACACGTAAGATCCAAATTCAAAGAAAATCAGTTTGTTAAGAAAAAGATACCAGCACTTTTTGACACTGAAACAATCATTTAGGTTTTGGCTTAGGCAAGGGAACCAGTAAATCAGCGAGTCTCTCAGTGCTCCTTCTGCAAGGTACTATATCTCAGTGAGGGACTTTCAGAACAACTGCCCTGATACAAAGGTCAGAGGCCAGCCAAAAAAACAGAAACCACAGGACAGAAGGCGGTATAGGCAACATGGAATAACATCACTGGTGGCTCAGTGTTTGGGCTTACCCCAGGGCTGGCAGGAGAGACCGGAGCAAGATGGAAGGTACTGAAGGATGACTTGTTCAGCTGAGCACTGTTGCTGTCCATTTGTGCCCGTGATTCCTTCCATTTTGCAAGGTTATCAAGGGAGGGGTCTCATCTTACCTAGTTCATCTCTCCCCTTAAAAGTCAGTTGGAACATCTAGATCCTACAGTCAGAAGCAGGTAAGCATCTCCACAGGATGTGTCATCCTATCTTAAACTGAGTGCCTTAAGTAAGACGAACTGCCTTCCTCAAGTGCCTATTTCTTTCTACTGACTGACAAAGCAGTTCACAAAACCAGTTCAAGCTGCAGTTCTAGCTTATAGATGGATGGAATTAGGTGAGTTGGACCCTCTCTGGGTTGTCCGACAAAGCCAGGGACTGACTGTGGTCCACAGATCCTTTTTGCAGGGAGTGCAAAGCTTGCAGAAAGTACTGGCAAAAGTTTGATCAATTCCTGTGCCAGAAGAACTGGCTCCCTGATTACAATCCAGCAGACAGTTGACTGCACTTTAAGTTCCTTCCTCATTAATATTTTCAGAAGTAGGAAGTGTTGCTATAAAGCTATTTTTTAATGTCGCTTTAAATGATTCATAGCATTTACAAAGACTCGGCTTTGTCATTGCAACTATTGACCAGTTACATCTACCACACTACCACTTGCCCTTTAAAAGATGACAGAGGTTTTTGTTTTTAATGAAAACAAGCTTTAAAAATATCCTTTGAGAACATTTCATTTTCCTTAATGCAGTCAGCTGAAAATACCCAGACTTTCCAAACACATTAATTTCTGATTTCCCTCTCCACCCCTCGATCGGTCAGGTTGAGACTTTAGGCCAGGGTTGTGTTGCGCAGGGTGGCCAGGGCTGCCTTCCTCCTGCATGACATGGTGAGAGGCATCGCAGCAATGAGATGTCAAATGCCAGTTGAGAGAGACATATTTTCCACGTGGCTCTCGCACATCTGAATTACAATGAAATGCAGGCTACAGCGAGTAAAATGTACAGTGTCCCCATGTTAATTCATTCTTTTTGTTTGTTTTTGTCTCCACAAAAGCCCACACAGAATCACTTTAAGAGCGACTTACAAGTAGATGTATATGTGTGCTCCTGCTCTCTGCTTCCCAGGTAATGATCCAGTCTGGAGGCTATAATTAAGAGCACACACTACCTCCTTAGAGACTGCAAGAGAGACTCACTGTTGCTTTTTCCCGTCTGACAAATGAACAAATCTCCTTTCTGCCTGTCAGCTGTGAGAGACCAGGACCTGCTTCAAAGTGACCAGCCTGTCATCCGGCAGAGATGCACACAGTGAACCACACAAAAATCACTGCAAACATGGGGCAAGACCCTTTGGGTGCCCTGAGTCAGTGTAACTCTACCTTTTGCAGCAGAGATTTAGGACAAGTTCCGTGGCGTCCTTGCAGAGACTGAAGAGGGATTTTCTTTGCCTGCGTGGTTCTTCACATCACAGCTTGCACGGAGTCTCTTCAGCCCTCGCTAGCATGACTCGGTACTCCTGTGAGGCAGATGGTGTCCAGATGGATAAGCTATCTGCCTCATCTCAGCCAGCCAGAACAGCCGGGGAACTTGTGTGAGGGCAGTAACTGGTACCGAGAGAGGTCATTAAGGGATTGCTTTGTACAGGATGAGCTTTGACATCCAGGACTTGTACATAGGAACTGTAGTGTCTGACCTTTAAAATACAGTTTAATTAAGATGGACACTCAGTATATTTCTATCCACAGGTTTAGTTACTGAGACACAACACCACACAACCATGGCTGTACCACTTCTCACCCTGGGCTGGTGGGTGTGAAACCAGCCCTTGGGGCTCTGCAGCACTCCACCATCTGGGGCTAAGAGGGTCCTGACTTAGATTTGCCTGCCCTTGTGAGGTGGGACAGGTCCTTTTCCCTCGCGTTGGGTGGTGTAGGGAGGCTCTCAGCTCCCTCTGTGCTGGGGTGGCAGGGGAAGGCCTGTCCCGGGTGGCCCCTAGACGTGCTGGGCAGCACGCACAGGGGTGCCCCTTGTCTGAAGGCAGCACAGAGCCTGGTGGCAATATGGGACCAGCTTGTTTGGCTTGTTCCCAGGCACAGGAAGCATGTTTTATTTTCCCTTCCACCTACACACTGGCATACAGAGAGCGCTAAGACTGCTAACTGTTCAGGTTAATTTGTCTTGTGGCATGGGGGGTGGACGGGACAGCCGGCTGCAATGGCACCTCACGGCTCGTCTGAACACTCTCTTTTGTAGTTAAAAGCACTCAGTCCTCGCAGGGCTTGAGTTCAATAAATGTAGTGAACCCAAACTGGTTCCAAAGTAGAGCACTTGGGAGCAGAATCTGACCCCATTTTCTTTCTGTGCTTTTTGCCTTTCAAGCAGGTAGTACAATGCAGTTTTAAGGATAACTGCAATGCTGTGGTGATACATTTGAATCAAACAGAGTACATAGCATTGCTACTATTTTGTTTGTAATAAAGATATTGTGTCAGATTCCTTTCTTTTGTAGCCCTACCTGAAGAAAATGATGTCCACTTCTGATGGTATGGTGCTCCTCAGTCTGGTTCACTCCTTCTAGCCACAATTCCCAAAGCACCGGTGCTTGCTGTAACTGTCCCTAAGCAGAAGTGGAAGTCAGAGGACAGATGAATTTAACCAGATGAAAAAGTCTTTTTAACACTGTCACTGTCACCTTTGGTTTAGTGGACATTGCAGACTGTTGTATTACAGTCTAAACTACCTTTCTCTGGGACATGGGATTTTCCTACAGACCATCTCAAGGTGGAGTTCATAGTTGTTCCTGTGATATTTGTCCCAAAGATTTCTATTTTCAGTGAGTCAGCTTGGGAAAGAAATCAGAGGCACTCTACTGCTCTTGTGCACTATCAGCTCTGTATAGATAAGGTCTTTGACTACATCCATCTACATGTCAAATCTATCATTGTCTTAAAAAACATTGGTATAAAGGGTACAAAGACTAACACAGTAAAAATAAAAATTCACCAGCTGTTGTAATTAAAGGTTGTAGAACTTTTTTTTTTTGTAAATACAGACTTCAGTTCTCACATCATCTTTGCTATTCACCTTGAATCAGCTAGGTTAGGACTAGAATTAATCAAGTAGGCATTGCTATTCTCATCAAGAGTCTGAGAAACAATGAACTGATTGGCATTTCATATCATAGCAGGCTTTAACAATCATTAAAAAATAATTAACAGTGATTTGCCTTGTTTGCCTATTGTTTTGAAGAAATGCTATGAAACTGTGCTATTGTTGATGGCAATTTTAAAGTAGATTGTTATCCAGCTGCTCTTTAACGGTAATACCTCCAAGGCTGTGTTGGGATCAGCTTGATTCAGTTTGGATGAACTGACTGCTGAAATCACAGCTGTACCCTGAGCTGCCTGTTAAAACCTGCCCTCACTGTGCCCGGCTCCTTGCGGCCAGTCTCTTTCCAGAAGCTTTTTCCTTCTGCTTCACACCCAGAAGTCCCCGACCCCGTGTGCATACAAGCCTGGGAGGAGGCTGTTGTTCTCAGGTGCCTGTCCTGGCCCTGCCCTGATCTGTCCCCAAGAGGCCGGCGACATCCACAGGGCAGCTCAGCCCTAAATAATCTGTTATGGCTATTTACTGCAGCCGAGAGTGAGGCAGCCCCGTACCTAACTGACAGCAACAAGAGCATCCAGAGAAGTCCCCCGCTGCGCTAAAGTACTGCCTTATCGGAGGCAGCCTCCCGCAGTCCTGAAATAGCTCTTTTGCTAATATCCTCCCTCAATTCCCCAGGAGCAGCCAGGGTTATGGATACCCAAACTGATAGATGTCTGATACACATGTTTTTTAATAACTGAATCATAAAATATTCAGTAACCCCCAGGACTGCAGCGCCTGGTCTCTAGCCATGACCTAGCATAATTCTCTGAGCAGCTGCCTCTCAGGGCCTGAGGGCTTAATTTAGAGTCCATTGAGGTGAGCTGAAGCTTTCTGTTGGCGCTGGTGATGCTGGATCTTGCCCAAAGGCCCAGATCCTTCATCATCTTATTCCTGCAGGTGATCCTGAAGGAGTCTGTGCTAGGAGCATTATCTGTGTTATTGCTGTACCATGCTGGCCTCCCCAAAACTGAACGAATACCTCCTGAATCTCTTTCCTGCCCCTGTATTACTTGGGAGGGAATTTGGGTGTTCTTTTTCTTCCGAGGACTGGGGTAGATAAGCATAGGTAGAAAGTCGTGCTATGGATCTAGATGACATTTGATGCCAGATCTGGTTTGAGAATTCCTAGGCAGCATTGCATCATGCAGGGCAGACCTATGAATTCTGGGGTTGTAGCAGGTCTATTAAGATGCCACATTTCAGCCTGCTCTGTCCATTACAGTCAGACAACCCCATGAAACGTGACAGAACCACAAAGGGCTGCTACATAACCTGGGATAAACACTGGGACTAACTCTGCTTAGAGGTCTGAGGAACAACTTTCACTGGTGTAAAAGTGGTGGATTCCTATACTAGCAATGAGTTAAAAATGCAGAACAGTCACTTTCTCATAGTGGAGGCTCGTGTCACCTGACTGCAGAGAAAAGGGGATAAAGTCGGGCAAATTGCAGAAAAAGTCCCCCTGTCCCCCACAAATGCATCTGTGAGCCCAGGGGTTGTTAGAGACAGACACTCTGGCTGAGTGCCTGCAGGTGTGAAACTGGAGAAACTGGAATCCGCATGGGGAAAATCTAAGTGAGCAACTGGCAGAGCAGGGATGGGAAGCAGTTAGCAATGGAGGCAGACACAGACCTTGCAGGGCATGAGGTCTCGTGGCCACACCACATAAATCCCATTTCCTACAGTTTAATCACATACAGAAAAGAGGGCACAGTTAATCAATCAAACCTGATGAGGCAAACCTGCCTCAGAGCTGCAGGTGGTTCGACTCTACCTGTGTAGCTTCTGGCCTGCGGACTTCGGATCTACTATTGGGACATGCAGTTACAGGGAAAATTCCCAATTTGAAACTTGCCAGTTGCATCTGTATGTGTTATTTTCAGCTGTGAATTCTCTTCTGCTTGGTTGCTCTGTGTCTTTAGAGCAGGTTCAGGGTAATGTAGTCACTGGCTTATTTGTGTCCTTCTTTATTATCACAGCTCAAGTGAATGCCGTCTGGAAGGCATCATCCCTGAGGATACCACTCACTGCATCAGTCTTGTGAGCTCTTGTAATGTACCTGCAGCCAAGCACAAAGAGGAGTCACAGCTACTAAACATTTTCTGGCCGCTGGAGGAACTGTTTATCTCAAATGCTGTTCTCGGAAACGATAGCAGCTCACAGCATCAGCCCTGTTGCTTTTCTAGCAGCATCTCTGTGGCAGTGGCAAAATGCGCTGCCCATTAAACAATGTATGACTAATACCCTTAATGGCTACATTAGAGGGGGCCTCTTCTTAACTGTTTTTCCTCGGTTCTTGGAGGTGAGGCTGTGGGATTAAACAGTTCAGCAAGAGCCGAGGGCATGGTGTCAACTTTCAAAACAGTGTACTGCAGAACTGCAAAGCAGAGCATGTTACAGAGGTTACAGAGAGCAGAAAACTGGCTGCAGGTGGACTCACCCAGGTCTTTCTCTGCATTTCTGAATGTTATCACTGTGTATTAGCATAATTTCTGTGTTTACTCAATATTTGGGCTACTGATAGTCAAAGGGCCAGATTTACAGCTTAATTGATTGACACAGCTCCTATAAACTCAGCCAAGTTTGTACCACACAGTAGTCAAACGCTAAGCAACATTTTTCAAGTGTAATTTTGATTATTACCCGCAATCAATACAAATGCTATTTTTAATCACCAGACTTAATGGGGAAATTGTCACTGCAAGTGCTGTGAGCACAGAGTAAATTCTGTTGTTGTCTCTCAATCACGTTGTCCTTCCAGGTCCCCTCACCCTGGGCACGGGTACCCAAGGGGCAGCACAGTCGGGCTCAGCCCAATTTCTGCTATTCTTGCCCAGTCCCTGGACTCCTGTTTTGCAGGGGAGGAGCAGCCTCAGGTTACTCTGCACTGTGACTGTAGCTGTGATAAGCGCTCAGGAGCAAAGCTTTACTACACTCTCTTGACTTCCTGCCTATAATGTTAATCAAGCTGTCTCCTTTGCGAGATTAAATCAGTAAGCACATTTTGCTGGGTGTTTTCCAAAGCAGCAATACCATGAACTGACTCAAATGAACCAATCTTTGAAACCAACCGTCCGAGTTCATACTTTAGGTAACTTATACCTAGTCGTAGTTCCATGCTCTCAGTTCCTATTTAAATGATTTCCTGCATCAGGATGTTGGTTTTTTTTTTTTTTGCCAATGACACTGACTTTTTAATTCCTTTAATTTTTGTTCTGAATGAAATGGAAAATCCCATACAGATATGTTTATACATGCCCTTTATGTAAATTTATAAGGGTTTGCACATGGGGCTTGTAACAGAAAGTGTTGGTCAGCCTTAGCTGGAAGGGTTTGTTGCCAATACTGTCAATGCAAGTGTGTAACATCCATACCAAGAGGACAGGATTCAGCCCGAGCAGTGGCCGTGGAGATGCTCAGCTGTGGTAGTCTGCCCAGAACTCTGTGTATACCGCACCACATAATAGTAATAGGAAGCACTACCACTCCACCTTCTCTCCGGCCTAACTCCTCATACAAATAATTTTAACTTCAGTAGAACCAAAAATCCACCTGTGTGATATAATTACCTAGTAAACAGAACTTAATATTCTTTTTGAGGCAATGATTCACATATATGGTTTCATATCTGGCTTCACATCTACCTTCTTCCTTTTTGTTCAAGAGGTTTTACAATGAACATAGTTTTCACTCTGCTGATCATCATTTCTCTGAGACTCAAAGCGGAGTGCTGCTGTGATGGGAAAGCCCGGTGGATTAAGCCCAGGCAAACCTTATGTGTTTTCTGATGTTCTATGAGAAAATACAGACCTCTGGTTAGTGAACTAGTTTAAGAAGCATAATGAAGTATTAAGGATCTTTTCCCAGCATTTCTATCAGAGGCTAAACATTACTCAGATTGTCTGATCTAGGAGGAAAACAATGCTCCATTTCCATTCGCGCACACCCCAATCTCCCCGAGCAGAAGTGCAGGGAAGGAAGAAGACACAAATGAACGTAGACTGCAGTCCTATCCCCAAAGGACCAGGAGGATTTTGAGATTTATTCTCATGCTTTTTTTGTACTCATTTGTTCCTGAGTTAGGAGGAATACAAAATAGAGGACCAAAATCAAGGCAATTGCTGACCAGGGATCTGTCCACTACCATGACTGTGGCTTGACAGAGATGAAGAGAGGTTGTTGAGTCCCCATCCCTGGAGGTGTTCAAGGCCAGGCTGGACGTGGCCTTGGGCAACCTGGTCTAGTGNTATTCTCATGCTTTTTTTGTACTCATTTGTTCCTGAGTTAGGAGGAATACAAAATAGAGGACCAAAATCAAGGCAATTGCTGACCAGGGATCTGTCCACTACCATGACTGTGGCTTGATAGAGATGAAGTCAACATATTAGCTAGAAATTTGTAATGCANAGTGGGAGGTGTCCCTGCCTATAGCAGGGGGGTTGGAACTCGATGATCTTCAAGGTCCTTTCCAACCTAAACCATTCTATGATTCTATGATTCTATATTAGCTAGAAATTTGTAATCCGTTTGATTGCTTGATCTCTTTGTAACTCACCATCCAGTATTTCAGTCCAGCCCTTAACCCATTGCTTTAATAGGATAAGTTTGATTTAGCCTGTTCCTAGAAGAACATCTGGAAATAAAGGTATTCTCGAAGTAATGTAACAAACATGGTAGGAACAGCAACTCCACAGCCAAGCTGGCCTATCCTGAACTGCCCACCACCTAGCCTGGGGCAGAGCAAGCAACACAGCGAAAACACTCTTTATCAGGCTGCTAGGGTGGCTTGGGGACTGCTGAGGTCAGGCAGCCACTGCCGAGAGGGAAGCTTTCCTTGGCAGGTGTCAGGCACCGGCTCTTCAGCGAGCAGAAAGCGGTTGGAAGCCAGATAGTGCCGAAAACATCCATTAGCGTGGCAACCCGCTTCAGAGCCACTGTTAAAACAGACAGCAGGGAGGGAAGCATCCAGAGTATTTTTTAAAATCCTGATAACCGTACAGCCACAGACTTAACAGAGTGGATGGTTTTCAGTTTTTGTCCCTCCTCTTTCTGTTTTGCCATTCAGCCATACGCTCTGCGTGAGGCGCACAGCTGCCATGGCACTTTGCAGGGACAATCTCTGTCAGCGTTGTTGAATGAAGCTGCATTTCAGGTAGAGATTTTTTGTTTCTTTGTTTTGGTTTGATCCAGCAGTACATTCTCTAGGAAGAAAACATGAATTGTAAGAACTAATCAGCCTTGATTTGGGATGTGCAGTGAGTGGTGGTGGTGGACAGAGCAGAACGCTGTCTATTATTTCTCTCTTTTTTTTCAGCTCTTCAGATTTGTCTGAGGGTATGGACACCATCAGAACTACTTAGAAAATTAGTCAAAAGTGGAATCGCAATTCTTTTCTAATGCCAAGTGTGCCAGAGGCATCCTCTGTCATTTTGAAAAGCCTGGGCACATGCAGAATGGGTGACTAATGGACTAATAACGCCCATAGCACAGGTTGTATTTCATTCGATTATGTCATCTGTAGCTTCAGCACTTTCCCCAGAGGGCTTCTTCACTTCTTTATATTTAAAGGTATTTTTGCCAAAGGGAACATTTATTACTTCACAGGTCTAGCCATAGTTAAGAAGGCAAAGCATTAACAAGAAGGGGAAACAGCGACGGTAATTTCCTTTAAATACTGAATCCCTTTTGCTGGTATCTTTGGCAGCAACCTACTAAAGAGTCATTGCATGGAGTCAGGGTGTAGCAATATGTTAGGCAGGACTCCTGAGATCCCTTTCAGTCTGTTTTCCATGATTTTATGCACAGATCAGTTTCTTTTAGGCTGTTTTCAAACGCCAAAGATGTGCTATTCTGGGCTGTGCGCGGGAAGGGAGACACAGCTGTCAGGGGCCAGGGGTTGCCTTTTAATTTAATCTTTCTTGCTCTAATTCACTGAAGTATGTTGTTTATGTTTGCATGGATGGGGGAATAACCTTATTTGTGTTCTGACAGTCACTGTGCTGCTTTTCTGGAGGGGCTGATTGCCTCTTAGTAGAGAGGCACCAGGGTCAGCAAATAACTACCTTTAAATATATAGTTATTTTACATTTAAAATAATCAACATACATGTAGACAAAGCAGGCACAACAGAGGCAGTCAGCCAGCCTTAACTCTGCCCTGTGATGGTACTATACAGTAACCACAAAATCCTGATGGTTGCATGGCTGGATTTTTTATAATTAGTTCCTTGATTCTCATTTTCCCAGTTTATATTGCCTGAGCTTTGGATAATTACAATAGTCCCTTAATGTATTTTACCCTTGAATTATTGACAAGTGCTCTCAACCTTAAACCGGCTTAAATGTAAAATAGATTTCTGAAGTGATCATTATACTGTCTTGTCTGTCTCTTCTATTACCCTTCAGAGACTATATAATATTTGTATATTTACATTTATATACGAAGGAAGTGACTGAAAAACCGCTTGGCTATGGGCACGTGACACAGTATCTGAATGGGATTGTTACTTGGTCTTCTCCTCCCTTTCTTCTTTTTGCTTACTCATTGTGCCACATCTAAACTCGTCTTGCTTTTTTCTTCCTTTTTTAATTGAAGTTTCTCTTAAGAAGGAATTTTGCACATATTTAATATGACATATCAGACATGCGATAGTAACAGGTACAAAAATAAACTTGACACTTTATTTACAGAGAGATTTGATAGCAGTACAATCATCACATTTTTCTGGCTGGCAAGGGCAGGATGATTCCTCCCACAGTCTCAGCTGGGATGATTTAGTTGATTTTGATAAGAGCTGTGGTCACACTCAATTTTCCCTAACCCTATGTTAATTTTAATATGGTTTTGATCTGATTTAGAGATACTGGAAATTATTCTAAGTACCTATGTTAGGGGTCCGTCTGAGTCATGTGTTGGAGAAGTCATTCTCCTGCTTTGGACTCTTGGGAATTTAAGAAGATTATACTGCTAGATATTTATAGGTAAAAAATGAGAATAACCTCAGTGTTTTTGGTGCGATGACCTGTATTGCTCTGTCACTGTAAGAAATCACCAAATAAGCACAGTCTTCTTGCTCCAGGCACAGCTACTGCCTGACCCCTGGGGCTCCAGGAAAGGACATTTCTCTCTTCCACAAGCTTCACCTTGGCTGACCAAGCAGAGCCTTCAAGGTTTACAGCCAGGTGTGCTCCTGGGGCTGACATCACAGTGCCTAAAACACAGTTCAGAGCTATAAATGTTCTGGAGTTGCCTTGATTCAGAGGAGGGAAGCAGAGCCAGACGTGGGAGTGAGCTGAGCCCCCAGCAGCCCAGCTGAGCTCCAGGGATGCTCTGCCTGCCCACCCTTGGTTCCCCACGTATTGAGGTCTCCATGTGCAAAGAGGTCTCACCCACACATCTGGCATCCACACAGCTCATCCACCCACATCTGGCATGGGCAGCCCAGGGAATACCCTACACACGTTTTGCTGTTTGCAGTATTATGTGTGATTGTAATTCCCAGACCACTGTTTTTAGACCTAGTCCCTTGTATTTGACACTTCAGCAGAAGCCTTTTATAGATCTGCAGAAAATGGTCTGGATGGGTTTAAACGGTGTTTTGTATTTTCAAACTTAGAAGAATCTGGACCTGAGATCACCAAATGTGTAAAACTCTTCACACTCAGAAGTGTGTGAATACACTTATAGAGTGGTTAATCTCCGTGTCAGCTGAGTTGTTTGCTGGGAGTCCTTTGACAGAGGCCTGAGGGCCATTGTGCCTCATGTTTATGCTCCTCCATAAATTGTTTTCTTCACTGTAAATGTGAGATTACGTAAACTTCTGCCTTTGATGACTGATTGCACCTACTTTGGGAATGCTTTTAAGGATGCATCAGGTTTTCCAAAGTTACCTATAATGAGTGATACTTGGAAAGGAAAAGAATATTTTCTTATATCAACTACTGCAAACGATCGCTTTGAGATGTTACCTCCCAATTCACTCTTCTCCCTCCCTCCCAAAAGACCCCCAAATCATTTAAATTGCTGCGCTGGCGACCGATCCATTTGGACTACTACTTCATCTGTTTCTTTCTTCTCCCTTCCCAAGCAGTGTCAGTATCTGGATTTAAGCCTATGTTCCTTAAATGGATGAAACTCTGCACACTCAGCAACAGGCAAAAACGCATTTATAAATGGGTTAATCTCTTTGCCAGCTGAGTTTATTTTCTGGGAATCTCAGCCCTTTCCCCTCTTCTGGATTTCAATATACACAGGCCCATGTGAAGCTAGTGATATAAATCAGGTCAGCTCTGAGATTAGAGGTGTGGGAGCGAGGCAGAGAGAACATAATCAGTGCCTGCACACTGCTACGATGCTAATGACATGGTTACAAGGAGTAACTTTAATCCCAAATGTCCTGTGTGTTCTGCAAAAATGTGTCAAGCCAACCTGCCAGGATTTAAGATAAATCCACTGAAATGAAGTGAACCGTGGCCTTTGCCTTTTTTTTTAAAATGGCAGATGTGAGTTTAAAAACAAAACCAAACCTCATTCAAATACAGAGATTTAAAAATAGAAGCCAAAACAGTTTCAACTTTCTGGCTAGATGGCAGATCATCTGGCTCTAAAAAATAATAAAAAACTACGGCCAGAATATATTGTAGAAGACAGCAAAAGTTTCATTAGAGCAGTGAAAAATGAAAGCTAGAGGCAACCCATAATATTCCTGCAGTATGATCAGCATCACACAGGTTCTGCCCTTAATTGCCTGCAACAACTGTAATTCAGCATATGGAAAACTGTGAGCTGGCTAGCTGGGCAGTTCCATGCTGTAATTATTACAAACCTGAATAATTAGTATTTGGGCAGAGTATTCTTGGTAAAATGGTCTCTTTTTTTTTTTTTTTTATTCTTTCCTCAGGTGCTTTGTTATGTAAGTGCACGAATCCCAGATTGGTACTTCTAATTAAATCAGAGGTTTCTTCCGAGGTGAGCGCGTTAGATAACAGAGACAGAAAGCAGAGTGGCCAAGCACGCAAATCTTTGAACTTATTTTTAGCTCTTCATCATACTTGGTCCATCTTTCCTCAAATAGATCAGCTACTAATAGTAACAGTGATGAATTCCAAGTATCTCCTACTGCTTTTGGGACTTGTTAATTTTTTTTTTAGGTTCGGTTTGGATTAGACTGTCAGCTAGTTTACGTGGAGACCCCAACTTTTTAACACTGATGGAGAATTTGGCTTGAGAATGCCAGAGCCACAGCTACAGGAACAGAATTTAATCAAATACAGTGGACAGCACAGCACAAGTAAGAAGGTCACATTAGGTGTTTGAACTTTACTGGATATTACTAACATTCGGGTCCTGCTAGCTCCACCATTCACTGGGTGCTTTTGTACCTTTACACTTAAATTGATAGTGTATTTCTGGGTTTTATTAACAGTGTTTTACTGATTTAACATAGCAATGTAGTGCAAAATTGTATTGATGATTTTTCTCATGCTTATGGAGTTCATGGCTTTGGATAATGCGATCTGAGAAACAACCTGATGTTTGGCTGGATCAGGTAAATTAGAGAAACAATTTCTTAGTGGAAAAAAACCCAAAACAACCCAAATAACCAGGATGGCCCCGGGAAGGAATATTGCATGACAAGAAAACATTTAAAGAATTCACTCCTTTTATTTAGCGGCAGATTTCAGCACAGGCTCCAGAGTGCACGTGGCTGCCTGGATCCTGCCTGCCTCAGGCTCTGGCCCTTGACCAAATGGGTACAAAATGGCTGGGGAGCGCTGGGGGGACCATTCTGCTGCTGCAGAGTGAGAGCTGTGCTTTCGGGTCGAGACCCTGGTGCTGGTGGGGCAGTGGTCGTGGTGGTCCCAGCAGGGAGGCAGGCAGAGGGGTCAGGATGCACCTCTGGCGTCAGGAGGGATCAGGAGCTGTGGGGAGGAGGGGAGTTGTGGGTCAGGCCCCTGAACCACAGTGGCACTGAGCTGGAAAGCAAAAGCTGTACTGGGAGAGGAGACTGGAAAGGAGAAGGGCAAGGGAGGGGAGGGCAGACATTTAGAGCTGACCCCATAACCAGGAGGTCAACAGAGGTGGGAGGAACAGTTGAAAGGTGTAGGTTAGAGGAGTGGGGTGACAAAAGTGGCCTTTAGATTGATGTGTGCTTTTAGTACAGGGATACATAGGTGTAACAGTCAAGGCATTTAAAAAAGGATAGCCAGTGCCCTCTGCCCATTATACAGGAGGAAAGACAAAGTCCAAAGAGCTGGAACAGAGCTGCCTACATCAATCTGTAAAATTATCAGAGGTGCAACACTTAATGCAAATGCAAAGGCACTGGAAAGCACTGACTTAACAGCTTTTCTTTCTTCACACTTGGTGAGATTGAAGCACTCTTCCTGAGGTCAGTCTGCATTGGCTCTGCAGGCTGAAAAGAAGGGGACAGGGTGGTGGAGTCTCTTGTGGAGATACACAGCCCATTTACGCTACAGAACTGTGTGTCTCCTACCCAGTCTGAGCAGGTGGATTTGGGCAAAAACAGGCTGGGGAGCATACCGACAAGGTGAGCAGACCAGCATCCTCCAGTCATCTCAGTGGAAGCACCAGCAAAACTTCTGGACAAATAATTTATTAATTGAAAATGCATTTGGCACACATTGTTCAGCTGAATGTAAAAAAATGATGATGGCTGGAAAAACGAGACCAAATTAAGCTAAGCTTGGCTGTAGTTTAAAAAGCAACTGAAATAACCACACATTTGATTTGAGAAAGTTGTCATTTTTGCTATGGAGTTTTGCTAAGGAATTCTTTTTTTTTTACATGAAATAAAATATCTCTATTTGAAGTTTGCCAGTTTTTTCTCCCCCATATTCTAAGCTAATTACACAGATCCTGAAAGAGTAAATCAGACCTAAGACCTCAGACAGGTCTACAGAACTTATTCAAGAAAAGAATCCTTCCAGCTCTGGTTTTCTATACTTAGGTTAGGTAACAAGACCAGTTTATTTTTTTTAAAGAGGCTAAAATACTAATGTTTTCTTCCTTGACATATTTTTTTATACCAGAAATCGGTCCTTCCAGAAGAACATGACCATTTATTTTTGTAATTATTCAGTCCAGGTCTGGGAGTGAAGAGATCTGAGCTCTATCTAAGTTCACAGTCATGAAATTCTGGTTGATCTGAGAATAAACGAATATTTTTATTATGAAGTCCCCATTGTCTACAGAAGCATGTGGTAGTCAAATGTTTCTTTATGCCCATACCTTTGTTTGTAAAACCCTATGTCATAGCTTCCACAAAACCCACAAAAATCTCTTGGGAAGACATTTCTTACCTCTTTTGCCAATCAGTTATGGTCTGCAAGCTTCTTAAAGTTAAATTCAACTCCAAATACTCCTTATTCAAAGACACGTACCTGAATCTCATGTGCTCTGCAGAACTAAGGCCACACCTGAAGACAAAACCCCTGTGTTGCTTAGGCAAAGGCAATCTCACCAGCTGACGTATGGCAGCAAACTGGCACCTACTGTGAGCGCCTGAGCATGATGAGGATGTGATTTCATATTTATCTCATGATTGTGCTCACAAATCCACTTAGCTGAATTTTTTTGTTTGTTTATTTCATATTTCCACTGAAGCTGTGCACAGCAGGTAGGAATTGCAAAGCCTTGGACGTAAGAACAAGATTTAATGTAGGACAGCATGTGTAAATGGAGCGAGCTTGAGTCCTGAATCAGCAGACCTGTTAAGTGCCTGCTAAATTCCCAGAATATGCCACAATGCTTCATTGAATAAAGACAAAACTTGTTGCATGCTTAATGGTAAGTACTTTGCTGGAGTAGGACCTTACCCATCAACCTATTCCAGGCGGGGTCCAGTTCTGGAAATTGCTGTTCCCCGAAACATCAGTGTTACCTGCTGCATGACACGTTCTACTGCTGTTTCTGCAATCCCCAATAACTTTGGGTTCTTATCTGCATAGCCATGGTGAGATTCAGCACCAGATCACAGACACTTAAATGTAGGTACCTAGATGTAGGCAAAAACGTGGGAATTAGGACTCTAAACTTTGTTACTCTCAGTGGAAACCTAACCCATGCAGCTGACAGACTGCTCACTGCTGTGAGCTCTTCAAGCCACTCCTAAACACTCCAAACTGTTGAATTTGCCTACTGGAGGGATCTAATGCCCTTTGGGTGACTTGCCTGATCTCCTGCTGAAGTCTGGAAAGGCATGGGTCTTCTCTATAGTTTGGGCCACATCTGCCCCCTTTGTGCAGTGCTCCCAGGAGTCCTGAGACATCTCCAACGGTGCTTGACATCTACACTTGGCAAGTGAGTCAAGTATTTTGTCTTTAGTGACTAGAGCAGGAACTTCTACACTTTGATTATATGTAGACACCTACATTTAGATACTAAAATGTTCTGTAGGGTGGAAAATATCAACATTTTAAAAAAGTATTCTCATGTTATCCATACATAGTCTGTTCCAAAATATTTATCTTCTTTAATGCTAAAAGCAACAACAGAGACTTGCCTGAGTTTTAACACAGCTGATTAAAAATCTGTGCTTCCTTACCACTCACTGAATTGGCAGCAGAGCACCGACCGTATGGTCTTCTTTTAGGGAAGAGGAAGGGCTCTGTATAGCTAAGAGGTATCTGAAATTCTTCTCTGGCTGCAGCTCTTTGAAGCGTTCCTTATAAACTCTTGACTGAGACTCTTGACTGCACAGATTCTATTTTGCAGGCAAGACAAGCGGCTGTAGAAAATCTCTTTCTCCCAGTGCCAGCAATTCTGATCAAAAGAACCCAATGTATGGCCTTTCGCAAAATTAGCAAACGATACAAGGTTTCAATACTGATGTGCCATGCACATCCTGAGTGTTAAGAAAGAACTGAAAGAGCTTTTTTGAGTGGGGGAAAAAAAAGAAGGAAAAAAAGAAAAGATTTCTAAGCACCTTGCTCCAAATGTAAGCTTGTTTAAGGTAGGTCAGTGTGTGAAATATTCATACGATTCCCATAGTCTTAACTGGTTGTAACTTTCTATGCTTTTATTTGGATGTGCTAGGATATGGCAGCCTTCAGTCATTTCTGTTATTTTAGAGCACTGTAGATAGTGTTTTGCAGCCATTAACCTCTCAGCTATTAAAGCTATTCAACTTAAGGAATCTGAAGCATCTAAGTGCTGGGAATACTTTCTAACTTGTGCATTTCTCTCGTGTCCTGAGGTACAAGAAAGGGTATAACAGAACTTGCATGTTTGTAAGGTCTGTCTGTATTAATAACAATAATAATAAAAAAAGATTAAGAGGTTACTAATGCATTTGCTGTATCAGATGCAATACCTTGTTACATCATGATGTCTCTTTGATGATCTAACATAAACTCTGCTTGTGTGATGTAGTTTTGCTCCGAAAGCTAGATTTAGGACAGCTTGTTTGGCTGAAGAAGATGAGGAGAGTACGAAGCTGTGCCATCATGCCAAAGTCAGGCTGGTAGGAACAATTCATCCTTCTGTGGTCTGCACCCTCTCCCTTGTGATGCAGAGACCATGCGCTGTAGGAGCTGGATGTCCTCCTGCACAGCTGCTAGGTGACTTCCAGCATAGCTGGCAGAGCAATGGGACAGACCTTTTTGGAAGGATGGAGGAGGAAAGGGATGGTGATGGATAGGAGTAATGGAGAATGTAAGCAAGCCTGACACTAATCATTGCACTTTTAAAATAATTTTCTTTAGGATTTCTGACTAAGTAAGAGTAGGAAAATACACAAGGTGTACAAATTTGGTGGGTTTTTTGCCTAATTACTGAAAACCTCAGGACTTTAAAATCCCATATATGAGAAATGTATCAACCAAACACTAACACCGAAGGGTATAGAGATAGATGTAACATGTCTAGATAATACAAGACAGGTAACCAAAGTCTTAAGCCCTCACCCATCTAAATTTTGTATCAATTTTGCAAAACTTCTCATCTACTTCATCATACAGACATTCTAAGCGTTTTCTCATTGGATTAACTAACTATTCACTGTATGTGTATGAAGTAAAAAGCAAAAGATATCTAGAGGACAACCACTGCCTTCGCTCTGGATTTGCTGAATAAGGAGCTTAGTCCATGAACCCAGCATGGATGGCCACATATTAGACGACTACAGTTCAGTGAGTTGGATGCCATTCACTGCTTTTAAAATCTCTTGGCCTGATAAGGGAGAAATGAACAGACTTTCCACGACAGGAAACTATAATTTATCAGAGATAAAATGGTAATTTTCCTCTGTGTACTTACTTTTTCTGTCTTCTATAGCTGCAAAAAGAGTAACTAGCAAATGAGAAAAATACCACAGACTGATGTCATGTGAATGATGACAGCTTCAGCTGATGACAGTCTACTAATAGATATGTTTCAAAAGAAAGAAAGGAAAGAAGGAAGAAAGAAAGAAGGACAAATTTAAATAATGACCTGGCTCAACGCTTGATTATGTTCTATATTCTGCTTAAAATTGGACTGTATAGGTGTCCAATTAATGAGACAATGGATTTCCTCACTATGCAGTGTCTACTCCAATCTTATCTAAACCAGTGGAGCTACATCTCTGTAGCCTCAGACAAAAGACAGTGTTTATGCCAGTATTATCACAAAGTTGAGTGTATTGAAACTGGCAACTCAACACGAACAGTGCTGAAGGCCTTAATATGGAAATCTTCTGTCTTTCAGCATCCACGGTTTTAATTTTGCATTTTGAGGTTTTAATATTCATTAAACTATTCCTTGCCTTATTCATCTGAGTCATTCTTCAATCTCCTTCCAGCATTCTGTTTCTGATTAATAGTTATTAAGTGGTAACAGCCATCATGGGAAAATGACTATTTTGTCCTGAAAATTTAGCAGTTCTAATAACTGTTAGTATTTCCACAGTTGAATGTGAACATATAGAATACAATCTGAAGCAATGCTAAGCTTTTAAAATCTCTCTCTCTAAAGAATATTGTGTTTCTTTTGCATTTTTATTATGACTGTGAGCTACTGTTTTCTCAATAGTTTATTTTAATAAAGCTGATATTTCCTTATGTGCAGTAAACAATAAAGCTGATCTTCCTACTGCAGGAACAATCTATGCTGTAGAAATAATTAAACCTATAATTGTGCAATATGCCAAAAAGAAGGGTAAATTGGATAATCCAAACATCTGTTTTTGTTCACAAATGCAATGTAGAGATCCGTAAACCCATCCAGGGTAAATACAGACTGCTTTGTATTTAAATGCAAATTAACTACCTACAGAAGAGGATGTCTATTTTTTATTAGAATGGTTGGGTTTCAAGGTTCTTAACAATGAGGCTCACTACATATTTCAGGTGAAACCATGGAAACTGCAGGAGCCATTTTACTCAAAATAGAAAAACCACAAATGACCTTGACATTTAAAAGCTGATGCTGCACAATGTCATTTAGATTGTGAACGATGGGCATATTATCAAGTCCTCTGTTCCAAAATTGTTCTTGGTCTTTCAAGAAAGAGTAGTTGAAAGCTGCAGACTTCTCTCATCCTCCCTTTTTATGGGTCCAAGGTAGGAAAGTAGGAAATATGCAGGAAAACATGACAAACAGTAAATGATGGCAGTGGAGCTTGAGAGAGTGGCGCTCGGAGGAATCATTTGCACCTGAAGATTATTGTTTTAATTCTGTCTAAAGACCCAACTTGAAAAACTTCTCACCTCAGGTAGCTGGGTGTGAATAGTTTTTTGCTGTTAACGTGCAGAGAGAGAGAATTTTTCTATCTTACGTGTCTGATCAACACTAAACCTTTCAAAATACTGCTGAACTTAAGGATTTTGTCCTTTCAAGGATTGCTGGATAATGGGATTTCTTAGTCTACAACCCCTGAAAAAAAAACTAACATCTACCATCTTTAAACAGTTGAAAATTAAAATGGTATTTTGGCTTTTTGCTGTCAAGCCATCGTTCTGGGAGCCATACTTCTCTTACCATTTGAATTATATGCTTGTTGCTGAAATGTAATTGCTGGCCCAAGGCTAATAGGGAGATGGGGGTGCCAAACTTCTCAGGGCAGGGGCCCTCTTAACAGAGTCCTACTGGAAAACACATCTTCCAAGAGGGGCTGTCCACCACCGCTTGACCCTCTCGTAGGACCTGCTGCCAGGGACAGGCACCTCAAGTGGTGGTTAGCACGTATGCTCTGGCATTGGCACCCTGTGCCCTGGCCCTCGCCAGCGGGCAAGAGCACAGCAACACCGTGTTCGAGTAGGGTTGGCAGTTTGAGACTGTTGGGTTAAGTTCTTTGCTGGCACTAACTTCTTCAGAGGCACTAACTGGAGGTCATGTTTGGGAGGATGGGACTGGCACTCCCAGTTCTCCAGCCTGTTCTCCTTTGAGAAGATTGGATCACATGTTTTTACCCCAGGTATTCAGGATCCCACAGATACAGAGTCAAAGACACTCCTACAGTGGTTTCAGATGCATGTAGATTCTTTGTTTCTTGGAACACAAACAATGGGCTGAATGAGACAATAACCTGGAGAATAAGTGCCTGGCAACTGAGATTCTACCATTGACTTTTATGGGACCAGGATTTTACCCTTTGACTTTGGGCAGCATTTAATCTCTTGGGTGTAGCCGACACTTAAAAAAACCCCTTGTTGAATTCACCACTGCCCCCATGTACTAATTCAAAGAACACAAACCAACACGTCACTGGGAATTTCTGCTTACAAGATGAGTAGTAAAAGAGCACTGAGAGTAAAAGCAGCGTTGGGCACCATATAAGGACAGAGTTGAAATGCCTATTGCAGCCTGGTTTCCCTTCTCCAGTGATTTTATACAGCTCCATTGAATTCATGCCCTTTCTTTCAGTCTTCAGTTCAACTTTTTCCCTTTATTTGTTACTGGTGTAAGTGTAGTCTTGCGTGCGTGTGCCTGTGTGCACACACGTGTGCGTGTAAGCATTAAATTTTCACTGGTCTTCTCTTTCACTTTGATGAGTAATATTTGTATTTCTAAATAAGATTTTTAATACTTAAAGGAGCCTGCTAACACTGCCCTTGAAGCTTACTTTGTCTTGTCCTCATGCTGGGAGCAGCTCTTCCTTTAGGTGACAGATAGGAAGCCCATTTTCTGACATTTCAGATCCAGCAGTGTCATGGCATGAAAGGCAAAATAGTAGCTGCAGGGAGAACAACGACAGACGAAAAACTTCTCAGTGAAAATCTGCTTTATGAGCATCATTCAAGACAGGCTTTCCTTTTAAAACTATTTAGGATTAATTTTACATAGCCATTTTATACGTAAAACCATTTAATTCCATTCACCGCAGGTAACGTTGCATGTTGAAAGCAAACACACCGCAGCATTTCTTGTACAAAGACAAACTCTGTCCCTGTGGGCCAGAAGGGCTTCTGAGGAGTAGTAAGGACGGTAAGAAGCTCAGTGTTTGCTCCTGCTGACAATGACAGCAGCAGTCCCAGCGGTGCCGTATATGACTTCAAGACTACCATGAGAGCCTTGAGGTCACACTCCACAGTGTGTCCTTGAGCACTGCACAACACCCTCATCTTAACGGTCCCTACAGACTTCTAATAATAAGTTAACAATTAATACAAAACATTTGGGTTTTTTTAAGTAAGAAAATAAAATATTACCATCTGGGTACATGGCTTTGGCTGAGCACACTCGTGCTCTGGCGCACGGCCTTCACACACTGCTCGGCCCCTAAATTTTTGCAAGCTGTATTTTTGGTCACAGATACAACAGGCAAAATAACATTTACCTAGCATCCAAGATAGGACCCATTTGGCAGCTGGGGTGAGTGGAGGAAGGGAGCAGATAGAGCCTCCTCCCTCCACAGCAGAGTGGAAACTGCATCTGCAGAAGATGGAACTGCAGTCCCTCAGCCCCTCTTGCGATTCCACTTCTGGTGATGCCTCGCTCTATTCTAGCCAGTATTTCTAATGAAAATCTCCCATCTTCCTGCTATGATTTAACCTAAGTCATAAAACGAGAATAGGCCTCCCCAAAATGTCATGAGAATAAGCATCTTACAAGTATCTGTGACCCTAAGCTGAAGAGCTGCACAGGCAGGTGATTTAGCTTAGCTGATACAGAATATTATCATTTAAAGAAGCACTACAACAGTCACCTTCCTCTTCTTGACAGCTACGAGGTAGCTGGATCACATCTGGAGGCAGCAGTAGAGCCTGCAGTAGGTGACTGAGGGCTGGAAATTCACTGGAGAAAAAATGGGGCTGGCTTGCTTTTCCCCCTTTGAGAAAGTGTCCTCCCAGCCTGACACATGTCTACCTGTCTCTGGTGACACCCAGGAGACACGAGACACACCAGCCCCGCTGTGTGCAGCACCCACCAGCTCAATGGTCACTGCATCTCTGCTCTGCTGCCTCTCGCTTCAGCTCCAGTGCAGCAATTTTCCCCAGTCCCTGCCCAACCAATGACTACTGGAGTAAATTCAGAGTTCACCCTCGGTGGCAGCTGGACAGCTGTTCTCAGTCCTATGGGTAGAAAAAAAACCAATGGTATTTTCCTGAACCCAGGGGAATGGTTTTGTCCTATAAGTCCTATACCGTTTTGTCCTATAAGTCCTATACCGTTTTGTCCTATAAGAGAATTTGGGCCACAGAGAGCTCAGGGCAATAGTAGGGTGGTCTTTACCATGGAGTGGGAGGCTGCAATAATGTAAATTTACCATTGGATTTCATATATAAGCCTCCATGACTGCCGTGTCTGAAAGCTTTCTTGGGTCAGCAGCTGCAGAGGCTACTGCTTGCTGAAATAAGCCTTCAGTATGCCCACATTAAAAACATGTTTTCAAGGATAAAAGGTGAATAATGTTTCAGCATATGGTTCCTCTTAGAGCATTTCCTTTGGTTCTTTTCTCAGCCTTATAATAATAAATACGTAACTTCAGGATAATTTTGCATGCATTCCTCTAAGAGATCTGCAAGTTTTATTTGTATAGGGACCCTAAGGTTATAAAATATGCCCTGCTGGGCAAATAGTCTTCCTAAAAAACAACAAAACCCTGCTCTCATATCTGGCCTAAATCTGTTTTGAACATTGGTGCGTATTTACCAGCTGCTTTCCTGGCTACTTTTTTGTGTCTCTGCTTTTTACACTGTATTGCTTCAGACCAGATAATTGTAAATAGCTCACTGCATTCTTTTCTGTTTTTCATATCCTAGGTAGAGAATTTGGTCTAAGTGCTGGAGATGTAGAGTAGACCCAGGGCTTTGAAATGGCTTTACCACTCCAGAGGTAGGGAGTAGGAGTCTTACAGATTTATCTCAGCCTAAAATTTTCCTAATTTCAGCTGTTTTCTCCCTTTTCAGGTCTACTAAAAGAGGAGGAAGCCAGCTTCTGTACTGGCAATTGAAGAACACTTTTAATATTCTCAGATTTACTGAACCAATTATGTTAAATCACATTTGAGATGGCAACCTACTTCACGAGTCTACTCTTGTGACTCCTTCTTGGGTTACTCTTATTTTGTGCTACCTTTTTCTGTATTCATCAGTGTTCAATTACCTTATTGCTACTCACTAATTAAACTTGTCCGTGATTTTATTTAAAGGTACTAGTTCTGAATGACACGCACTTTCCCTGGACAAATGCTCTTTCCCTTTGTGTGAGGGCACGAGTGTTGATTCCAGGCGGCACATTGCTGACTCCCATCGGAGGTGACTGGCTGGGGTGACACCTTGGAGTACCAACTCAGGCACGGATGCGGTCCAGAAAGATGTATTTGATGTCTCTGCCTTTAGACACACTGCAGATTTACTTCGAAGCTGGCAAAGAAATTGATTTTTTTTTCTTGCTCTCTGTTTAATGGCTCATTATAGATTTTGCGTCTTTTTTTGTGTGTTTTGTACTAAAACCCCTATGTTTTGCAGTTGGTGATGTTCGTGGTCAGGGCACGCTGTGGCCCACAGTAGACTAAAAGCCTATCGTGTCGTGGTAACTGGGATCAGGCGATGATGACCCAGGAGTTCTCAGACATTTTTACGTTCCTGCGTACTGACTTTCAGAGAGGATATTTTTACACGGTGGCATTCTTCCATGTTTCTTCTATTGTGGCGCTGATATTTTGTGATTTTGCCAGTGTGTTTCCCCTGAGAGAAACTAATGATCAGGTGGGGGAAAAAACAATGAGCAAATGTTCTATTTTAATATGGAATTTTGAATTTGGATATGGGCAAAGAATTCAAACAGATTCAAACTCTAATTTCAAAGTATTTTGACTTTGTCACTTAACATTTAAAACTAGCACACTCAAAGGCATATAAGTGTAGAGAGGAGAATAATGTTTAAGGATGGTTAAGGTCATAATGCATATATTAACCAAATATAAATGCATTAGCTTATACATGAATACAGAATTCTTGCCAAAAGGCCGCTGAAAGGTGACATTAAAATAAAGCGGCAGATGCTGAGAAATGAGATCTCTGTGAATGTGAGAGGGAAATCTGGTTGAGTCTTTGTTCATGGCGTTGATCCTGGGTTCAGATGAAGCTTCCACAGCTTCAGATGAATGCTTATATCATTTAAAAGCAGGATGTAGTAGAGGAACTGGGACTTTTGGGGAAAAAATGTGAACAAAAAGAGTGAAATGGCATAGAAAGGCACAGTACAGCTCCCTTCTTCCTCTCCCATGTAGACTCTGCAAGTATCTCATGTCTCCTTAATGCCTGATACTGTAGGAAAAAAAAAAAAAAAAGGCTTAAAACCAGAGGTATAGATCTTAGGAAACAATTATAGGCACTAAATGTGCCTTTGCATTCAAGGCATAGACCATATCTCACCTTATTGCTGCTAGGCTACCGCAGCCCTGTATACATTCCTAACAAAGCGTTTAATAATCTGGTATATTTTACTTGTGAATAACTTGGAAAAAAAGATATCTTTGATGATTAGCTGGTGGATTATCTGCCTTTAGATACTCCTTCCTCAGGGACTAGAGCACCTACAGCACTGCACTCCAGGCTGAGCTATGGCTCGAAGCCACCCAGAGGCTCCGCACCCCGCGGTGCCTGAGTGAGGGGCTCCAGCTCAGCTCAGGAGCGGAGGAAAGGGCCTCACACTGAGTGAGGGGCTCCAGCTCAGCTCAGGAGCGGAGGAAAGGGCCTCACACTGAGTGAGGGGCTCCAGCCCAGCTCAGGAGCGGAGGAAAGGGCCTCACAGCTCTCCTCACACCTGAGACAGTGCCCATATAGAGGTCCCACGCTGACTCTGAAAGCTTCCTGCGTCCTCCCCCCTCCCTCTGCCCCACTAGATGAATTCCTAGCACAGGCTGACATGTTGTGGGATTGACTGTAGGAGCCCCTGCCTCCTAGTTTGCTACTTATCAATAAAATATCAATAAATTATCAATATGATCTCCAGAGATTAATGGCATGTAGAAAAAGAAAATGTGCTTTAGTTTCTCCTTGTTTCTTCTCTGCTTTCTCATCTAATTTTTGTTAAATTTCATTTTATTCCTCACACTCCTTATGACTAAAAACAACTCACACTTTTTACACTCAAATTTATTTTTCAAAATAAGAGTTTTTCAGTGTGTACTTCCGTAGGAGACAGACATAAATAATTGAGAGTCAGTCCCATTTTTAAGATGCTCAACTAGCTTTTTCAGACAAACACACTTAAACATTTGCTTGAGAAGGAAGGTCTAATTTTGAACACAACTGTTAAAGCTATCCCAAGTATTCACTACAGCTTACCTCCCGAGACTTGGCATCTTCTGAAACAAAGCAGTAAGCCCTACAGAATCACCACTATGACTCACAGAGGTGGCATGGGCTTTATCCTGCTACTAGGCACTCGGCACTCAAAGGGGAGCCCACGTTTATAGGCACGGTGCCAGATTCAGCCCTGCGATGGGCAAGGAAGATCAGATTCCTTCCCCTCGCTACCCGTTGCAGGTAGCCTTATCACCTGCAACTTCTGACTGGGCCCCCGCGCTGACACAAGCCCACCTCACCACCTCTCCATGCCCGACGGTGACTGGATGGCCAACTGAACTCATCGCTCCCGCTGCCCTGGCCCCACTGTGGATCGTGGGGCTGCTCCCTGGATAGGAGGGCATGGCACAGGGCAGACTATAATGTAGAAGAACTACCTCAGTGAGAAAAGGTAGCTCTTTCTTCTCTGATATGTACCGTTTTAATGCTGACAGCTGTCACCCCTAAGATTAACCATTATTTCTGAGACTGTCTTTCTCTTTTCTTCATTCTTCTATTGCTTTGCACCTCCCTCACATTCATGGTTTCTTGATTTCATTCATGAAACTGTAGCTAGCTCTTCTCTGGAGACCGACAAACGTTAAGGTGGATTTATCTGAACAGTATCTGAGTGTGGTTAAGCTCATTTCTCGTACTAAATGAGCTCTTTAGTTTAGGAGCTGCTGTTATAAGTGCTCTCTCTGACACGACAAATAAAAATAATGAGCTGCTCTCTCCCAGCAGCGAAGCTGCCCATGGGAGTTCATTAGGACACTAGCTTGGTGAGGGTCCCTGAGGAGTGAAGTTACTTGTCCTTTCGCTTTATGCTTCCCAATGCTTATGCTCCAGGAGGACCTAAAGCCCATTAGCCTCCTAATGCACATCCTGTTTTCCTTATTGCTTTATTAATATTGGGCTGGGAATGAAGAGCAGATGTTGCCCAAAAATGGCAGCAGTGTTAGGGAAAAGGGGAAGGAAGACAAGTGTGCAGATTTATTGCTTTTGTGGCATAGCATTGAGTGGAAAACCTGGCTGGAAATGTGAAATACTGAAGGAAGAGCAGTGCCATTAACTCACGCCACTCAGCTGAGTTCTTCCCTCTCTTTGTGGCCCGGAATAGATCAGGCTGAGGCACCTCATTGGGTGTCAGCAGCTCCCTGGACCAGCAAGGACATGTAAGGCCCCAAATTCATCACAACTAAAGTATGACCTTAAAAAGATAGTGCTTCTGTAGCTCTGCTACCTTCTCTTCTGAAACGAATACAGCTCATGAGATCAAGCCAGCCTGAGTTAAGGTACTGCGCTTCCCCTCTGCTGATGGTTACCATCCCTCTGCCAAGAGGTCGTGTCCCTCAAAGTAAAGCAGTCGAGAATGCTGTGCAAGCACTCACCACCACAGCAGGGGTAACCCGCACGGGAAGGAGGTTATCAGCTGGGAACTGAGGAACTGTTAAGATGAAGAGCCTGTCTTCCACTAGTCCTACCTTAATGTCTTTCACTAACACAGATATATCAAAAGTAGGATGTCAGCCCATGTCCTAAATCTAGCAAAATGGGAACTATGTTCTTTTGCAGTTGCAGCCATAAACAAACTACTCTGCAACACCAACTGATTGCTTTGTGCTTGAGGGATACCATATATTTTAAATTCACTACGGTGAAACTTTAAAAGCAGAAAGTTTGCGTAATAAGTCTTGTACATTTATATTTTATTGTGAACTTGGGTACCATTGTTACACTTTCTGTAATCAACCTGTCAAGTGAAGAAAGTAATATTGATTTCCCATTCATCACTTGGCACTGGATGCTCATACCCGCTGCAGAATACAAATACTTTCTTTGCTCAGCTAACCTGTTATTTAAGTATTCAGAGCCAAAAGTAAGCAGGGAAGGAAGGCATTTTGGCAGCTGTAGTCAGCTGGAGTAATTTCCTAAAACAAACATCGTCACCTAGTCCTAAGGACAATTTTACTTTGTGATAGATTGGCCACTGCAGAAAGAGTTGAAATTGCACCTGTTTGCAGGCTGTACTGTTTGCAACGGCTGTGAAGGCTGGGAATGCTGCATCCTTATGTTTTCCCATGGGATTGGAGAATGATTTTTTTAATATCTGCTGTTATTCTGTGATCTCATGAAAATGATTGTTGGTTTTATACAATAATGGCTAGGAATCCTGGCCACAGAACAAGATCCCAAAGCTGATGTATAAATACATGATCCGTAAGGCTTACAAACTGCAGTTGTTGGTTCATCATATACTAGTTAAGTGCAATGGAGTTACTGCAGTTTAATGGGTTACTGCCTACCAACTGAATTATACATAAGTTCTCAGGGATGGCTCAATGAGGTGGCTGAGTTGAACTAAGAGCTCATCCTTGTTGAAATGGGCTATTCTCTCTTCCTCTTTCCCCATGGACCTCCGCTCTTCCTTCCTTTCTTTTTTGCAAGTTCTTGTGCTCCCATCCTTGGTGAAGTGATCCAGCTCATAAACCCAGCGAAAAATGTTCCTTTCCCTTGGATTGGTTTCCTGCTGCCTCAGCGAGCTCCATCAGCTTACTGAGGGCAGAGCTGAGTGCCAACGCCAGCAAGAAGGAAGCTGTGGCCACAAGGGGCTGACAGTGGAAGAGGACCAAGAAGAGAGGAGCTACAGTAAAAACAAGCTGTGGGACGATGAGAGAGAAGAAACCATGTCAGGGACCTTATGCAGAAAGAAAGAATCATTGAGATGAGTTTTTCAACAATCCTTGAAAACCTACCTGAATCAAAGAGAATACTAAAATTACAGGCCTCGACAACCACAGAACTTGAGGTACCTTATCAACAGGAGAAACATGGCGAAAACCTAGGAAAAAAAAATATTGTTTTGGCTGCATTGAGTTTGAGCTGTTTGGCTGCCAAGCAAGCATAAAGAGGTATCATGCACAATCTTGATAAAAATTGAAAATGGTATCCTGTGAAACTATCTTATCGATCAGGATTACAGATAAGTAAACAAATGAGGTGAGTCAGTCTTAAACACTTTTTTTTTTAAAGGAGGGGAAAGAAATCAAAGGTAAATCCTCTATCCTGCCAGAAAAGCACTAGCTATTCAGGAATGTGTAGGATATTATACTACTTTGGTATATTCCTTGGCATGGTAAAACTCAGGGCAAGAAGAGGAATACCTCATCAGTTCACTCCCTCTCAAGCCACAACAAATGTACTAATTTGCAGGACTATCTAAACTTACTTTAATATTAGGGTTTTAAAAACACAGACTTGAGAGGAAAAGAAAACCAGTGCAACTCAAGACACTACACAAACTAAGAGAAGGGGGTTAGGATGAAACTGTGAGGACTAAACTCCAAATACTTTTCCCAGGTTTTGTGTGTTTCCCACTTCTGCAGGCAGCGCACATTGGAGACAAGAGCCTGGACAAAACGGATCATCAGGTAGCCTGGCTTCCTATTTTCCTAAACCAAATGAAATAATAAAATCATAAATCCCTTTGTTCTTTCTTTTCACTTTGCAGCAGACGCTGTAATTGAGGTATCGCCTTCCGACTACTTCATTACCTTTTACACAAGGCGGTGCAACGTCCCGGAGCATCCTACCTGCCGCCGGGGGATGACGGACAACCGTCCCTACATTTACGCGGGGCGCTCCGCGGACTTTCTCAGCCCCGGGCGCGAAGTTGCAGCACCCGGGGAGAGCACAGGCACCGGCCACCCCCCTCCCACCCCTCGGCAAAGCCTCCCCCGCCGCCGGGCTCACCCTCCCGCGGCGGCTCCCTAAACTCTTGCCGCGGGGTGTAACTCGGTTTACGGCGGGTTTGCCGCTCTGCCCCTGCCGGGGCTGTTCGCGGGGGGGACCCCGGGAGCCGCTCCCTGCCCGGCGGCGAGGGGAGATGGGAGGGGGACGCGAGTGCTCCGAGGCGGCATCGCCCGCCCCGGCGGCGTCCCGGCCCGGCGGCGGCGGGCGCGCCTGCGCTCCGCCGAGCCGCCTGGGGAGGCGGAGGCGGCCTGGGGGGGGACCTGGCGTTGGGTGACAGGCGGGGCGGGGGCGCAGGGCCCGCCTGGCTCCCCAATTCGCCCCCCCCCCCAGCACCGTAGGCACGGTGAGTAGCCCCGTCTTTCTTCCCGGCGGCGGCCGGGAGGAGGGAGCCCGGTGCGCCCCCGCCGGTTCCCCCGGCCCTGCCCGCTGCCCACCCTGCCGGGGGTAGAGGGGGTGGGGGGAGCCGCCGCTGGGGCGCGGTTGCCGGGGCTGCCGCTGCCTCCCCCGCCCGCCCCTCCCCGCGGCCGCACCGAGCAGAAGGCGGCGGGGAGACAAAAGCGGACAAAGGAGGCAAAAGGCGTGTTTGGCGTGTTTGGCTGCCGGGGTAGGCAGGGCTGGGCATCGCTCGGCGGCCACGCGTGTCCGCGGGCACGGGGGGGATGGAGCGGGGGGAAGGGGGCGCTCGGGCGAGCCGGGGCGGCGAGGTCGGCCCCGGGGTGGCGGCTCTCGGGGTTGCCCGCCCGTCGCTGCCCCGGCGTCGGCTTTGTTCCCCTCTCCTCCGCCCGCTGCCGCTCCCCGGGCCGCCGAGTTGTAGCGGAGTATTTATTTCAGCGTGTTTATTTTTAGGCTGGAAAATAAAAGCCTTGGCACGGCGACCTTTGCCTGTCGCATCCGCCGCCAAGTAAAAGGGTCGCGCTCTGGCCGAGGCCCGCGGACGTGTATGTCCGCCTCTGCTCTTATGTAAATCCCTGTGCTGTCCCCCAAGGACGCCGTCCCCGGGGCGCCCCCGCCGCCCTCCCCTCCGCGGGGACGGCGGGCGCTCCCCGGAGCTCAAGAGCAGACCCCGGGGGTCGGGCGGGCAGAAGCCGGGGCGGCGGGGAGGGGGTGGCTGGGACCGGCGCCGCTGACCTCCCGCGTTTGCTCTCCGCCCCGCAGATCGGCAGCGCTACCCCCACCCCCCCACCACCCCGTCCCCGGAGCTCTGTCACCGGCGTCGGCGGCGCGGAGAGAGAGGAGGATGCGGGCGGCGGAGCGGCGGCGGGCGGCGTTCCCCAGCGGCGGCCGGG
>VUYV01000173.1:1360210-1636086 GCA_008711295.1 Anarhynchus alexandrinus | reverse complement strand
AGGACGGAGCGCGGCCCGGCGGCGGCGCCCGGCGGGGGGGTGTCCCCGGGCCCCCCGGTGCCGCCGCCGCCACCGCTGCTGCTGGCGGGCCCCCCGGGCAGAGCGTGCCTGCGGGCAGTGCTGGCGGACTCGCGGTTCTTCTTGGTGTGCATGTGCTTCCTGACCTTCATCCAGTCCCTCATGGTCTCCGGCTACCTGAGCAGCGTCATCACCACCATCGAGCGGAGATACAGCCTCAAGAGCTCGGAGTCGGGGCTGCTGGTCAGCTGCTTCGACATCGGGAGCCTGGTGGTGGTGGTCTTCATCAGCTACTTCGGGGGCCGCGGACGGAGGCCGCTCTGGCTGGCTGTAGGGGGGTTTTTCATCGCCCTGGGGGCTGCGATCTTCTCCTTACCTCATTTCATCTCTCCGCCGTACCAGATCCAGGAATTGAACTCCTCCGTCAGTAACGAGGGCTTGTGCGTGACTGGCAATGGCACCGCCAAAGAGCAGTGGGACTCGCCGGCCTGTGTCAAGGACTCCGGCGGAAACGACCACTCTCTCTATGTAGCTTTATTCATTTGTGCCCAGATCCTCATTGGCATGGGCTCCACACCCATCTATACCTTGGGACCAACCTACCTAGATGACAATGTCAAGAAAGAAAACGCCTCGCTTTACCTAGGTAAGGCATCTCAGTAGCAGGGTGCTTTGAAGGCTGAACCCCAGATCTCTCTGAGGGACCGGTTACAGGTGCTTCTGCCCTGTTCCTTCAGAACAACATCGGTGCTAAACTCTCCTTCTGAAGTGAACTTTTGAAGTAAAATTGCCATGCTTTCCTGTTTTAAAATGTTTTGTGGAGTGGTGAAGAGCGGTAAGAGGTGAAGCTATGGTAGTGTGTGTAAAAGCGGCTGTACTCACACCCTCCCGCACGGGGAACGGGACAGCAGAGAAGGTCGGCTTCTCTGGCCCTTTTCAGCACTTGGCATTAGCCAGTGACTTTTTCAGAAAGCAATGTTAAAGTTTGCCATGCCCCTTCAGGTTTCTTTTTGCTAATACAGAAGCTATGTATTTCTAAATTTTGGTCAGCATGCCTTTAACCTAGAGTCTCTATCTATAACGTTAGTGTTTTATAAGCACTTTGAGAGATTTTGGCATGCTTCCTTTTACTTTTCCAGCACTGATTTATCTTTAACTAGCAATGAATTTTGGCTGGTATTGATAAATCATCGGGCAACTCAGAAAGAGTTAAAGGTTGATAAAACAGCAAGTAAAACCTTCAGGGTTAAGAGCTCGGTTTCGGGAGCTCAAGGGATGCAACAAAATGAGAGTCGGATCTGGCACCTGGCTTTCGGCAGGTACAGACAGGTCGTCCTGATAGTCGTTCTTATGATGGGACAAAGGGATTTCTCAGAGAGTACTAAACTTTTTGGGAGTTTGAACATGATAACCAACACTGTACATTTTTGATAGTTTGTGTAATGTGTAAGAAGACTTCTCTGAATTTGCGTTAGTATCTTACGTGATTCTGTAAAAAATGAACCTCACGTACTCCTTCAAATTCTTTTCCAATAAGGAGAGGCACTTACGGGGCTGTGAGAGCTGCCAAGGGGTTTTGGATGCTCAGCATTACCATTTGCAGTTCAATTTACTTTGGCTTTACGATAACTGTGGAGATAATCATTCCGTGTAAAATAGCCATGCATGAAAGGAATACACTCGGGGGGTGTGTGTAATTACTTTATTAAGCAAAAGTAGTGATCCGGATCAGTGTTTTTATTCCTTTTGACCTGTTCTTCAGCAATTTGACTGTTCCCTGAGCTGTTTTAAAGCCGTGCACAGTCTGTGTGCGGTGTCTTGAGAAAGCCCGAGGCACTGTTGATTTTTGGAAGGAGGGAGAGGGATTATCTGTGGGTTTTTTTTTCTAAAAGTTGTTTTCACAGCATTGCTAATCTGCCTGATGAAATATTTGACAAAGTGTTTTCCCTCTCTTCCTCCCCTCTGAGAAAGGTTAAATGGTATGGAAATTTAGGTTAGCCTGGGAACAACTTTATTGGCAGTATGAAAAAGCAGAGCATCTTGTTGCTGAGGTTAGTAACTGTAGTTTGGAGCAGCAGAGAGTGGACCGAAACTTTTGCAAACAGACGATTTCATATAGTCCTCAAAAACATGGAAAAAAGGGGAATGGAAAGGCTGTAGGTGAGGTCTGAAGGATGAAAGAGATGAACAGTGTGAGAAGAGGAAGTCTTCACCAAGGGGGAAGCAAGGTCAGTGTTCGGAAATCCTCACTGTGCAGGAGAAATGATGCCCGCCGCTGAAGCGCTTCTAGCGCAGGAAATTGTAATAAAGTGACTCAGGTAACTTTTAATTGCGGCAAAGATCATCCTTAAAGTTAACAAAGGTAAAAGACACCAGCAGCTGTTGGAAGGCTGTATGTGACCCTGTCAGCGGGCACTGAAGAGGGCTTTGATCTATACTGGGAGTACCCTCGCAGAGTTGAAGTTCATATGTAGTGATTCAAAAGAGTGAAGATGAGGGACGCAGCTACAGTGGACATGAAAAATTTATGCCCGCGATCTCATTGTGTCCACAGGGAGAGGAATGAAAATGAACACAAAGCATGTTTAAACACCGAGTAAAATGTACCATCACCTCCTTTCAGTCTTTAAGCTACTCAGGGCTAAGAGCAATGTTGCTTGCCATTGGAAATCTTGGTATCTTTTATTAAATAGCACGAAATTCTGAGGAAACTTTTAACTTGTTCAGGTTTGAATATTTACCTTGCTTTAGACTTAGGCCAATGACTTTTTGAGGGGCAGGAGGAAAATGTGAGTTCCGTGGACAAAAAAAGAAAAAGAGCATTGTTTGGACCGTTGATGTGAGCAAACAAGTTTTTTTGGAGCTTCTCAGTGGTTTGGAATGTTTCATGACCTCGAGGAGAGGGATTTGTGGGCGGCAGGCAGCCCAGCTGGGCGCGGGGATGGGATAGAGGTGGCCGGGGCACGGCTCTGCAGGCCAGCCACTGCACATCTTGTGTTATGCAATGCCTGTTTCTCACGGCAGTATGATTTTATTACCGGGGCAAGCTATGCAAATGATGTCAAAATGTAAAATGGATGTATGCATGTAGGCATGAGCGAACAAAAAGTCATGGAGTGGGCCATGGGAATTGAAGTTTTGAAAAGAGAAGAAAGTCCAGTGAAACAGATCCCAGTCTCACAGATACATGTGTCTGAGTGAGGACAGTTAATTAAAAAAAAAAGTACCCTCTAACATAAAGTGGAAGGTCAGTAATGTGTTTGTTTGTAATCGTGTTGGTATCGCATTCTATGTTTTTTTTTTTCCCAAAGGAAAGTAACATATACAAAGATGTGTTCAGATGAGAAACATTTGTTTACAAGCATGCACATGATAAAAGTTCCACCGAGCTGCAGAACTGAAGGGCTCTTCAGCCCCGCGAGTGTGCCCACTAACTGTAGGTCAGTAAAGCCCCCCTGAGTATCACTAATCCTGATTCTGCAAAAACTCACCTTATGTGGCTGTGGAAGCTATTTTATTTATTTTCCAAGTTAATCCAGCTCAGGGCTCGAGTGGCAATAGCATATCCTCTTAAGTGTAGGCATGCAAGCTCAATGTGGACAGCTGTTTTAACATTCCTGGCTGGAAGTCCTGCTCTCAAAAAACATATTTGATGCTTATACATAGTCTCTTGGCTGCCTACACTTAAGTCCATCTGTCAGGGTGGCACAGCGCCAGTTTACAAGGTGGTATGTCGTTTTTAGTAGGACAAAGGTGCCAAGCAGGGATGGGTATTCGGGCCGCCTGCATAGCAATGTGCGAGCTCACTCTTCTGCGGGATGTTTCTTCCTTGTGAAGGCAGTGCCACCTCCGGGTCCTCCTGCCCCTTAAACCTGGCGGTGCTTTGATGCCCTGATGCTAACTTTGAGAAAATGTATGACATCAGGCTTGGAAACAAGTTGTGATTGTAACAGGTGCCTCGGAAATACAAGAACCGGTTCCCTTAATCACAGATAATCCAAAATGGAAGTTGCATACTTTCTGTAAAAACTGGGCAATCACTAAGTTGTCTTTGTCTGCTCCTAAAGTCTCTCCGGTCTGTGCTTGGCTGTATTGTAGCATGTGTGTCATCAGCTGCCTGATGTGTGCAGGTTCCCCTTTGAATTAATTAATTGAATTAATTGCAATTTAAACTGGAGTCAAATTGGACTTCATGAGTCTTGTTTTGTACTGTTTGAACTGGTGTTTCTGCTACTTGTCAAATTCTAGCACTTAAACACAGTGCATTTTTCCTAAACTGTTTCTTTTTTTTTGTAGGGATCCAATAATTTGCCTTGAATGTGAATTCACCTTGTGATTGTATCGTGAATTTTAAAAGCAGTTCCTTACAATTAACTGTGGCACTTGTAAAGGGAGATTTTATTAGTGGCATTACAGTGCTTGAATAATTTTTAAATATTTTGCTTCTTTTGCAAGTGGGTACTATCATAAAAAAGGAATTTACTTTGAAAATTCACGCATAGAAAGTCAATGTTAGGTTTTACGGAAATATTGCATTAATGAAAATATTTGAGCATTCAGGCATGGCTTTCAACCAGTACCCCCCAAAAATGACTAGTGGATGAATTAGTAAGTGTGCTAAGGATATTTTATTTCAGTTTCCAGAATGCTATAGACTGGTTAGGATATGATATGAGAAAAGGGTCTAAGCCAGTTTAATTTCATGCAGACTCTCCATAGTTTTGGGAATAAACCGTAATTACAAAATGCAAAGATAAAGCTTTTATGACATAAGAGCTGAAAAATTGGATAAACCTGTGTAAATGGGGTTCGTACAGATAATGGCTTGAGAGCCAGGGAAGAAAATCCTTTCCTAACCTGGAAAAAGAATAAATATTTAGACTAGTTTGAAAAATGTTTTGGACTCTGGCTTTGTTTTCGTGAGGATCATTTGTGGGTTGCTGTTTCTAGCATTAGGTAAACCATTTCACTGTGACAATACTCTGCTTGGAAATCACCTTCTTACCAGCATTTCACAGCTGGATGCTCTGTGTACCCCTCACGTCTTTTACAGACTTCCACAAAACCTGTATATAAGTATGTATGTTGATTGTATTTATTGTATTTCTAGTTAAATCTACCCCTATATCTGGTTCCCACCTGGAAGGAGAGGGCAGAAGGAGTAGTTTCACATACTCCATCAGAAACCCACCACCTCTGCCTGCCGTGTCCCGGGGCAGAGTGCAGCTGCTGGGTGAGCTGGGTCTCCGTAGTGCACTGTTGCTTGGATGTTTACATGGGAAGCACTGGATTTTCATGCCACTGGGTTTGATTTGTCTTGGTCTGGCCACTTCTGGGGTTATGGATGCCACTGGAGGACAGGAGCTGGAGCCTGCTGAGGGCATCGGGTCCTCTGTATAGATGCTGCAAGATCACTGGGGTTTTCCAAGGCAGGATCAACTTTCTAGCTGAACAGGAGGGACCATCTGGAGGCAGTGAAACAGCTGACCAGCATTTCATTTTATTGTCATTTAGTCTATGATCACTTGTGGTTTACATTGAATGTGCCTCCTGCTACCCGATATCTGAGAAGGCTAGTTTCCTACAGGGTTTTTCTCAGCGTTGGTCCCTACAGTTGGTAAACCCTGCAGACATAGTACGTTTATTTTTACAACATGCCTGTGAGGAGGGAGGATTTTATGAATCAAAAATCGAAGCAAAAGGGCACTGAAGCTGAAATCGGCAACAATGTTCGCCAGCATTTTTTATTGCTTGCTGTATTTCCCTTGTAAAAGAGCAGCGTGCTGAGCTTATTCCTCAAATACAGGATTTTAGTGTATCATCTGAGTGAGAGCCACATCTCTGGTTATCCATAGGCTAACACTAAGACTTGGCCCATCAGCAGTCCTTTATGTACAAACACGTGCTTGCTTTGTTTGCATGCTCAGCCGGGCAGAGCTGGCTGCAGGCTGAGTGCGCGGTGCTCTTGGCTGGGCACAGAGAGCATTTTGGGATGCAGGTGCAGCGACTGCGGGTCTGTTTGTGCATATGCATTGCGCTGTTTTCCCACACAGATGATTTAGCACACAGAGGGTTCGGTATTGTGCTTCTATGATGTTTCTGTAACATCGGTTTTTTGTTAAAGTGCTGATCAGGGAGTTCTTAATAATTATTTAAAGTAGCACTGTGCAGTTTTATTGCCCTTTCCTTAACTGAGGAAATAGAAAGATAAATTTTACTTTTCTTCTCCACTTTAGTCTCCTGCCCCATAGGTGGACTGATATTTTTTTTTTTCATAGTGTTATCCCAAATATAGTTTCTTTAGGCATTTAGAGAAAGTGGGGTTCTGTGTCCGTGTAAGCGGTGTGTGCATACAGTGAGTTCAATGAAAGGTGAGGGCAGCCTTTCCTCTGAAGTTTTCTGCCTGTGGGATTTAATGTTGTAAGTGATACACCTTCACTTGCCCTACCAGTGCTGTGTACCTTAGGGATGCTTTCTGCATCTCTCCTGTTGTGTCCTTCCCATCAGCTATGTCATTGTTCACAGCAGCTGTATTGACAAAGCATCGCTTGAAGTAACTGGCAAAATGTGCTTTGCCCTTCTTAGGAGCAAGAAGAGACTTATGCAGATAGTTCCCTGATTGTCTCTTTACTTTTATATTAAAGGAGAAGAACTGTGTTGGATCCAGGGGTCTGAAGCTCACTGAAGTGTCAGGCCCAGTTCTTTTCCTTGCTTAGCGTTTGTCAAAATGCTTAGCGTTTTGTTTCTGAGGCCGACAGCGCCCTTTTCCCCTGCTGGAGCTTGGGAATGGTGTTTTCTTGGAGAGCAGCTCCTTTCTTCTCTGGCGGGCTCTGCTGCAGGGCTGGTTTGGGCAGACAAGTGTCTGAACCTGCCACGGTCCCCGGAGAAGCTTGGAAACTTAGATGTGAAAGTGGCCTTTAAGTAGCAGCTTGTTTGTACCTTCTCCCAGGAACTGAAGGTTTGGGACCTGGTGTCTGATTACCCCGGGGCTGGAAACTTTAGCTGTCTGCTGGATACCCTGACTATTTTGTAAAGGGTCACAGTGACTACTCCTGTTGCAAGTGGATTAGAGGTGCTTTGTGTTTCCTGCATTTTCCCTTAACTTTCATTCAGTGACCGCCTCACCTGGGAGGACTTAATTGCTGTGAAAGTGCTTATGCAGTCAGAAGAGAGAACAGATTTCTCTTTGCCATAATTCAAAGATACGTAGGTTTCTGTCTTGGCTGCGCAGGGAACATGGGCAATTATATAAATGAGGCTCGACCTGCTGTTTCATCCTGAAGGCCAGCATCTAAAAATTCGGATTTTTAAAGTAGATGGATGGATTTCATCCGTGGATTTTAAAACAGCAGAAAAGCAACGCAATCATATTAGACTCTTTAGTCTCGCGCTCTCCTTTTAATCCTATTTTAAGTCTTTTTCACCCTGATAGCACGTTTAAAACCCTTGTTACTTGGGAAGCATGAACTCAGTTTTCCTTTTTTGTTGTTTTTACATGCCTTTCACATTTCTTTTGAAAACAATTGAGAAGTTACCATGCAAAACCGGCACATACTTCAACTAGTCCCCCCTGGCAGTTGTTGCCTCTGCTGACTGTAGGGGTCAAAGTAAGTGTGAGCTCTGTCTGGTGCTGCTGATGGATGGGACAGTGCCACGTGGACTCTGAGGGCAGGGCAAGCCGATGGCCTGCCTTCCGTTGCCAGAGCGGTCAAAATTTCAGCTCCAAGTCCAAGGGTGCCTCTGCAACTTCCCCTCAGCAGCTACGGGGGATGCTGGGAGTCATTAGGGCTGTAAACTGAAGGTGCTGAAGCGGCACAGTCAGAAGCGGGAAATGTTTTCCCTGGGGAACCTGAGGAAGTGAGGGCTCTGCACGAGGAGCAAACAACTTGTGGTTGATGAGAAGCTCAACATGTCCCGTCCCGGCAATGCGTGCTCAGAGCCCAGAAAGCCAACCGTATCCTGGGCTGCATCAAAAGAAGCATGGCCAGCAGGTCGAGGGAGGGGATTCTGCACCTCTACTCCACTCTGGTGAGACCTCACCTGGAGCACTGTGTCCAGCTCTGGAGCCCTCAACATAAGGACATGGACCTGTTGGAGTGAGTCCAGAGGAGGGCCATGAAGATGATCGGCAGGCTGGAGCACCTCTCCAATGAGGACAGGCTGAGAGAGTTGGGGTTGTTCAGCCTGGAGAAGAGAAGGCTCTGGGGACACCTTATAGCAGCCTTCCAGTACCTAAAGGGGGCCTACAAGGAAGCTGGAAAAGGACTTTTTACAAGGGCTTGTAGTGATAGATCAAGGGGTAGTGGCTTTAAACTGGAAGAGGGTAGATTTAGATTAGATATTAGAAAGAAATTCTTCATTTTGAGGGTGGTGAGACACTGGGACAGGTTGCCCAGAGCAGCTGTGGCAGCCCCATCCCTGGAAGTGTTCAAGGCCAGGCTGGATGGGGCTTTGAGTAATCTGGTCTAGTGGGAGGTGTCCCTGCCCGTAGCAGGGGGGTTGGAGCGACATGACTTTTAAGGTCACTTCCAGCTCAAACCATTATATGATTCTATGAACCCTATTAGCCTTCTGAGTCCTGGTGGCCATGCTTTTATTCAAGCACTGTGGTGCTTTTACCACGGCTCAGTTGGACTATCTGGGCACATGGGCTGGTGCTAGCAAAGTTGTGACAGCAGACAACTCTGCAGTGTGCATGCAGCATTTCACTTGAGTCAGACAGATCCGTACCCCAACTCCTTCCAAATGCCCAGAAAAAAACCAGGACATTTTCCATGATGGGAAAGAATATGTCAGCGTCCGGCAGCACAGAGAAGTATGGGCTGTGTCCTGCTTTGCCACTGCACCGTTGGGAGTTTGGGCATCTGTTGTGCTGTCACAAGGCCAGAAATTCAGACACACTGCATGGTGTTAACGGGAGAGCTAACGAACCCGGGTCTTTCCTCTTCCCTTCTTTTCTGCCACAGGGAATTTGTTCTTACCTTAGAAATCGGGAAGTGCGAACACAGAAACTCGAGTGCTATTTTATGCTGCCATTAGGCCTGATAGTCTAATCTCAAAGCACTAATTCTCATGTAGGTAAACAGCTTCCTTGGCAGCAAAGACAAATTACACCAGTGAAAAACATCCTACACTGGTATGAATTACATTTCATGGTAAGTTTGGAGGAGATGCAGTCGGAAAAAAACATGTATATTTTTACTTGTAATTTGAACAAGTGGATACAAAATTTATTCAAAGAAAATAAACATAAACTGTATCATGTGAAATACTTGCAAGACAGTACTCTGTGTTCACTAATCGTATGCTCCTGTGCTGTTCCTCTTTGATTTTCTATTCCGTTTTCAGTACAGGTTCTTTTTAAGCAGCTTGCATTCTTTTCATTAGCTTGCTGGGATGTTTTTTGGTTGCTCCCATTCTTTTCCTTGCATATATTGATATTAACACTTTCTTTGCCTTGCACCATGCGCAGTAGGACCTCAATTTTACCGTTACCCTCTGCGCCTTTTACCTTTGGTGCTTACAGGTTGAGAATGAAAGCCTCAAGAGTGTCTCAGCATTTATTTTCTTAAAATCCAGTGCTGCTCTGCAACCAGCTACCAGCTCTTCTGTTGTTTGAATTTAGTGAGCTGACTGTATCTTCTCATAGGTGCTTTGCTAGCCATGGGACGGCATTTGCTGTTCCATGCTCAAGTTGTAGTTTACCCCAGTCTTTGTCATAGATTTGTTCACTGTAGGTGAACCTTGTTGACTTCACGTGTCATGTAGGCACTCAAAGGTGCCAGTGGGCTCCTGAAGTTAAGTGCTCCCAATGACACCTTGGTTCCCAGTTCTGCTTTTTTTAGTCCCTGGTTAGATTAAAATCTAAATACCCAACCTTCCCAGAAGTCATTTTAAGAGATGCGTTTTTGTAGATAAACCAAAATAGATAGTGAAATAGTAGTGAGCATGCTGTGGTGGCTGCTAACCTGTAATTACTCAAACAAAATGTGTTAAGCAAGCCTCATTTGTGTCTAAAAATATCTAAAGGAAATACTCTGTAAGGTATTATCTGATGTTGCTGTGTGTTGACCTTTCCCTGTACTTAAAGAGAAATTGCTGTATTCAGCTGAGCTGTTGACTCAGTAGATTTTGCTATGTGTAAGACAACTGAAAACACTACCTTTTCCACCAGAGGTCCCAAAGGAATGAGCCCATAGGCTCACAGGTCAAACCCACATGAAATTCATGTGCAGAATCCCCTGATGATGCTGGTTAGGTGGGTTTTTTCAGTTGAAGAAAAATCATCAACCACAAAAGTTGAAGGAGAAAGGGAGGTTTAGTGCCAGCGGTGTGGGACTGGCAGTGCCGCTTTGGTGTGGTCTGAGGTGGTGGGGCGCAGAGCCAGAAGGGGCTCTGGGCCAGGGGGTACCTCCTGGGGCCAGTTCCAGATGGAGTCCATGGGAAAGGCTGAAAGTGCTGCTCTAGGTGTCTGTGGAGTCCAGGAAAGCCCCTGGCAAGGCCGGGGAGTTTTGGAGATGGAGAAAACAGAGAAGCTTTGCTTCTGCCTACACTTTTGTTGCTCCCTAGCTCAGCATTTCCCGCCTTTGCCCAATGTGCCTCTTCATGCTGCTCATCGATCACTGCCATTTCAGTAGCTGGAGTTTAAAATGTAACAAACAAAATACTTTGCCACTTTGTGATTTTTAATCGGAATTTATGTTTCTGTTTGCTACTTCATCCCAGTGAGGGAAGAAGGGGTTTAATAGAGAGTGTAACCTTCTGGAGTGCAAATTGATTTAGTAATAACCCTCCCATTTAAAAAAGTAAAAAATTCACAGAAGACCGCTACATAATCTTAGAGTCCATAATTTCTGTAAATGTGATGGGCAATTTATATCAACTTGACTTAATACAGCTGTCTAGTGACAGAAATAGCGAGGGGATCCCTAGGGAAATTTTATAGTCATGGAGGAATAAGGTAACACATGAGCTTTTGAGTCTGCAATATGGTAGTGCTGATGCACACAAATTCAGACATTTATCTGGTAAGTTATATAATTTCCTAAAAGAGGAATTTCAGAAAACTATGTTTCATCTGCTAATAGCATGACTGAGGGCAGGAAGTGGGTTTTTGGGGTTGTCTGAAACAAGTAGGTGTTAGTTACCACACCTGGAGGTCCCCTTATACAAGGAGAGTAAAAAGGCTCTAACTCAGCACTGCATCACTGTAATGTAGTGCTGTACTGTAAATAATTTTTCAAAGGTAGAGCTAAGGACTGAATTGATGCTTGAAGGAAGAGCTGTACTCTAAATTATCGTTCCAAAGTAGCAATTGCACTCTCTGCTTTTGTGGAAGCTCTGTATATTCATTGGCCTCAGTGACTGAATATTTTATTGGTACAGTGATCATAATGGCAAAGATATAACTGGCCAGTGTGAATTCCTTTGGCTGCAGAAGCAAAGTCGGCAATGATATCCGTATGTTTACTCCCATGGCTTCTCCAAAAGCTCTGGGAGAAGGAAGATGAGCACTTTTGAAAGAGTACTCTCTGCTATTAGGAGTACCTCTGCACCTGAGCCGATGCTGTGACCTTTCTTCATAATCTTTTGCTTCTTGCCTTACTTGATATTTGCTAGCAATTGATTTTTGGTTTGATTCGGACATTTTTTGTGCTTATTGAGTTTATGGGTTATGAGCTGGAGCTCCAGCTTTGGACACTTATAACCCATAAACTCAATAAGCTCCAGCTTTGAACACTCAGGTGCAAGTAGAGCACAGACAGCAAGTAGGGAGGCATTTCACCTTGAAAGGCAAAATAAAAAGAGTGGCTAAGGCTACTGTACCCATGCATTTGTGATAATTAAAAGAAGATCAGCCTTCTATGAGAAATGAAGTAAAACTGATTGACTAGTATTTGCCAGACCAGCTAATGGGAAAGGAGTTGAAAAAAGCTTTTAAATCTGGTGAGTTAGAAGCCTTGCGTACATATATGCCTTTTCAGCCTACAGTAAGAAAAAGAGATTCAATTTACCAGAGAAAAATAGAGGGAGTATATGAAGTAATATAATTTTAAGAGTTCCTACACTGATGTCATTAGAGCAGCTATTACTCCTTTGGGGAAGTAGTAATATTTTAACTGTTCTGATAAGGTCAAAATAGCTTATTTTTATTTTTAAAAATAAAAAGCTCCTTATTTTTATTATTTGTTTATGATTGGATAGATCTGTACTTAACTTCCCTTCATCCTTATTCCCCTCTTCATCCTCCCCTGCATCCCCACACTCCAAATTTAAATCCTACAAAAAGAAGAGTTTACCGTGGGTCTGATGCAGTGTAATGCTTTCAAGAAGCCCCCGTGTTTTAGTTCATAGAGTTGTACTGTATATTTATGCATATCTTGAGCATTACAAAGACTGAAGAAGGGATCTATCATATGTCACAGTTCCAGGGTGTGTGAGAAATGACATCTCATTGTTTGCCCAAGTTGGCATACTAAAATCTTTTACTAACTGTTGGGTCAAGGTAGACCAGTTTCCCGTAGGGGAAAAAGATGTAACTGGTACAGACAATGAGAGGGCTGCTGAATGGTCACAGTAGAAGAGTTTCATAGCCATGAGGTTTATATTAGCAGAAAGGCATCCTACGCTATGAGCCAGCTGCTTTTTGTTTGAATTGTGCCTGACAGGAAGAAACTGGTGTAGTGGATTAGGAACGTAGAGAGTTTCCCTTGTCTAGTTTAATAAGATGCTCAGATCAGTTATTTTCTGGTCTAAGCATTAAGGTTTCTCCAAAGTACAGCTGCTGGGCTAAGCAACTCTTCTAGTGCTGGATTAATCCCAGTTTGCGTGGCCTGTCCGGAGACATTAGAAGAATTAGTAGCATAGCATTAAAAGAGACGGTAGCGTAACCCTTGTGACTGTGTCAGAGAGTCCCTGGATGCTCTTAGGATTGCTGTCTGCTGCTTTCCTTTTGAATCAGGATACGGAGCGTGAGGAGCAGCGTGGTTATTTTTGTATGCAGAGGACTGAAAAATAATACAACAATTCTGCCCTTAATTTAGGCTGTATTGCATTCCTGTTAAATTAACAGCAAAAGACTTGTTGACTTTTTTTGCTTTTCCCCATTTTCTTGAGTAACAAAATGGTGTGGAGCTCGGGGAACTGACAGCTGGTGGTTTTCTAATGTGGGAGATTTGACTTGAAGAATATATGTGTGGGTGTGATGATACGAGGCAGCCTTTTCGTACAACCCCTTGGTGATGTGCTGTATACTCTTGTTATACATAGTGCCAAAATAGACAGTAATCCTCTTACGGGGGATTGTGAAGCAAGTAATAATAGAGCACAAGTCAGTGCCATCAGTTCAGAGCTGTTTTTTTGATAAATATATTTGTCATTTGTATCTCCTAGATTCCTTAGTACTTCTTAATCTTTATATTAACTAAGTCCTCTCTTCAGCTGGAAATGTTAATGTCTCGCAGTCGTAATGTCAGCTGCAATCAAGACCTTTCTATTCATCTTTCTAATTGATGCACTTGCTTTAAAAAGGCCACTGAGATTTTGAGTTTTATAATTCAGCTCATTTCCTGACATGAAAAATTCAGATGAAGAAAAACCGTAAGATCATTTAGTCTGCATAAAATGTTTCAACTGTCTGACGAGGCACCCTGAAAAGATCTGAAGCAATCAGAGTTACTATCTGCAGGCTGTTCATCCCATTTAGAAAACATGAAGTTGGCTGCTATGCAGCAGGGCAGGCACGATAAGCGCGTGCTGGAGGAGAGAAGCAATTAGCTCTCCAGCAAGCGCAGTCAGAGCAGAAAGGAAGGTCTGGAGGCGTTTAATTAATACTAATGCTTTTGTGCTTATGGAGGCCAGAGTCATGATAGGTTACTGCTGCCTTGGTCTTGTGGTTCTCAAGTCTGGCCTCTAATGAACATTAGGTTCAGAAAAGCTTTGCAGAAAAGTTAATAAATCACAACTAACTGTAGGCACATTCATATTCCCCCTGAAGATAATGAGGTACACCTGATACTGAATGGGAGTGGGGTCCAATCTGTAATGCTTTTTCATTTTTAATCAGATAACAAGTCCTCTTGGGATTTTTGTACCAAATTTATTTAAGTAATCTGAAATAATGAAAATGCCTGTTGTTTATTAAACATTTCTCAAGTCACCAAACCAATTAGGGAAAAATAAAACAGTTTCTTTTCCATTGTGAAAACAGTTTAAGCACAGGTTTCATTTTTATTAATCCGAGTTTGATGGCAAAAGCACTTTTGATGGAAAAATGTTTAGCCGTCAGTGTATATTTATTTGCATAGCTTGATATTTTGAGGTGCATTTTTGCTGTTTTGTTTCTAGTGCTTATTATTCAACTTCCCTTCATTCTAGGGTGGAAAATACATGTAATGTCCCTGTTTGAAGACCACTGTCTGTGTACCTCCTCTCCCTCCTGTTTTCATCCAGTACATCGTTCAAGACATATTTAGAGTCCAGGAGGCTGGAGAGTACGAATTTTTCCATTTGCTCCCTCTGAGAATACCAGCTCTGTGGCTTCAGGTTTACCTGTTTTGACATTTTGTAAATGTTTCCCTGATGGGTTTCAGCAGGGCGCATTAATAAAAGGATGATCTCTGTGATTTACTGTTTGTGCAGGAGCACTAATATAATCCAGTTTGAGTCGTACTTGTAATCACAGACAATTTGGATAACTGTGAGGGGCCATCCACAGACTTTTCAGTTTTGTTTAGAGATTGCCTGTGTTTAGGTAACACTACCTCACCTCTTCTACCGATGCTTATCTGTACAAACATCTTTATTGTTCCATTTTGGGAGCAAACTTCCGTATCAAATTGCGTTTAATATATTGCTGTATTGCACTGATAGTCTGTTTCTACATATATGCAGATTTTGCAGGTATTGTGTGATTAAAGTATTGTTACTGCACATCACTGTATGGTCCAAGAGTTACATATCAAGGTAGTCTATGCTTCCTCCAAGGAATAAATCAAAAGTACTGGGTTAGGGCCGCAACATTTAATGATTACTTATGTCTCAAGAAAAAAGCTGAACAGAAACATTTGGATTTTGCTATTTTGATGGATTTTTAAGTGTATGGCACTTGGTTTCCTTAGTCATCTGGGACTCCCCAGCTGAATGTTGTTAGTGCCGTGGTAATAGCTTACAGGTCTGGTAAATGAACATGAGGAGTTGAATTCTGAATTACAGGCTTCTGGATACCCTTAATAGCATCGATATGCTGTTGATATAATGCAAAAAATAAGGGTTAATTTTAACTTCAATTGGATCTGGAGGCCCTTTTCCCTGAAGGCTGTCCCTTAGTTTTGGTCAGCCAGCCGATGTGTTTTCATGTCGGCATGGGGTGCTGCCTGGAGGGAGGTCTTCTGCTGCACCGCTCCTCTCCCTTGGCCACGGGTGTGTGCTGCTGCCGCTTCCCTGGCGCTGGGTTCAAGGATTTTGTGACTAGAGGGTGGGTCAGACCTCCTGCTGCCGCTCTGGCAGAAAACTCCCTCACCTCCGCTGGCAGGGCCAGGTTCAGCCCAGATCCGCTCCCTCCCGTAGCTTGCCAGTGGCTGCCGGCCCTCGTGGGAAGGAGGGGGACAGCCAGGACACCCAGGGAGCGGGTGGGAGGGGGACGGCTGGGACACCCGGGGAGTAGGTGGCTCTCCAGAGCACCCCGGGGCAGCAGCCTGCAGACACAGGGGTGAAACCACGCGGGGCGACTGAACCGCAGGCCGCCCGCCATCGCTGCTCTGGAGGCCTGAAGAGAGGCAGCTGCAACAAACGTCTGAATTTTTAACAACACCCTGAAACTTTCGCTCCTTGAGTCATAGACTTTCTTGAAATGAGGGGTGTTTAGCTGAATAGCTCGTGTATTTTTAGTATTTTGGAAGAGGGGATTTTTCTTTACTATGGTACTTGGAATGAGGTCTTCCCCGTTGCACATCTTTCAGTGGAATATTTTCTCTGCAGGTTTTTTCCCCTCTATTATTGCGAATGTTTGAAGCTCCCACACTGTAGGTGACAGTACATTACCCATTGATACGCTTCTTACACCCTTGTAAATACAAATTTGCAAGGTAATATTGTAATTAATAGTAATACATTATTCATTAATGTGGTGCTTGTGTAGAATAGCAGCCAAATAGAAAACCTATGTGGTTTTATGCAATATTGCATATTGAAAATAAACGATAAAATTATAAATGTAAAAAAGATGATAGGGATTTATCACCCCTCGTAATAGACATGCTCCCTTTCTTTCCCGTGCGGTAAGAGTTTTTCTCCCTGTGTCTTGCACAGACAAGCAGACATCTCCCCAGGACGCTGCCAAACTCACCTTGTTCTCCCTTATCTCAAACATTTCATTTTCGTTTCTCAAAACCAGGAGAAATTAAATTCATGCTGAAGTGTCCATACTGTAATCTGCTTTTGGATACTGCGATGATGAATCTGATCTAAAAAAAAAAAAAAATAAAATCGTGTAGAATAACCTTTGAGATTAAGTGCTGTCCTTTCACTGAGTAGCACACAGGGAGGTGGGTGTTACAGCCTGGTAAGGTATTTCTTTTTATTTCAAATATATTATTCTTGCAATGGAAGGTCAAAGAATTTTCATTTAAAAATTAATAAAATAGGAAGATAGAGAAAATACAGTAATGTATTATATTTTTTAGAAATGGCACTCAGCGGAAGCAGGTGGTCCTGCAGAAGTGTTAGCTGGTAAAGTTGTGTGAAGGCACAAGGCAGGACACCACAGACCCCTCTGCCAAAGGCAACCTCTGCTGAACCCCTCCAGTGGGATAGGACTCGTTTGCAAGCCTGACTTTTCTCTTTCCTCTCCTAAACAAAGTTGATGGGTCTCTCTCTGCAGAGATCAGTATCTCGGGTGTCACAGGGCTAGCTGTGAACATTTATGCCCATGCTTTTTGCTTGGCTTTGCTTTATTTTATTTTATTTTAGTTTAGTTTGTTTTATTTTACTTTATTTTATTTATTTGAAATGCAGGAAGGTGAATAGCTTCCATTCTTGAAGATTAAAACTTGATCGTTTGGCCTTCCTTTACATCTTTCCCAATGCAGATATTTGAAGTTGTATTAATTACATGATGACAGCCACAGTCTGAGGCATGGGAGAACCATGGTATGGGTGACTGGCAGGAGGACCTCTGGGTGCAGTGGCACCATACTTGTGGAGGTCTTTGGAGAGGAAATTAAACAGACCATTCAATAGTAATAACTACAATATTTTAGAATTGTTGCAAATGTTTGTTTTCTAGAGCAAAAACTACAGAAGTGAAAGCCCTCTATTTTACTTTTGTTTTGAGTGGAATAAAGTATCAACGGTAAAGGCGGCACATAAAATGTATGACTCAGGTGAGCTTACTGAGTAACTAGGTGGTAAATAGTTGTGTCCCAAATCAGCGCTTTTGTGCCCCAAATCAGCGCTCCTGTTTTCCACCTGAGAGTCTTCAGGATATTCCTGAAATTGGGCAATAGGGAGAGAAAGCTGTTTTCTAATTTTGTTTCTTCCTGTGACAATCTGAAGACATTTCATTGAGTTCTGTTATTTTTTTTTTTCTGTATCACATCAATGTAAAGGAGTGTGATTTAAGCTTTTTACTTTTTGTTTTCTTTTCTAGGCCTATGAAAATAGGTTATTTTTTAGTTCATCACCTGAGCGAGTTCTTCTATGATTGAAGCATCGGATATTTTTTGTGATTATATGAAAACTAAGAACTAAAACCAAAAATATTCTGTTAAATAAAAGATTTTCTTTCTGGACACTTATAAAGGTACAGCTGAAATGAAAGGATGGATTCATAAAAATGGCTAGGGAAGGCAGTGGCCATCAGCCATGTGCTAAATATCCCAAAAGTAAGAGCCTGGGGTGGTACCTCTGAATTGTTCCTCCTCTGGAAAAGGAGATGCATGCTGTTTTTTACACATTGTTTCACATGTGAAACTGAGAAGTAATATTTTAGTCTGGTTGTTCAGCTGTATTTGCTAAGAACCTGATCCTGCAGCCATATCTCTGCTGGTGTTGTCACTGCAGTGTTTTGATCTTTTAGTTGCTAAGTTTTTCCCAACAGTTTTAGTGTTTGAAAGAAACATTTGCCTGAGTGGTTTATTATATGAGTTAGCAGATGGCGATTTAACTGCGCTTGATCCAGCAAGAGCCTTCGTTCTGTAAGTACAGCTCCAGCTCAGAAAATCTCTGCAAAGCACTTAAAAAGTGGTGAGCAAAGTAGTAGTAGCTGTGCTGTTTGGGAGCACAAATGGAGCAGCCATGACGTGTTTGACAAGGGGTTATGCAGTTTTGGGGGTTAGAATCGCCCTCTGGACAAGGATGTGTCACTGCAGTATAACATACGGTGACCTCAGTGATGCAATGGGTGAGTTGATTGCACCCATTGTTGAGAAGAGAGATCTCAAAGTTTAATTTACTGTGTGATGTTTGATTCCTGTATTCTGTGTATGAGTGTTACCATGATAATACTTTATAAAGCAGCTGAAGAACTTCTTACCTGTGTAAGAGGTTACAACAGATGAAGGTCTGCATTTCTCGGAAGTTCTGCAAAGACCCTTTTTTAACTTGTTCTGTTCTGTCTGAGCCATTTATGGTCTGAGTGTACTGTTGGCACTGATGGCAGAAGTACACTTGTAATCTTGTTTTTTTAAAATTTGTTATAGATGTGCGATTTAGATAAGTGATAGGAATGTGTCAAATAATTATCTGTGTAATGATATAAAAGTATGGATCTAAGCATGTTATATTAACTTGTAAGTAATTTACATAACATTTTTAGTTCAAGGAAATGTGATAACCAGAGAGATTTTTGTTCTGAAGGCAAATGTTTTATTGTAGATTGTATTTTTATTTATGGAGTTTATTAGAAGCAAGTATGATTTAAACAGTGATTGAAAATTTAAGAGTTTTATCGCTAGTGTTCTCACATTTGATTATCTTAACTTTCATGTTATAACTTTACCTGTTTTATAGGACATAATCCTAAGGCTTGCACTGCATCTTCAAGTCTATGTGTTTAATAAATATTTGTGAGTTCTGTGTTGAAACTCTATACCGTCATAAATTAATCTCATGATAATAGAGTTTGTTAAAGTTACCAGTACAATGCATTACAATTGCAGTTAAGTAAAACATGCAATACAGAAATGTATTGCATGCTTTATATTTGCTCTTTGAAGGAGTACTAGATGTTTATGGTTTTTAGTGATTAACGTTTTTACTCTTTTTCTCTGCCGGTGAGCTGCCTGCTTCCGCTTGTTTTGTTGGCAAATTTATCAGTATGAATCTGAAAATGTAGTTAAGGGTCCAGCAGTGTGTCAAGACATTTCTCTTCTGTCACATGTTGTAAAAAACTCCTGTAGAGTGGAAAGATGCCAGATTGATTTTCATTAGACTTGGAAAAGCTCTGACAGCGGCAGAGACCACTGGTAACACTTGCAATCATGGTTATTCCAAGCAACTCCAGTATCATTCTTTGAGGACCTCCCTGTCAATCTCTCTCTCTCTGTCAGAATAATTTAATAACTGAGGTTAAGATTTCCCCAGGAGCCTTAGGAAGTCAAGGCATCCGACTTTCAGTGAATTTCACTGGGATTTAGGGCTCAGATGTAATTTTCTTTGCAAACATAAGCCTAAAGTTTCAACAAATAACTTGCTTGTGGTAAACTGATTGAAAGCTGTGATAGTTTGCAGATTGTTGATGTAAGTGTAATCTTCCAACTGAATCTTCCTAATGTAAATAACCAAACCCATGTTCCCTATGAGAAGGGATGCAATGGACAAAGATACTAGAAAAAAAAGGTCACTGAATTGCTTGAGTAAGCAAAATCCAAGTCATGAAATATATTTTATTTTAATTGCTACTTAATACCTGATTTCCAATGCCTGGTTAAGCAGTTTCTATGTGGTGAGGCATCAGTATCAGCTCCTGTTTTTCTGGGACGTTCTTGCTCTTTGGTGCTCTCAGAGCCAGCCTGGCAGAGAGGGATGCCCCAGGGTGGTTCAGGACAGCCTGGAGGTTCCCCGGCTGCCGTGGCCAGTACCGAGGCCACCCATTCTGGGGCTACCTCTGCTAAATGCTCAACTCACTCATACACTGGTGAAATATGTGAAGGGCATGGAGCCACCTCTGGTCCTTCCCTTCCCTGGGTAAGGACTTCGGAGATGTCTTGAGGCAGCATGGCCAGGAAAGAAAGGTGAAGAGGTTTCTTGTCTTTTGGCATCCTTCTTTGCAAAGGATGATGGCTATTTTTTCAAGATCCACTGTGTTAGAGGAGAAAAGAGAATTTGTGGGATAATTTCATGCTTTATTGGGCCAGAAAGGACTGTTATGTTCATTTACTCTGACATCTGTGTTGAGTCAGATTTCATTACAGTGTTATCCCTATGCAAAGCTCTATTTATATAAAACCATTTAGCTTAAAATGAACCACTCACAGTTACAGAGAGTCTGCCACATCCATAGGAATATAATATAGTTAATTATCCTGTTAAAAAAGTTACTGCTAGGAAAGTGTGCCTAAAGTTGGCTGAAATTCATTTGTACGTAGCCTCCAGCCACCACGTTTTTCATATCTGTCTGCTAAATGTGAAAGCATCTTTTACTATTGGAGAATAACAATATGCTAATAATCTGCTAATCTAAGTAGTTAAGAAACAAAGCTGTCATGTCTAATTCTACTCATAGAAGAGAGAAAGAAACAGAATGAACAGTCTTTATTTTAAAAAAATGCAGACTAAATAAAAGGATATTGGCCAATTTTCCCCAAAACATGTCAGCTGAATAATTAAATTACCTAATTAGTGAAAGCTGATTTTAAATTTTTCAGTTTTTGTAAATCAACCATGTATGGTGTTTTGAAATGTCTTGGAAGGATCCCTATAACATAAATAATTTTCTCTTGGAAATGCTAACGCTGCAAGTTAGTAATGCTTCTATATTTTATTAACATATTAACATATCTTACTGTGAATGGAATGAGCTGCAAATTGAGCCCTAAATCACAGTGACAATTTGTAGCTTAAAAAGGAAGACAAATGTAATTATTATATTACCATTAAGGAGAACCTTTTGTAAGAGTAATTACTTTTTCAGTGCTACACTTGGTGTTTAAACTATGCCATTTAGTAGCACTGATAAAGATGTTCTGATGGTTTTGCTCTGGCAAATTATGATTCAGTTAAATCTTGATTTTTGGGATATACTGATTTAATTTTTTTTTTAATGTGGAAAAAATTATTTTTTTTATAAGGTTGAAATATTTAACTTACATTGTCTTATTTTGGCCTTTATGTAGGAATACAGGTTAGCATTTAAAAAAATTGTTATTTTTACTTGACACATAGACAAAGCTAAACCAAACTCTGTAAAACACATTACTTAATAATGTCAAACCAAAATATTTTCATAATTTTTATTTGATTATTGACTTTGCACATCAATATCTACCTTTCCCTGTGAGACGCACATTCGTTTCTTTCAGGACCCTAACTAAAACTGTCTAAGCAATCATATGTATTTATAGGATCAGTTTGTTACTAACAAATGGTGTCTGTGGTGGTTTCCCATCGGAAGCAAAAATATGAATGAATTTCCTTCCTTTTAGTTTCTTAGAAAACTGTATTCCCCTCTTTTCTCTATGGCTCTCTGAGATCTCTTTAATTTTTTTTTCTCTAAATTTCTTGTATATCCCTGAAAATTCACATCCCTTGATCTGTTGGGGTTAGCAGGGCCTTTTCAGGGATCAACAGCAGCAGCTCTGTGCTTCTGTGTCCTGTTTCATGGGACTGTGTCAAGAGTGCCAGGGTCTTTTGGGAATAAGTTGTTTCTCAATGGGGCACCCCTTAGCTCCTTAACTATGGGAAAGGAAGGAGGTACGGGGGCATTTCTTGCTGGGATTTCTCCATAGGCTGAGATGTCTACACAAGGGTGAAGATAACGCTTTCCCTAACTGAGGGTTATTTCTTCTTTAATTCAAGGTATTAAATTCCAGGAGTCTTTTAGTTCAGTGAATCCAAGTCAGGGCCTGGAAGGTCACAGTGGTCCTGGTATTTGGTGTTGCCACATGGAAGTTTCTTCTGCTTTGCCGATACTAAGGCCGTGTGGTCCATGGTCAGGCTTGTCATAGCCTGGGTTCCCTGCAAGACCTGTTATTTCGATTATAGCAATCTAAAATCTAAGACCTGGCTATCTAGACCTGGCTATTGAAGATCTGGCTAAGCACCGTTTCCTTCTAGGTGGTTTTAACTTCTCCTGCTCTAATTCTATAAGAAGTGGTAATTAGAGCCATTAAGAACATTTTGCATCAAAACCCAAAGCTTTTTTGTTGTGGGCAGTAGTGGAGAAGACAGGGGAAGCCTGTAGTTTTCATCATCTGTTGTTGATAAGGGGACTGTGCTTGAATGATGAAGTAATTAATTTTGGTGCTGCAGCAAAAAACTCTGCTGTCTTCAAGCAGAACATAGAGTTGAAGGAACTCTCATGTCTATCTTATGATCCCTCTATGGAGAGACAGAGAAGGAGAGACCCCCTACCCAGAACGCAGAGCTCAAATTTTTTTCCAGAAACAAACAATTATGCATAATGCCTATTTCGTGAAAATGCCCAAACAATATTTGTTCCTAAGAGAATAAAGAGCAAATTTTTGATACTCTGGAGGTTTTCATAAAACAGTGTTGTTGTCCTATAGCCAAAATAAATAGCCTCCACTATTTATAACTGTTACACATGGATGGAAATGTTTTTCAGACACTTTGACCTGTAATAATATTTTCAATGTGGTTTCAAATATGGCTATATGGCTCTGCGTTTCACTTTGCCAATTGTTATTTAATTTTTTTTTTATTGAGGCTATTGCAGCTTTCAGCCTTTTTGAATATAGAAAAATAACTTCTTTAGCAACACAATAAATGTTAATAAAACTAACAGGGTCATCTGCAAATTACTGGAATAATGTGCTTTTGCTTACAGGCAGATTTTCAGTCAGATATGAGTAATGAACTGTAATTCCTGTTGTTTCAGTTGAAAGATGAAAATGTAAGTGCAATTTACAAAGAAAACAAGAAGAAATGCTATTTGGCTTGCCCTTCTTTGCAATCTATTAGTGAGAGGTAGTCAAGGGAAAAACGATCACCAACATTTTCAATAATTAACCTGTGCCTCCTAGGCAGAAACCAATTTTTGAAAGGAAATTAATTCTGAGAGAACACGATTGAAATCATTTCCCCCTTTACTTCTTTGTTCTGTTGTCTTTCTGGCCTTTCTGTCTAAAGGAAAAGTGAATATATATAGAAATTCTTTGACTATCAGCACCTACCCTTCCCTTTCAGTAGATATCTGGTCTATCTCCGTTTCTTCCTTGCAGTTTATTTCCTAGGCACAAAGAGTCTGGTTTTGGATAATGATGAAGTACGCAAAATGTGTGTCAAACCTTCCCCTGAAAATCAGATATTTATGTGTACCATTACCCGGTTTGTGCACAATAACCAGTAAAGCCCAGATCCATAGACAGTAGGTATTTAATGTACGTAGACTTTGCTGGGGAACTGGTACTTGCTCCTCGTTCTTCCCATGGTATGTGATGGCATACTCTAAAATCTGGTCCTGTGCCTGAAAAATTTCACCAGGCTCTTCTGCTTTTCCTCCAAGAAAAAACATTCTCCCAGAAAAAAGAAATGGGAGGACTTGAACGATATATTCCTGCCTGCTTATGCTGTTACACTGCCTGAACATGGTGTAAAACTAGGACAGGTACAAACACTCTGAAGTACTCTTCTGGGCTGGGTTCTGCTGGTCTTGCAGCTATGGACCTGGGCTTTCTCACTGCAATTTTAAACTCACAGGATTTAAATATCCTTCGGTCTCTTTCTTTCATTTGATTATTCACGGTCTACCTCGTGAGATGTGCTTGCAGGCCAAATTTCAGCTTTCACTGCTTGATTTTTTTCAGTTATGATCTTCTAAAGGAAAGGGGATGAGATGCAAATGAACAACCCAGCTTCACTCCAGTTTAGTTAGAAGTAATGCTAAAGAAATCAAAATTAGTTTTAAGAAGTTGAGATAAACAGAGTCTGTAAGCACGTGCCTGGGGATAGTCCCCAATGAAAATTAAATGTGTGTGTGCACCTTCAACTGCCAAACCATGAAAAAAAACAAAGTCAAGCAATTAAAAGGCAGAGATGAGATATTCCCATTTGACATGACTTAATGGAAAGAATGAGTATGAGACAAGAGGCTGCTCCAGCATCTCTTAAAGACAACCAACAGCTTCAGTGTCCTCTCACTAGGAACATCACCGAGTAATAGGGCAGAAGTGCCAAATCTTGCCTGCCTCGTGAGAGTAGCCCCACTAACTTGTAGGATCCTACTAGTGTGAGTGATAAATTCACTACTGTGGATCTAGCGTTCAGTGTTTGAATGAATGCGAAATAAGATAATGAAATTACCTAAGTAGTTATTAATTGGATGTGGGATGTTAAAGGCTTTTAAAATAATTTGGAGTAGTAGTTTGCTTAGGATTTAGGTTAGTGGTTATATACAGTAGATCGTTTTCTGTATGGACTTGAACATTACATTTATGATGTTTCATTGAAAGTAACTTTGGGATGCTGACAGATCAAGAACTCAGAAGGGATCGAGGAGTCACTCAGTAGGTATTTACATGATCAATCAATGTCTCTGCCTAGTTCCATTAGTTAAAGGTATCCACAAAAGAAAGCATCTTTAAGAAACACGTTCTTTTGAAAAGTCAGGGTTTGGGAACTCACGGCTAGCGACCTTCTTGGGATATATTAAGTTGTTTTATGTTTATAACGCAACATACTGACAGAGACTTGAAAAATTTGAAGGTAACGTGGAGTTTTTTTTGAGAACTGATTTCCAGAAAATAACAGCCAAGAGCAAAGTTTTGCCTTTCAGTGCATCTTTGGACATTCTCACTGTGTTTGGCACAAGTAGTGTGTGCATCTGTCTGAGAGCTAAATTTCCATAACAACGCATTTCCAAATCAAATTTCCTTACGTGTGGAAAAACACCTCGGAGGTTTAAGAAAGACAGTTTTCATTGCTCTTGTATTCATGCATTTAAGTAGTTGCTGACACTTCTGTTTTTAAAAAAACATTTCTTGAGGGGACCAATGCCTCTTAGTCCATGGAAAGAATGTCAGAGCATCTTTGTTTTCAGTTTAGGTTCTGATCATGCAAGTATAGACAAGCTTATCTTTGGTCACGCGAACATTCACATCAGTGGGGACTTTCCATATGCTTAAAGTTAGAGGTAGCTGTATGCGCTTTTGGAATACCATCACCAGAAGGTTCTTGCCTTCAGATTGGTTTAAGAACTGATAAAGCCTGATTTGCTTAATTATCCGATCTAAGAATTTCCTCAGGCATGGTGCCTAAATTCAGTTACCCACACTGATACGGAAACTGCACTCAGAAATTACAACTGTTTTCACTGACCTCTTACAGCAGATGTGTCTTTTTCATATTTACTTGCTAACCGCAAGTCATGCTTGGTAATATTATAAGCAAATGTTTATTTATAGGTGACTATAAAGAGAGAAAAGAGATTTTGAAGAAAAAAAGAAGTAATATTTATATTTCCAAATGAAACAGTTGTCTCTGAAGAATGGGACAATCTCCAGTTGCCCCTTGGGTTTCTACTTCCACAGTTCTGAGGTTTTAGGAATAAAGAAATAAAAGACTCCATTTTAAGTGCTGGAGTAGTTTTTCTTGGGACAATCTTTTCTTAAGCCGAGTATCTTTAAGGCTGAAATAACATGGTACAAGTGCAAGCCTTTCTTCTTTGTTTTCAAAATGAAAACATTTTTAATGTTTTCACGTTTTGGATTGGACACACACACCTGTTGATAGTGTCACCTAAAGACATGAGCCGAGGCCTGTGAAATTTTTGATTTAAGATGAATTGTACTCACTGTGGCTCCAGAGCGTAGCAAGTGACTGGGAGCAGCACCGCAGTGATTGTGTGTATGAGAGGTACACTTTGGGGTAGGCAGCCTATTTTAGCTTGTTTCGTTTGGGCTTATTTTCCTGTTTTTTTTTGATGTTAGAATTGGATCCTGTGAAAATGATTGTAATGTTTTAGAATATGACCACAAATGGAGAATACAAAGCATAAAGCAGCTTAGCTGTTTAAGCCAGTGAATGATATCTGTTTTGATACAAATGATATCTTAGTAATAAATCTGTAAGAGAAAAGTAAAAAAAAATGTAATGCTTTTCATCTGGCTTTGGCAAGTCACTGAACATATTTATACTTAATTTAGCTTTCAGCATTTTTTAGTGGAGTGGTAAGCTGGACCATTCGTTTTAGTTTGCATGGTAGGCATGTAAAATTGTGCTTTAGTTATGCTTCTCTAAAAATTTGTCTCCCACATCTGTGGAAACTGCTTGTGAAAATAGTGACAAATATTCTATACAAAGATCAAGGGAGGCTACTGGAGTAGTTTTGTTGCTCTATTTATTCTTTTGTGTGGAGCACTGGATCTGAGAGACTTTTAAAGTCGTGGTAACGCTGATACATTGTGAAAGGAAATGATTTAAAGGTTTGATCTGTACATTGTTATCTTAACTGCAATAGTGCTCAAAGCATTGTTTTTTCCTGAGCAAATAACCACATTAAAGACAAAAATCCTGAAACATATATAGATAGGCTTGTCTGTGTGTTCATGAAGAAAACAAGGAAGTGAACTGATTTCCTGACTTAAAAGCTTTGGAGAAGTATGCCTGGCTTCTGCTCACAACTCCTCTCAGTTTTGTGTCCTCAGGCTCAAAAGAGTGGTTAAACCTCACATTTTTTTGGGTAGCTTCTGTGTGGGTGAATTAGACAGGATGAGGTAAATACGCCTTTATGAATGGGACCAATGTTTCTTTGAAAGCTGCTTTATGCTTGTTCCTTGCTACCCCATCACGGTGCTGGGACATGAGAGGAACAGGGGAGAGCTGAGACACGTTCCCCATTGGAACCTCTGCCTGTCAGCTTTGTTCTGTGGGGGAATGAAAAACTGCTCTGTACCCTAGAGAAATATCCCGCTGCTTATTCTCCAGTGACAGCATAGCTCAGCTTTCCAAGGAAATGTGCTGCAGTAGGACTAGAGAGGATGCTATGGTACCATAGCATGGTAATGCTTCTTTTGCTTGCAAAATCCCAGATAGTAACCCCTGTGACTATCTATTTTTTTTTTTCTGTAGCCCCCTAAATTTCCTGACACATAGAGGCACAGTCAGGATTATATAAAGTTCATCTTGCCATTTCTGGTAAAGCTCACTCCTCAGGTTGTACACAAATAACCTATAAACACAAGGCTTTTCTTGCAAATTCGTATAAGTGTTTTCTTTTTTGTTGTTTTTATTCTCCTTTGTGCTGTTTTTTCAGGATGAGTGTTGTTCAGCAGGTAGGACACTGAGTTACTGCTTTGGTGAAGTGTATATATATATATATTCCTGGATAATAATATATAATAATAATATATATATTATATATATTATACTCCTGGACTTTCTACTCTACTGCATAACTATGAGGGATTAATTTTATCTTTTGTATCTCTGTTTCCTAATTGATACCCTGATGCTAATGACTGAAGTTTTTGGAGTAAAAGTATAAAATATACAGATATAGAAGGATTATAACTCTATGTTACTAAAAATGTCCTACAAAATCTAGCAAAATTGCCATACTATTCTAACAGGAAAAAACATGCCTGCATATATATATATATATATATGTAAAAAACACCCTCCAGAATGCACACTGTAGCTTTTGCAGGATTTTGCAAATTCTAAACTTTCATTGAAAATAGAATAAAGTTCAAATTCTGCTTGCCTTACACATGTATGAAACGAACAGTTGTACTACAGTGACGTGCTGCCAAGATGTGAACAATGGGGTCTTTCAGAAATGTTCCTCCTCATCCAGTGATAAACTCTGTGTGGTGACATGTGTGTGCACACTGAGATGAGAGGCACTGAGCAATCTATGCCTTTGTTTTAACTTTTTAAAGCAAAGTGGCTTTTTTAGAACCCAGAAGCCAGGCAGCCTGTTGTCACCCACAAATGTTGTGTACTTTCTGTTCATCTAGGCACAATATGATGCTCGCGACTTTAATTGGTACTAGCATTACTAATATAAAAAGGCGCAGTTGGAGGGTTAACAATGTATGCATTTGAGGATGCCACAGGGACATATGTTATGTATTCCCATATACAAAGTGTATTGAAGTTGTCATTTGGTGTTATTAGAGGAGGAAAAAGACATTCAAAGTATTTTTATGACCTCTGTCTCAGTATATTTTTATAGTGTGGGTAGGGTAAAAAAAAATAAATAATCTTCGGCAATGAAGTTATTTCGTGCATGTGATGTGAACACAAGGATTATCGGACCCATAGAGGACTCAGTCTGTCTTATTGTAGTTATAGAGACTTTGCTGCAATACGCTCTTACCTAAAGCTTTCTTTTGAATAAGAATCTCCTATGAATAGAAGCAATAGACAATACTATCATTTTGTCCAATGTTGTCAAAATGGTAGCATTCATTGCAACATATCCCGGGATAAACTTTTCAGCGCAGAAGAATGACATTGCTTCTTCGTATTTCGCTCTGGTAGGTAAATTCCATGTGTAATTTAATTACTGTTGCTTTGACTCACTCTCTCTCTGCCATCCAACATCTTAGCTGTGATGGACGTTTGTGGCTAAGCCTGGCTGCCCATAGCCAGCTGCAGTTTCAAAACTGCCTTGCTCGTATGGTGGTGTGCCTGAGATAATATGCCATGCTGAGGGCATACTCCGTGGGGCAGAGAAGCTCCTCAGGTACAAAACTTCGAGGGAATTAAAGTAACCATGGCTGGATATGATGGAGGCAAATGGGCGCTTAACTGTGTCTGAGCCAGGGTATTTTTAATCATCTACAGTCTATGTCAGAGGTAGAACTACGATCTGAAAGCCCAGGTTTGGGAGGGCTGGGAAAGGCTATCCCTCATCACTGAAGAGAAGCTGCACCCAGAGGAAGAGGTATGCTTCCTAATGCAAACTCCTCCCCACAATGCGGAGTTCTTCAGAGAAAAGGGAAACTTGAAAGAATCTGCAAGGTCTTCGGTCTCTGGAACTGTCTTGTTAAATACCATGTAATTTTAGTAGAGTAGCCTGTGCTTTGGTTTGAAGACTTAAAATCCTACATCACAGCAGCAGCAAGCTACGACAGGCTTCTGGGGAAAAAACTTTTGCAAGGTCCAGTCTGAGCTGGAGGTGTTGAATGTCATGAGTAGTTCTCATATGGCTCTGATTCAGCCAGGAGATGGTAACCTCTCTCTTTCCAAGAGAAACCCACATTTCCGGAGAAGTGTACTCAGTGACTTGCCAGCATTGAAGATGCATGGCTAATGCAGTAACTCTGAGGGGTACAATTTTTCGTTTCAATGAAAACCAATCAGAAGAAAATCAGATGAATGTTGTAATCCGTATGTCTATATTAACTGTAGTTTCCCCACTTTGTCTTTTGAAGATGATTTATTGTTTGGAGTAGAGCTATAACTTGTAGAACGTTCGTCATCTCTATTTTATCACGGGAAAGGAGCTATTACTGCTATTTTATAGCATAGTTTTTTATGACTTAAGAAATTTGGCTGTGACTAGAATTTCAAGGGTCCAGAACCCTGGAGCAGCCTGCGAGGGTGAATCTTAGAGATGGCTCTACCTTCACTTCCACAACAAGGTTTGGAGGTTTGAGGCAGATTTTTTCAAGTACCTCATTTTGAAGTATCGAAATCTTTTACTTGCTGTATTCTATCCTTAGGCCTATTTAGAAGTCCAAATCAGTTATTGGGAGTAGTCAACATGGATTCACCAAGGGGAAATAATGTTTGACCGATCTGATAGCCTTCTATAATGGAATGACTGGCTGGGTGGATGAGGGGAGAGCAGTGGACGTTGTGTACCTTGACTTCAGCAAGGCTTTTGATAGTATCCCATAATATCTTCATAGGTAAGCTAGGAAGTGTGGGTTAGATGGGTGGACAGTGAGGTGGAGTAAGAACTGGCTGAATGGCAGAGCTCAAAGGGTTCTGATCAATGTCACAGAGTCTAGTTGAAGGCCTGTAACTAGCAGTGTTCCCCAGGGGTCAGTACTGGGTCCAGTCTTGTTCAATATATTCATCAACGACCTGGATGAGGGGACAGAGTGTACCCTCAGCAAGTTTGCTGATGATACAAAACTGGGAGGAGTGGCTGACACACCAGAAGGCTGTGCCACCATGCAGCGAGACCTGGACAGGCTGGAGGGTTGGGCAGAGAGGAACCTTATGAAATTCAACAGGGGCGAGTCCTGCACCTGGGGAGGAATAACTCCATACACCAGTGTAGGTTAGGGGCTGACCTGCTGGAAAGCAGGTCTGCACAGAGGGACCTGGGAGTCCTGGTGTATAACAAGTTGACCATGAGGCAGCAATGTGCCCTTGTGGCCAAGAAGGCCAATGGTCTCCTGGGGTGCATTAAAAAGAGTGTGGCCAGCAGGTCGAGGGATGTTATCCTCCCCCTCTACCCTGCCCTGGTGAGGCCAAATCTGAATTATTGTGTCCAGTTTTGGGCCCTCCAGTTCAAGAAGGACAGGGAACTGCTGGAGAGAGTCCAGCAGGGGGCTACAAAGATGATCAAGGGAATAAAGCACCTCTCCTATGAGGAAAGGCTGAGAGACCTGAGTCTGTTTAGCCTGGAGAAGAGAAGACTGAGAGTGGATCTTATCAATGCTTATAAATATCTAAAGGGTGGGTGTCATGAGGATGGGGCCAGACTGTTCAGTGGTGCCTGGCAACAGGACAAGGGGCAGCGGGCGTAAGCTGGAACACAGGAAATTCCATCTCAACATGAGGAGAAACTTCTTTAGTTTGAGGGTAACAGAGCACTGGAACGGGCTGCCCTGAGAGGTTGTGGAGTCTCCTTCTCTGGAGATACTCAAAACCTGCCTGGATGCATTCCTGTCCAACCTGCTCTAGGTGAACCTGTGTTGGCAGGGGTTTGGATTAGATGATCTCCAAAGGTCCCTTCCAACCCTGACCATTCTATGATTCTGTGATCAATTTATTGCACTTAGTGTCCAGATTCTGATAGTGACCATTACTAGGTGCTGAGGAAGATGCTCCAAAATGTCTTATAATGGCAATTGTGGAACTCATCTACTCACAGGTTTCCTTCTGCCCTAGACCAGGCACATGGGGGCTCTCTGTTTTCTGAAAGATCCAAAAAGTTACATGTTGTCTGTAAGCTATATTAAAAACAATCTTGAAGCCTGAACAGCCTACAGTAATTTTAAAATACTTTTGAAATGGTGGACAGTGTTCCCTCCTCTTTTGGAGCACAGTGTTATTTTTATCTTTATTGTACAGTATTTCTGCTTATGAAGAAAACCCTCTGAAGTTACCAGGAGTACAAAATACACTGTCTGGGTAGTGCTTCTAAGCCTAAGCAGTGGCTGCATTTTGCCTGTTTCAGTGGTGGAACTGAAGCTGAATAAATGCAGTATTAGTATTTTTTCTGAATACTGAAATGAATGGATTAGGTCACTCTTTTACTTCCTTTGTGTTTCCTCTGTAAACTTTTTAGAGGTCTGAGTTTGCTGTAGTTGTTTGAATCAATTTTCCAAGCAAACATTTGTAGAACAAAATTTATTATAGTGGATGGAGATTGTTTTTTTTTTTTTTTTCCTTCTCATGCTGTGGGTTTTGCAAATAACAGTTACTGTGGGGTTTATCTAACCACATACTGCTAAGGAACAGTGTTACAATGTCTGACGGAGCATTTTAGGCATACAGAGAATTGTTTACAATCAATCCAGAAGGGAACATGGCTGGAATAAATTTAAATAGTGAGCACCGTTCTGGAAACCATTATGCAAAAAGGACTTTAGCAAATCTAATTATTGGAAATTGCAGTTTCATAAAACCTGAAAATGTGTTTAAGAAAGAGTAACTTAAAAGTGATAAATCTGTTTAATCAATTTATAGTCTGGAAGCATTTTTTACTATAGGCAGTTTACATTTTGTGGTAGCTTCTGTGCTTTTTGCTGCAGTATAGCTCTCAGATAGCAGCCCCTTCTTACTCATGAGAATGTTCTTTTTCTTCTTTCTGTTATTTCAGAACATGAGATGAAAATGTACATGTTATTTTGGTTTAATCAGGCAGATTTAGTGATTTCTTTTTGCTTGTTTTGTCTGAGTTTTAATTTACTATAACTGGTAACGCAGAAACCCAAGTTCTAACAACTCAGTTATGCTTCCCTAGCTGCTGCAGTCCAGGATGCAGCATGTCTGATTGAGGATGGGACCAAACAGGATGGAGTCTGCATACTGCCATAGAGAGTGACTGGTCCACAGAAACCGTGTCGAGATAGAGATTTTGTGGTGAAGATGATATTTTCAGAGAATTAGATAATCAGTTGTTTTCTCATGTGCTACATGGTGGATCTGCAGCAGCTGAGCGGGTGGTGGTATGCTGCTGGAGCTTGAGTTTGGTAGTACCAGACATGTGAGTGGACAGCAGAGACCATCCTTTACCACCCCTCTTGCCTTTTGTGCTTACAGCCAGATGGTATGGGAAGCAGGGCAGAAACATCTTAAAAGGGATGAGTACTGCAGAATGCATTAAGGAAGGAAAGAGATGGAGTAGGGGAATAGAACAGAACAGAATAAAATAAAACAGAATAGAATAGACTATTTCAGTTGGAGGGGACCTACAACCAGCATCTAGTCTAACTGCCTGACCACTTCAGGGCTGACCAGAAGTTAAAGCATGTTGTTAAGGGCATTGTCCAAATGCCTCATAAAGCACTGACAGGTTTGGGGTATTGACCACCTCTCTAGGATGCCTTTTCCAGTGCTTGACCAACTTCTCGGTAAAGAAATGCTTCCTAACATCCAGTCTAAAGGTCCCCTGGTGCAGCTTTGAACCATTCCCACGTGTCCTATTGCTGGATCCCAGGGAGAAGAGCTCAGCACCTCACTCTCCATTTCCCCTCCTCAGGAAGCTGTAGAGAGCCATGAGGTCACCCCTCAGCCTTCTTTTCTCCAAACTAGACAAACGCAAAGTTCTCAGCTGCTCCTCATAGGACATTCCTTCCAGCCCTTTAACCAGCTTTGTTGCCCTCCTCTGGACATATTCAAGGACGTTCACATCCTTCTTAAATTGTGGGGCCCAGAACTGCACACAGTACTCAAGGTGAGGCTGCACCAATGCTGAACACAGCAAGAAGATCGCCTCTTTTGACCATCTGGTTGTGCTGTGTTTGATGCCCCCCCGGATGAGGTTTGTCCTCTTGGCTGCCAGGGCACACTGCTGACTCATATTGAGCCTGGCATCGACCAGCACCCCCAGATCCCTTTCTTCAGGGCTGCTCTCCAGCCGCTGTTCTCACAGTTTGTACTTGTGCCTGGCATTACTCTGTCGTAGGTGCATTTCATCCCATTAATCATAGCCCAATGCTCCAATCTATGTAGATCTGCAAGGCCTTCTGTCTCTCAAGAGAGTCAACAGCACCTCCCAGTTTGGTATCGTCAGCAGACTTGCTAATGGTGCATTGAACTTCTGCATCCAGATCGTTGATAAATGTATTGAACAGAACTGGCCCTAGAATTGAACTCTGAGGAACACTGCTGGTGACCAGCTGCCAGTCATATGTAACTGCATTCACTACAACCCTTTGAGCTCTGTGCTTCAGCCAGTTCTTCACCCAGCGCACCATGAACCTGCTCATCTCACAGTTGGACAACTTGTCCAGGAGGATGCTGTGAGGGACAATATCAAAAGCCTTACTAAAATCCAGAAGAACTACATCCACTGCCTTCCCTTCATCCACTAGGCAGGTGACCTTATCACAGAAGGATATCAAATTAGTTAAACAGCACTTTCCTTTTGTGAACCCATGTTGACTGTGCCCGATGATTGCATTATTCTTTAAATGCCTTTCAATAGTACCCAGTATAATCTCCATAATTTTTCCAGGAACTGAGGTTAGACTAACAGGTCCGTAGTTCCCTGGGTCTTCCCTCATGCCCTTTTTGTAGTTTGGAATAACATTGTCTAGCTTCCAGTCAGCAGGGACCTCCCCAGACTCCCAAGACCTTTGGTAGATGATCAAGAGGGGTCCTGCCATAACACCTGCTAGCTCCTTCAGTACTTTGGGATGAATCCCATCAGGCCCCATGGACTTGTGAACATTCAGCTGATACAGCTGGTCCCTTACAAGAGAACAATCTTTGGAAGATGGCTATAGTCATGATGTTGTGGTCAAGACCATATGGATCTTGTAAAAGGTTTCTGAATTTAAGGTTGTGATAACTGACCTTGTCTTAGTTCAAAAGGTGATTTGTGATTTGCAAAAGTAGAAAATGAAAGGAGTGGAATTGGCATGCCTTAAGGGCAAGGCAAATGACAGCCTGTAAATTATCCACCTTTCAAAACCTGGAAATGAGAGCAAGATTCCTAAATCTCAGCACTCGGTTCTTGTGAGCAAACAGACCAGATGTTTTTGTCTGCTCCTGCTGGTGTCTCACAACCATGCCTCTACTGGGAGATGCAGAAAGGTTTCCTGGGTCCCACATCCAGTTGCGTCTTGGCCCCATGCTAAGATGTAGTCTTTCCTTGCCTCTGTCTCTCCCTTGCTCCTGGCAGCACTGGCATGCAAGCCAAAGGGGAGCTGTGGTGTTTTCTCACACATGCCCTGGTGTGGATGGCTGAAGGACCAGAACTGCAGACTGCACTCTGAAGAGTATCTTGTAGAAACACACAGCATATAGGAGTCTTCTATTGGTATCTCCTACTCTGTCATTCCAAGTTACAAGGATTTTGCTGTCATCCAATGTTCAGACCATGATGATGTTACTTTCATTTTACTTGCTTTTTAAATTAGGAAATATCTTTTAAAATAGCATTAAGATTTTAATTTAGAAGATCAAGTGTTCTGAATAAGGCAGGAGTCTTGCAGGAAATATGGTATATATGGTCTGCTGTTATCAGTATGTAAAACAGGGGCAAGTCCACAGCTACACAGATGAAAACACAATTCTCTGAAATAGGAATATTTCATTTCTTAACTTTGATCATTCTTTTAAATCCAGTATTAGTCTGATGGTAACTAAGTTGGAATGTTGTACTTTGTTCTTTGGTGTCTGACACAATTTTTATCCTTTGCTTTTCTGTTTGCTTACCATTAGTTATATTTTTTCTATTTGTGTATTAAATTTTGGTTTTATTCAAAGGAAATGTTACCAATATGAAAAATACTGTCAAAGTCAAGTATGCTTTCCACCCAGAATACCAAAGTAGTATATACTTCATCCATAATTTGTATGGACTGAAAATGTACAGAAAACAGTAATTTCCTTATCATATGTTACTTATGCAGAAGTTGCTGCCTTTGAAGGTTGCAAAAAAGGGCTCTGAAGGTTTTTGGGGTGCGAAACTCCCTGCTTTAAGAAGCATCTTTTCCTTTTGGATTTTACATGTAAATAACTAATGAAACATTCAATTTATTGATGTACGACTCTGACCTTTTATTTCCTCAGCCATCATGTACGTAATGGGAGCGCTCGGTCCTGCAGCTGGATACTTGCTAGGAGGACTTCTTATTGGTTTCTATGTTGATCCTAGGACAACTGTTTATATTGACCAGAGTGATCCCCGATTCATTGGAAACTGGTAAGGATCAAGCATTTTTCAAAACTGCACTCTAAAATGCCAGTAGGGAATTGAGACAGGTTGGGAAATTGTATCCCTTGAGGGCTTGTTTAAGGTTGTAGAAGGAGGCCAAGGAAGATGAGGTTTCTGTCAATTACTACACACTAGCCTCTGACAGAGAGGGAATGCTTGCCACAGAAGCACGTGGGCACGTTGCATGGAAAACCTCCTGCTTTTGGCTGCTCCAGGACTGTCTGTGACCACGGTGGGCCCTGACTGACAGCGCTCAGCACAGGCATGGCAGGACAGAATATCCCTGTTGCAGGAGGCCATCGGGGATCACTGCTGCCCAGGGTCGAGCTCCTCCTGCTGGAAAGTGGATTCATCCCNTAGTAGGCTTTCAGCAGCGCTGTGAAGTAACAGCCGTAATCGTTAGCTGATATCTTTGGGCAGCCTTTGATATGTGGCCTCCTTTGAAATGTCTTTTTGAGGAAGCAGGTCTTGAGGAGTCTCTAACTGGCTTTTCCCAGATAATTCACAAATCTCCTGTGAAACTTTTGTGCAAGCCCAGAAAAGACTTCAGAAGTTCATTGTCCCAGGAGGAGACCTCTACTTTCTAGGTGCAGAGTGCAGTGTCCGTTCTCGTGCACTGGATATGTGTTTGTCACTGCGCCATTGCAGTCAGATCGTATCTGTTTCTGTTTATCCTGCAGTGATCTCTCCTGACAGCTTGATGTGAAAAATTCTCTCTTTGGAGTGTTCTTAAGCCTTTGAAGATTTATCGCTGCTTTATTTGTCTTACTTAGTTCAAGAGCATTGCTACACAGGACTGTCTAGCTGAATTTTCAGTGAGAGAAAGGCAAACCTGAGTGCTCAGTTAACCTGTGACCTTGGGGTTAACGACTCTGTGCTCTCATGTATATACTGACTTATCTCACAGAAAAGATTTGTCATGTGAATGTGCTGCAGTGTTAAAAATGTGCTTTGACTATTCCTGAATAAAAGATTAGAAATAAAAGCAAAATATTATACATTCTTCGTAAAACTCTTAACGTTTCACGTGTTTTTAAGGACATGTCAGAACTAGTAGTCAGCATCTGCTCAGTACTTTTCAACAGAAATCGTGAACTGGCCCATAAATATATTTAATAATTGAAATCAGTGCGGCTATACAAAAGTGGAGTAAGCTTTACTTTTTACTTTATCTATAGTAAAACCACTGATGCAGCTGCCTTATAGCATGGGCATATCTGTGTGAGTTTTAACTACAATAGCTCAGGTGAAGGTAAAATAACCAAAGCAGCATGGACACATCAGTTTGCCTCTTCTGGTGCTGTTTGCACCGAGCTCTGTGCCAAAGCAGATGGATGGCCACTACTGCTCGATTAAAGCTAGCCTGGATATATGTGCAATGTGGCCATAGCCAAATGCATCAGAAAGATCAGGCAAAAAAATGCCTATCCTTGCTCATGAGTTACAATTTTAACTATTCTCCCTCAAAAGAGTGAGTGGCAGGGATGGGTGCCCAGTGCCAGAGATGGATCCCCGGCATCCTACAGAAGTGGTGTAACCACTGAGCTCCATCGCCAGAGTTGTGAGAAGTTACTTCTTACAACCATTTCTGTGGGCAGGCTTTGAGAACATCTGCTGTACCAGGCCTCACAAGCAAAATAGGGAAAAGAGCCTAGTTTGGGCATTTGGAAGATTTTTTTGGGACATTTGGAAGATTTTTATGTCAAATTGCTAAATGCATTTTATGTACCTCCAACGTTTAATGTCACCTGAATAAAGTGTCTTGGTGATGCCAGTTTTGCACAGGGGTGCCAGCAGAAGTGATGCAAATATGACTGAAGCAAGGGCAGGAAATTGGCCATCACAGGATCTCAGCAGGCAAGTCGTATTCTAGCCAGCACAGAAAAGCAAAAGTCATTTAGTTTCCTTTTTCCACCACGTTGATTAAATCTGTAGAGACTGGCTTTCCCTGAAGGGTGTTCCAGGCCCTTGTATTACTTGTTCATTTTTGGCCCTCTCAATTTTTTCTCTCTTTTAATTTCTAAAGCGTATCCCCTGCTGTCGGATCTCTGGTAATTTGTTTCACAATCTGTGGTGGCCTCTCAGAGAAGTTCGGTGGTGTTTGTAGCATCTGCGCCTCATTCCGTTTTCTCCTTGTGAAGCTTTGCCTACCCTTTAAAGTGAAGACTCTGACGGTGTGAGGATTGGTCCTTTGTCCCTTGCTGCTCGCTGACTGCCTGGTTGCAGAGAGCTCTGGAAGTGTAGACTTTCATTCCACTGAAATCTATTTTCTGGGACCATGACATTTTCTCCTTGGAGGGAAGTGCTGCGTAGCCAAGTTTATTTTTATTTATGTAATCTAACAATTTGAAATATAAGAGTAGTCTAGCACTTACTTCAGCTGACATGCTTTTTAAAAGTAGGATGCAGTTGAGATAAGTTAATGGGCAGTCATATTTGAGATTTTTCAGCCTTGTATCCTTTGAAGTGAATTATGGTCTTTGATTCTCATCTTTCCTTTATTATAGCTGTAGGGTTTCTAATGTAACTTATCACAGGGACCCAGTGGAAATACTCCATTATTAAAGGAGGTAATGATTACAGGCAAAAATAGTAAGTACAGCAACTCTGATATATGGCAACAAAAATTACAGTAAAGCCTATTTTTTACTTAAGCTGTTCCTTTCTAAGAGGTATATTGCACATATGCACGACAGGTAGCTTAGTTTGTCTCTTGTGAAACCTGATAAACAAAGTAAGTGGTGATTTCTCAAGGCTGTTTCTGATCTGATTCTTCCTTGAGTTTCACAGAACTTGGGTTTGCACTCCTGGGTTTTGTGCACCTGGACTTTCTGTAGGTGCTCTGGGCTAAATTACAGGGCAGCTGTCTATGCCAGCCCATCAAATGTTTAAAACTGCTTTTTATTCAAATATGATAACTGTAGGGATATCTGTTAGAAATCATCCATCATGTTGTTGTCTTTGAGAACTGTTAATCTGCTATATAGGGATCTCATTAGTTGTGGAGTAGCCCTTGGCGGTCTGTCAGGTGCTTTGAATCAAATTTTCTTTTGCTGACACTTTTCTGAGTGTTTGCCTAGTTCTGAATCTGTTTAATACTTGGATCTTCCCATATGGTCTTTCATCGGCATTCCACACAAGAAGTTTAAAGGAATTCCTCCAGTACTGTCTGGTCCTTCCTTAGCTTTAATTGCTTTTATTTGAGGTCCTAGGGCTTGTGTAGATGCCTTTGAGGTATTCTGCATATATTCTTTGACAGACAGAAAATCAAGGGCGCTTTAATTAATGCAGATCCTGTTCTGTCCTCTCATTTCCCATTGTAGGTGTCTTTATTATTTTTTATATTGTCTTTTGCCCGTTTTCCAATTCTTTGTGAAGTGTAGACAGTGCAGATAATTGCATCCAGTGCTGCCTTTGTGACATCTGCAGCACTCTGTATGATACCATAACGGTCCCTTTGGATTAGAATTTCATCCCGTGCTACATCACAGGCCCCTCTCTCCGTTACTGTTTCCTGCTGAGTGTGGTTTCAGATTTCTGCGTATTATTGCCACAGATCGTTTTTTTGATCAGTGCCTTTGCAGCTTCTGCCTTTGAGATCCTGAAAGGGATGTTACTACATTTTTATACAGTCTACCGATTTATTCCCTGTCTGATAGTGCTGACTAATCCTCCTAAAAGTCTGCTTTCTAATCCATGTATGTTATCAGCCAAAATGAATGAATAGAGGATTTTCTGTTTACATAATACCAAAACTAGTCAAAACTTTCAGTCTCTTAGATTTGCCTCCCAAAAGCTTCCTGTACGCTCTTTCTAACAAAAATGGTGGTACACATGGCTGTTTAGTGGGTGTTTGCCTTTGCATAACCACATATCACACAAACCATTACACATACACATGAATTTGCCTTCATTTAAAAATACATCTTGTGATATCACTGCATTACAAATATGAGGCCAAATGTTTTTGTTTCTTGTGCAAGTAATCCTGTCTACTCAATACTTTTGAATGTTTAAAGTTTGAACAAATACATAATTAGTCACTTCCTGTTGTAGCTTCCATTTTTAAGTGTAAAAGATGTACAAAAAATGTGAAAATTGTTCTTGTATTTGGTTTGCATGGCAAGGTTTTGGTAGCAGGGGGCTACAGGGGTGGCTTCTGTGAGAAGCTGCTAGAAGCTTCCCCTATGTCTGATGGAGCCAATGCCAGCCAGCTCCAAGATGGACCTGCCACTGGCCAAGGCCGAGCCCATCAGTGATGGTAGTAGCACCACTGTGATGACATATTTAAGAAGGGAGAAAACCCCACAAAACAACGGTGCAACACCAGCAGCAGTCGGGGAAGAGAGAGGAGTGATAATATGTGAGAGAAACAGCTCTGCAGACACCAAGGTCAGTGAAGAAGGAGGGGGAGGAGGTGCTCCAGGCACCAGAGCAGAGATTCCCCCGCAGCCAGTGGCGAAGACCATGGTGAGGCAGGCTGTCCCCCTGCAGCCTGTGGAGGGTAACGGTGGAGCAGATATCCACCTGCAGCCTGTGGAGGACCCCACGCTGGAGCAGGTGGATGCTCCCCAAGGAGACTGTGACCCTGTGGGTCTGGAGCAGGCTCCTGGCAGGACCTGTGGCCCTGTAGAGAGAGGAGCCCGCGCTGGAGCAGGCTTGCTGGAAGGACTTGTGACCCTGTGGGGGACCCACGCTGGAGCAGCCTGTTCCTGAAGGTCTGCACCCCATGGAGAGGACCCATGCTGGAGCAGTTCATGGAGGACAGTCTCCCGTGGGAGGGACCCCACGCTGGAGCAGCGGAAGTGTGTGAGGTGTCCTCCCCCTGCAGAGGAAGGAGCGGCAAAGACAATGTATGATGAACTGACCACGACCCCCATTCCCCGTCCCCCTGCGTCGCTCAGGGGGAGGAGGTAGGAAAATCAGGAGGGAAGTTAAGTCCAGGAAGAAGGGAGGGGCAGGGGGAAGGTGTTATAAGATTTGTTTTTTATTTTCTCATTTTTATTCTTTCTGATTTGTTTGGCAATAATTTAAATTAATTTTCCCCAAGTCGAGTCTATTTTGCCCATGACGGAAATTGCTGAGTGATCTCCCTGTCATTATCTCTACCCATGAGCCTTTTGTTATATTTTCTCTCCCCTGTCCTGTTGAGGAGGGGGAGTGATAGACCGACTTTGGTGGGCACAGTTTTGTAAACTGTGATTTGAAAGCAAAGATCTTCAGTCTTCCATTGTCATGGGTTGACATTGCAGTAATGTGATTGACTTCACTGAAACTTCCAAACACTAGTGCAGATTAGTGTGAGTTGACCTTGTCTGGATGCCGGGTTCCCACCAAGCTGCTCTCTCACTCCCCCTCCTCAGCAGGACAGGGGGAGAAAATATGATGAAAAGCCAGGGGGTTGAGATAAGGACAGGGAGATCACTCAGCAGTTACCGTCATGGGCAAAACAGACTTGACTTAGGGAAATGAATTTAATTTATTGCCTATTAATAACAGAATAGGATCATAAGAATTAAAAACAAAACTACAAACACTTTCCACCCACCCTTCTCTTCTTCCAAGGCTCAGCTTCACTCCCAACTCTTCTACTTCGTCTGCCCTGAGTGGTGCAGGGGGACAGGGAATGGGGGTTGCGGTCAGTTCATAACACTTCATCTCTGCGTCTCCTTCCTCCTCACACTCTTCCCATGCTTCACTGTGGGTCCCTCCCATGGGAGACAGTCTTTCATTAACTGCTGCAGCATGGGACCTTTCCGTGAGGTGCAGTCCTTCAGGAACAGCCTGCTCCAGCATGGGTTCCCCATGGCTCACAGGACCTGCCAGCAAACCTGCTTCTGTGTGAGCTCCTCTCCACAGGCTGCAGTTCCTGCCAGAAGCCTGGTCTAGCAGAGGCTCTCCACGGGCTGCAGTGTGGGTATCTGCTCCACCGTGGTCCTCCATAGGCTGCAGAGGAACAACCTGCATTACCATGGTCTTATCCTGGGCCTGCAGGGGACTTCCTGCTCTGGCACCTGGAGCACCTCCTCCCCCTCCTTCTTGTCTCATCTCAGTGTCTGCAGAGCTGTTTTCTCTTATTTTCTCACTCCCCTCACGCAGCTGCTGTGCAATGTTTTTGCCCTTTCTTAAATAAGTTATCACAGAAGTGCTACCAGCATTGCTGATGGGCTCAGCTTTGGGCGGTGGTGGATCTGTTTTAGAGCTGGCTGGAGGTGGCTCTGTCCGACATGGGGGAAGCTCATGGTGTCTTCTCACAGAAGCACCCCTGCAGCCCCCACCTTGCTACCAAAACTTTACCACGTAAACCCAATACAATTAGATTAGTATATAGAGAGAATTGCACTTTCAGTACATGGGAAGAACTCTGTGGGTGAATTCTGAGGTTGTTCTTTTTTATGGAAGCATCTCTGTGAGTTTATCCATGTTTCCTTTGTAGTCTTTCATTGCAAGATGAACTTAGAGGAGAAATTATGTTATCTGATAATCTACTATCAGCCTTCTGACTGCAGAAGGTTAACTCTAGACTGCTTTCTAGTACGGTCCTTTTGCCCACCTGTGTTGCTGTGGTGAAGGTCATTGAGCTTCTTAGCCTCAGGGAGGATAACTGTGTGCCTGCAGTCTGAAGGGCACTTTTCTGTCATCCCATACATTGCCTCTTCTGTGGGTATGTCCCAAGTCATCGTGAGTGAGCCAAGAGATCATTGTAGGGTTGTTTATATCCCATTCTTATAAGACAGAGGTTGAGAAGAAGGAATTCTTTGTGAAGGAATATTTTGGGTTGTAGTCACAGAGCAGAGCTGCAAAGTTTCAGGCATAAACCCTGGCATGAACTGCAACACATCAGTTGTTTACAGACAGGCTTTGGGAGCTTTTCTTTGGGAAGGGAGAGAATTGGACAGTCAGGGCAGTGAGAGGTAGGCACTGGAAAGCAGAATAGGTTTAGCCCTGATGTATCCATCTGGACATTTTATCTTCTTGTGCCATGGATAACTTTTTTCATGTTCTGCAGAGGAATACTGTATTGCTTTACTGGGATTTATCCAAGAAAGGCAGAGTAAAAGTGAGTATCTACTTCTCAGCACTCGGTACTGAATAATTACCAAAAGTGAAACATTTACGGGAACTCAAAGCTGACACTATTTCATAATATTTGGTGGGTTCTGGATAAACACCTTTATCAATAGACAAACTGACAGAAACATCTTCTAATTAAGGGCTTTAGTGCAGTGAAGGCTCTCGCCCACTCCAGTCCTTTACTCTTAATGTCAATGTTCCATATTTTGCAAATAGGTCTTTCCAGCCAGTACAGCCTGTAACAATCACTTTGGTTTCTTCATTTCATGTAATGCATTGGCTTTCATTTCTGTTCCTGTCTCCTGGCATTAGGTGGAGTGGATTTCTCCTTTGTGCCATTGCAATGCTCCTTGTGATATTTCCCATGTTTACCTTTCCGAAAAAGCTCCCTCCTCGACATAAAAAAAAGAAAAAAAAAAAGAAGATGAACTCTGATGATGTTTCAAGTGATGATGAAGTCATGAAAGAGAAAACAAATAGCAAAATACAAGCAGACAGTGCAGTTCCTGCCTCTATGGGATTTGGAAAGAATGTTAAAGGTGAAGTTTGTTTTTAATTTTTAAATGCTTTAAATTTTGTACACTGGGTCATCTAGTTTGTATGAATGTAATTGAAGGCAGAGTTTTGACGTCCTGTATTTCATATTAGGTTTTGCTATTGAGATTTTAATAGATGGTCATCCTCTAAAATTGCAAAATGCAGCGATGAGTGTAAGACATCCATTTACTTAAATTATTGAAGTGTTTAATGTGCACCTGTAACAAACAGGTTACCTGTTTCCTATAGTTACAGGACCTCTAATATCAGGCGTATTTGTGTACCTTACAGATTGTAACTGTCATTACTTTCTTTAAGCTGTCCTTCATCGAATAAAGTGCTCTTCTAAAATATAAGTGAAACAAGTAAAAAGAATTCTAGTATGTGGGTTCATTTACATTCATGCATTTGGGTAAGTTAATTGAGAAAGATTATTTGTTTCATACACCTTTCCTAGCTGTTTTGTACTGCAACCTGTGCTAATTTTGAAACAAAAAGAGATCAAAAGATTGACAAGTAATACAGATTTTTATTTTATTCAAGAAGCAAACCATTAATGTGAAATCTAACAGTAAGTGGTATCATTGAGAAAATGCTGTGGGAAGAAGGGCAGTGTTGTTAAAAATTAATTAATGTGAATGAAGCATATACGTTTGGAGTTGACAGTATAGGCTTAACAGTGTCATAATATTGAACAGTATAGGACAAGAATTGTGTGTGTGTGTTTTAATCTGGGCCTTAATGCTGTTGTGTTGTCAATGCTCTTGTGTCCTCCTTGGATTCCGTGATACGAATGCTGGCTGTGCCATTTTGTGGTTGCCTGATGAGTGCAATGGGACTAGGAGAAACCATGAAATGTCATTTGTACCATTAGATGTAATTCAAACTCAAAAATTTTAAGTGTTTATTTGTTGACGTGAACATTAGTGTTACTTCTTCATTGGATGTCAGTCCAGGATATAATGATTGGCAGATTTTTTAATGACACATTTATGATCACTCTTTATATTGAGCAGGCAAGGCTTAGCAAAACCAGTGTGCTGGTTTTAGACTAAAACCAGTGTAATTCTAAGAAATGTTTTCCCACATGTATATTGCTTTGCTCTACATTGCATTTATGTCTGTACTCTCAGGGTACCTAAAGTTACTGTTATTTTCTATGGAAGTAAAGAAAAAACAGAAGACCAGACTTTGCTTGTGGTGATTTTATTAGCTTACAAAACAGCATCTTAATCAAGGCACAGAGCGAGCAAGCAAGGTAAACCTGCAATATTAGATCTTGTGGAACCATGTTCTCCCTTTATTTGCAAAGTAGCTAAAAAAGTGATGGAGAAGCAAGAAAAGCGTGTTGTTTACTTCCTTCTTGGAAGACTCTATTCTCCGTGAGTCCCTGTATATAAAGTTTTCTTCTACATCCATGAAGTTAGTTGTGGTTTTTTTTGGCCTTCAAATCTACCGGCCCTCTGATTAGCAAAAATAGTTCAGGGCTACTCCTGTCAAGGTTTTCTCACTAACTTAGGGAAGTGGGGAAGGGGAGTTCAGTCTTTGCTGGAGTCCTTCCTAATTGTTGCAGGCAGTGTCACAGCAGAGGGACTGCTTCATCCTATAGGTGTGCCTGGAAAAGATACAGGTATTCAGACAAACTCTGTGTCTGGATGAGTTTGCTAATGATAGTTCTCTGTTTCTGTACTACGTAATTTCACCTTCCAGGTAACGTTGTGTCACTACAGGCACAACAGATACACAGAAAATAAGTATACTCTGAGGAGAATGTTTTCTAGTACTTTTTTTCACAGAAATGAAAACTACTGTATATCTCATTTTAGCGTGTATTTTTTTTTATATATATCTGCCTAAATGTGTACCGTACCTTCTACAAAATCCTGTATTAACATATTAGTGAAGCCACCAAATTAGAGCTTCTCACAGACAAAACTTTTCATTTTCTCTAGAGGAGAAGCTTCACCACGTGGAAAAATGAAAAGCAACATTGTCTTCCACATGTCAGAAAGATACCAAGCACGTTGAGATAACACAGAGAAAAGTATTTTGCTATAAGCTGATAATAGCTTTCCCATTAGGTGTCATTTGCCCTCGCAAAGAGGGCCTGCAGCAGGAATGCGCTATCATTTAATTATTTTTCAAGTTTAAGTGAGCTTTATGGAATGAGATCATGCCTCAAGCTTCTCAGTTGAGGTAATTTCGTCTATAATGGGAAGGAAAAAAGGATCGCATGTGTCTAAGTCATTTAGCATTGCTTCTTCTGAGATGCACTGTACATTTTATACTTCCCATTGAATTTCGGGGCTTCATCTTTTTATAGCATGATGGGCAGAAGCTCCACTTCGGCAGTAGCTGGGAGACTGATGATTTAGTAGGTCATGTCTTCTGTTCGGTACTAATAAATATCAGTGATGTCGTAGTCTGAGATGACAGAGGTCAGTGCCATTAAATCTGTAAAATCTGCGCAGCTTCGGTAAGGAAAGTCGCATGGAAGAAGCTGTTTGTTTTGATCTTCTGATATGATGTTGTCTTACCTGGGAAGCCTGGCAAAATGATTCTTGTCCTGCTGTAACTTGTCCTAATTTAACGTAAGTTAGTTCTCTAGGTGAATGAAAAGGAATTGAAAAGGCATGACAGGAGAGGGACAGGGTCCTTTTCCTGCAATGGCTGCCAGTATAGGCTGAAGAAATAAACCAAAACTGGCTCTGGCTGCAAACCTCCAACTTCAATGACCTGAGCTTTATTTTGGCCCATGGTAGAGCTGGGATCAGATAAAAATACAGATACGTGTCTTTGCTTTTTCACATATGTCGAGATGTAAGGGCTTGGAATTCAGTCTTTTCCTATTTGTGTTGCAAGTAAACAATGTTGAGAGGGAGATTTTTTCTGATGCAGGTATCAAATTATTAAATAAAACATTAAATACGTCACAGGAGGAAGAAAATTAGATGCAGTTTATTGGGAGAAATAGAGATAGTGTAGATAACATGAGCTAGAAGAGATTTATAATGAAGAAGCTACAGTTCAATCCCATACATGCAGATAAATCATGAACCTGAGCAGACAAAACCACTGTTTTGATTTATTACATGGATACCCTTTGGGTTTTGTGCCATGGAAATTGTATCTGCAGTCCCTTTTATTTACCGCTATAATGAAACTTACTGTGCAGTTGGATAAAGGAGCAGTGTAAAGAAAATCAATGTATATATTACCTAAAATGTACTGATCTAATCTGAAGGGTGTTAATTAATTACTTGTATTTTGTAGTCTTTGGTTTTCTATTTAACGTTTTGAGTTTTGTCCCTATGTGCAGTCGTTTCATAAATGTGGAATATTCCTGTCCACCTTTTCACATCTACCAGCTGTCGTATGCCTTTCCCAGTCAGTCCCTGCTGGGGATGGAGACAGGGTAATAATGCTTGTCGGGGCATCAGCAGGCGTAAGAGATACTCCTGAGGAGCTCGTGCCTGTAGGGTAAGTCCACTGAAATGCTCCCCCATCACAGGATCCGGACTGGAGTGTCAGCAGTACCTAAAGATTAGTTGGCAGGGATTGGAAGAGGAGGAGGAGACACTGGTCTGTGTGCAGGGGCGCCTGGTGAGCACGGTAGATGTCAGAGAGTTCAGCAGACTGTGGGCTGGAGATCCTGCTGTGCCACTGACCTTGAGCGAGTCGCTCCCCCCTCGCCCTTTCTTAGGCCATCTTGAAGAGCTCAAAATAGAAGAGGTTGGCATGGCCCCGTGCAGTGACGAGCAGTGTTAGCTGAAGCCTCGAGGAGCTGCTCTAAATCAAGTTAACAAAAGTAATAATCAGATCAAACTCATTCTGGACCTCCCTACTCTTGGTGGGATATTAGGTGCTATTCAGTAGTATGGCTGCCACTCAGGTACTTAAGGCATGTCCTGAAAATGCTTGAGGAATCGAGTTGAATGAGGTTGTTTAAATGGTATATGAGTAGATAATGAAATGAAATACATGGCAAAATATCATTCTAGAATTCAGTGATTAGCTCCATGCAGAATATATTTGAAGTACTCGTGTGTGACTGAAAATGCTCATTTCCATTCTGATAAACAAACCAGAAATTCTGTCTCAAATCTTGGCTCTGCCTTGTTCTGTGCGAGAGCAGAAGCTGCTCCTGAGACCTCAGTGTGGAGGCAGCCTCCTTCAAAGCTGCAGACTTGGATAGTGCCGTCCAGGCATGGAGCACCGGCAGAAAGGAGGTCCTTTGGCTAATATCTGTATCACCCTTACAAGGGGCTTAGCTGATGTAGTACAAGAGGACGGTGCTGTAGACTGGAATGGTTTATTCCCCTGGTTGTATTCATTGTACCACCTTGGGCTAGATGCACAGGATCAGGCATAAAAGAAAATATATGAAAAAAGAGGTGAAGTCAGAATTATTGGAGTTTTTATTGAAATTCTCCTCACAGTGCTGTAAGAATTTTGCTTAGAGCAGTATTTACGAATATTTGTATTGCTTGCATATTTTTCTTATGCTTTTCCCTTACCATGAGTCAAGCAATGGCCCAGGACACTAGTGAAAGAAAATGAATACTGACTAGAGAAAAAATACTGTTAAAGACCATGAAAGGAAGCAAATTGCCAGTAGACTAGCAAACCAGTTAGCAAGGCAGGTTTCAATTTACTCCTAGTTATGTATTAGTTTATTTATAAAAAAACAAGAGATGAGGATGTTTAAGATTTGAATTACTGTACAGAAGAGTAAGCGTGTTTGCAGCCATACTAGAGATCATTGGTTTACTTCTGATGCTCACTTGCAAAAACAAGAGATGTTTTTTGAAGACCTGATTTTTTTCCTAAAGATCAGAACCTGACAGGTTTAATAATGGCCTTGAAATCAAATCCTAGTTACACAAAAATAATGTGACATTGAAATGTTTTAAATGCGTGATTGATTACGTAGCACAAAGGATCCTTAAAGTTTTGAGCATTCTTGCTTTTTGCTAGAATTAGTGTGGTAGAAGGATATGAGATACTTATAGTGCCTTTTTATTGTAGGTTTGTAAATTCAGAAGTGTAATACACATTCTGTCACACAGGATTTGACTATAATCATAGGCTGAAATCAGGGGAAACCAAATTTTGAATATGTATTTTTATTTGCAAATTTCTTTACTCTATAGCAACTTTTTCTTGTATGCCAGACAGTCGCGCTTTATAAGTCACAGAGCTTCAACCCTCAACTGCTCCAGGTGGTATGTATTAGTGCAGCATGCAGGAATAACCTCTCTTTCATTTCATGCCAAAAATTACAGTAATCAGCAGAGCTGTTCCCTGAAGAATACTTCACACAAGTGTAAGAGATCTTGTGCTTATTCCAAGACACTGAGTTTTATCTATTTATCAGTAGAAATCCAATTTGAAAATACTAATTAGTTTTGAAATTAATAATGACCTTTAGACTGAGTGCTGAGATTAGACGCAAGTCGGAGTCAACAGAGAAAGTGCAGCTCTACATCCGAACACCAGAGCAAAATGTTTATTAGCTCTGCAGTTCTTTACCTGATCAGTTCTTCAGTATCTTTAGATCAAAAATTGTAAACCACACGTTTTCCTGAAGCTCAGTTTTGCCAGAAAGACCTAAACTTTACCAAATATTGTGATGTTTGGACCAGCCCCCCTAAAATAACGGATTTAGCAAAGATCTTGGGCTCAGCCCTTGGCCAAGGACTTCCATTCATTTCTACAGAGAGCACTTAGTTTATCATCGTAATAAAATGACATTTCTCTCGATGTCCAGTCTTCTGAAAGTTACTATATTATTATTTCCTTCCACATGTTTTTGGCACAGGTGAGAAGCTGCCACCAAATAGCTCAGTTTCCAGCAGGACCGATCCTGGCACCCCCTCGTTCTGTTTCTGGACTCCTTTCTCACCGCGGCAGCAGCACAGTCGTAACCACTTGCTCCTGTTGCAGGGGGAGAAGCGCTCAAGTCCTGCACCTTGTCCCCGGTGAAATCCTGCTACAGCTGCCCCGCTGCAGCCCTGCGGCAGCCGTTTTTCTTAAACTGTGTTGTCCAGCCCCCTGGGAGGCTTTGTGAAAGCTGGGTTGCAGCACCTTGGCTCTTGCCCTTTGGCTTCTTTATGCATCTAAGCCCCCCCTCAGTTAACCCAACCAAACCCAACCCAAGCCAACCCCAAAATAGACACGAAGCCAAAGCTGATGAGGTTTGAGGGCTGACATCTGATGGTATTGTAGATCTTTCGTTTTTTTCTCTCTTTCATTTCCTTTTGAACAATGAGATAAATTTTGATCAGCTGTGTTTTGAACATGCAGCGTATTTGCCGATAAATACTATTTTATCTTTGTACTTGCTACTGTAATGTAGTTTCTGAAGGTGTACAGTTGCATTACAGTTTCCATATATCCATGTTGATGTTATATGGTCTCATACTGCTGTTATCTTGTTTCTTTCTGTTCCTCTGTTGTGAACAGTGCCACGTTTTTTTTAAAAAAGCTGTAGGTGGTAAAAACATTAAGATTCAAATATATGAGTGCTTCTTAGTATGATTTATTCATTACTTATTTCCACCAAATTTTGTATTTAACATTTAATATTTCTTCATCGAGGCAGCAAGAGAGCATTTGACTACATTAAAATTATAAACCCTGTACTCATAAGGAATTCAGTATAAATTTTGACGACTGGCGTAAGCTAAGACTGCATGCAGTCAGACAACTTAGGTGCTAATTAGCAGCCTGACAAGTTTTGACATGACAAGAGTCTAAATTCTGTTTGCTTTTATACAGATAACCTACTGGAGTCAATGGAGAAAGCGAGACAGATTTTTGACTTGACAACTTTTAACATCAATAAAATTCTCACTCAGGAGTTCTTACTCAACATGTTGTATTTCTGATGGCCGCTCCTGTTGAATTCAATGGGCTTTGATTCAAGCAGCTTTCAATTTCTGTACGAAGTGAAAAGCAAAACCTACTATAGTAGGTTAGATAAAATACTCGAACAGAAAATCTGATCTTGGTAGAAGCGCCAAGTAAAAAAAATACATGTTAAAAATCACACCATCTAATCTGAAAAAATTAAGTCTTGAATAGAGTTATCATCATCTTGTGATGATAATTTTGACATCACTATGGGACTGAATTAAAAGTATTTAAGTGTTTCTTTTAACTACAGTGCTGAATTTCATGGGGTTTTGATATTTGATTTGGGGATAAATGCAACACCTATGAATACTTTTTCAATTTAAGGTAATGATGTGCTCTCATTTTTACTTGATTGTTTTTATCCATTCTGAGAATATTATATGAGTTGTATGTAAGGTATTTTGAGATTCATTGATATTGTTGACATCATTTTTTCAGTATGCTTTGTCTGCATCTGTTATAAATACTTTTAAATCATGTAGAAAAATGTTTAATTAAAAATCTTTTGGTTCCCTTTTCAAATTACCCCAGCTTTCCAAGCGTGGTCCTTGAAGCAGAGATTTGCAGGGGGAGTACGTGATCTGTTTTCCTCCTGTGGAGTGCAAAACTCAGTACTGTCAGTTCAGCAGTGTGATAAGCGTTATCTTGTAGAAAGTTTCAAAATAAGACATCAGCATAATTCCAAAGTCGCTACATTTTATTGCTGTTTTTCTCTCCTTTATAGTGTTACTATGTAGACCCTGTTTCTTCAGACGGTTTTGTTAAAACAGACCTCAGTTGTGTTTGTGAAAAGTGGGACTGCAGCCCTGGGGCGATGCAGTGAGATAGGGTAAGAGCAGACAGCGAAGACTGCAATCCCAAATATGCACTCTCCCTTCCGATTAGCAAATGTAGCCAGATGCTAGCCAGCTATTATTGCCAGTCCATCTCAGAGAAAATCAATTTGTTTTGTTTCAGTTTGCTTTTGTTTCTCGCTCATTATTTATAACATTCGTTTGTCATTTTTGTCATTTTGTAGAGCTTCCAAGAGCAGCTGTCAGGATCTTAAGCAACATGACATTCCTTTTTGTGAGTTTGTCATACACAGCTGAGAGTGCCATTGTCACAGCTTTTATTACCTTCATTCCCAAGTTCATCGAGTCACAGTTTGGCATCCCAGCTTCCAATGCCAGCATCTACACTGGTAAGGCGTTGCCACGTAGTGTAACGTTGAAAGGGTTGGCGTTCTTTGACTAATGAAATGAATCAATGTAGGAATGAACCAAAAATGTGCTTGCCAGAACAGGTGATTGGACACAGCTTTGGGTATTTGCTTAGATATTCAGGCTGTTCTTTGATGTTTGCTATATGTGTTTAGTAAAACGTGAACCCTTTTATATTGTTAAAGAGCTGGGGTTTTTTACATAAGCCTAGACAGACATGTTAATGGTCTTCAGGGAGGAAAAATGCAACAAAAAGAATGTAGAAAACCCACAGGCATTATTGTAGTTTGTGTGCCTTAAAAGATCTTTTAAAGCTGTTCTTATTTTATGCGAATTTTACTTCATCTTTAGTCTTTAAAATATACTAATCTTTCTTTTTCCCCAGTGATGAGTTGTTTATCTGTCCCATCCTTCAGTTATCTCTCCCCTCCAGGCTGGCGGTTTTCTCCTTATTTACTTACTAACACTGAGCGCACCAGGATCTAGTTGAGTCAGGAGAGCTCCCCAAATCCTCTTCCCCCCTGCCATTGCTGGTCTGAGGTCCATCTTTTGCAGGTGTGGCTCCCTCCCTTCTGCCACAGCAGGTTGGCCAAGTCCAACTTCTAACAGAGCTACAAACCACAAAATCTTAAGCTTCATACTGCTCTGTGAAGGAGGGAGAGATGGGAACTTCTCTAGGGAAAGGGGCCAAAACATTGTGCAGAATTGGGGGCCGCATCACACAGATCATCTCCCTTCTCTCCTAGCTGCCTCAAAGACACTTGTCTTTATAAGCATCTTTTTGACTTCTCCATAATGCTTCCCATATAAAATAGCTGCTAATAGCTAGGCAGATTAGTTCTTTGCTCCCCCATATTTCTAGATATTTTTCTTGAGAAGGAGTGATGGAGAGGAGAGTGAGTTTTGGGAACAAGGGTGAAGTATGGGGTGAAGCTGCCCAGGGGCATCAGTCAAGGAAAAGACAAAAGTAGTAGAAGAAAGAGAGACAAAGACACACACACCTCACATGAGAATCATTTGTCACCTGCAGTGGCTGGAAGAAAAGTGAGGAGTCTTTCTGGGGTGCGGAGGGGAAATATCAGAGAAGCACCATGTGGTGACTTATGTTTGAGAGCTTGCTGGCATGAGATTTTCTTCAGGGCATGAAATCCCTGTGTTCTGTATGTGAAGAGGAAACGTTGATTGATGGGACTGTGATTCTCTCTGAAGCTTAGGGTAGCTACATACGCATAGGAGTTTTTCTGTAATGACTCTTGATGGGATTGCTGCTCCATAACTGGCTTTGTTCTCAGGAAATCTGAAACATTCTTGCCAGACAAAATATTCAACAGCCAGTACATTAAAAGAGGAAAAGATGACATGACCCTATGCAGGGTGTGAAGCTATTAACATCTTTTGTTTTTCCTGTTATAAATTGCTCGATAAAGACTATTATAATGAACCAGAAGCAGATGATGAAATAGCTGGATGCGCAACACGGACAAATGAGCACTGCTTCCACAACCCCAATTCCTAAACTTAGCATTAAAGTCAACAGTTGTTATTAATTTTATAAATTCTTCTAGTAGGAAAAATGGGGAAAGGAAACTTGGAGATTCTGTATTGCTATGGGCAAATCTAGTAAAAGACATGTCCAGTTTACAAACTTCTGGTTAGCAAAAGGAGGACTTCCATGTTATTTATATTACTACATCTATAGTTCATATGTACATCACCAGCTGAGTACATGTGCTTGCTGAATCTCTTTATGTTACTGATGTGAATTTTTCATTGGTCATTTTCTGTCTCAATTCATAAGCAGGAGTTCTTTAATTAAATCTCGATTTGTTTCTATTTTTAAACAAACCTGGCATTAATCATCAGCAAAAGCGCCGTGTGCCAAACTTCATGTCTTGAACTTGTGCAGCTTGTGCTGCGGTCTTGTCTTGCTTGGATTTTTGTTTTCCGTTTGTAGAGTAGGTGGCATTCAGCCTCCAGGNCAAAAAAAAAAAAAAAAAAGAACTTTGACTTTTGGTTACAGGTAGATCTTAGACAAATCCATGATTTACTTGTGAAAAAGAGAGTTACAATTCAAATAATATGTAATTGGAAGAACTGCACACTATATATTATAAAGCACTGCTTTACAATATATAGCTCTGGTAACTTCTGTTAAAATGGTTATGAACACATTGGATCTACCTTTAGTTCTAGAAAAGAAATAGCATGTATCTCAGACAGAATTGGTTTGAAGATCTCCACAATATTCCCTTTGGAAGTGTAGCCTGCTTAGCAGATATTGCAGTTTTCTGCTCCCAGACTATTAGTAGCTGTTAAGATCATCTTTTGCTGCTGCGGAAAGCCTCAAGTGCCGCAGCATCCTGACAACAGCAAAAAGGACAAAGCTTGAAAATTGCTGACTGAAAGCCGATATTGCCTCAAAGCACTGTACCCAGGAGTGTATTTGGCACACGCACAATTCCTGTAAGCCAAACTGTCATAAAATGAAGGAGAGTGCACTGCAACAGCTTAGTATCAGATCTTAAGCTTTATTCCTCTAAATGCCTTTGAAAAAGAAGAATGCATGTCCTGATTAGATGTACATGCTTTGCTTTGCCCTGGAAGCTTGTCTGGAAGTGCCCTGTAGTAGCTGCATTTCTTTGACAGTGCATCACTTCTGATTTCACATCCCCTGCAGAAAGAGAGGGAAATAAGGATGAAGAGTTTGTACTTAGGGCAAAAGAAACCTGTCAGACTTCCTGACACGTAGGAGGAAATGAGCATTTCTCTCTGCTGCTTTCACCACAAACAGTGAAATCTGCTCCTGCCCTTCCAGTTTCTCCCAGAGACAGTTTTTCCATCACCAGCCCCACTCTGCATGGAGAAATATGTCTTTATACTTCTTCTGTGTAGGGTTTTCTTTACCTTTCCATCCTCCTGAATGAGAGTGGGCCTTGGTGGGCAATTTGCTCATGTTCTTCTCATTTTTAGTGGTCTGATCTTCATGGTATGGCAAAAGATGGATGAAAACAGCAGTGCAATGTAATTCACTAATGGAAGAACCACTAATCTAATGTCTCGCAAAATATTTACATGCTCAGTTTTGACAAGGTACTAGACATAGACACACAGATTCTTAGTTCTAGTGAAAGACTTTTCCGATATCCGTGCCCTCAAGAGGATAAGAAAGCAAAGGTAAATTCAGATCCAAAAGAGGTTAAGGACTGAAAACTAAGCTATAAGGTGGAAGGAAGAAGAATAAAATACTGAGACTAATTTATTGTCAGTAGGCCCTTACCTCGGGCTAGGTCCTTAGTTCATATCACTGATGTAGCTGTGGATTTGGTCCATGGAATTTGATTCACCTGGCAGGCGTGTTTTAGAAGGTGTTGCAAGTGATTGCAGTCTGCCTTCAGCGTGGATGTGGGCTTCTCCGACACAGATTTCGCGGAGCAGGGCATGCCTGGTAGACTCAGATGGCTGAGTTACCATTTTCACCCAGAGAGAACATTTTCAGTGCAAGTGAAAGGATTTGCATTATTTCTTTCCCTTGTTCTTATTCAGTCATTGAAAGTGAGAGATATAACAGCTTGAGAGAGATAACAGCTTTGAACTTTGTGAAAATCATTTAATTCTCCTAGAAGGACTTATACATTTAAATTCTGCTGTTATGAGAAAGACTGGGTTTGAGTCTGTGAAGGGTTACTATTAAGTATCTTCCTCATGAAATGACATTTTATTTTATAATGCCATTGGTGATGGCAGTATAATTAAGATGGCAACTATTTTTACCTCTTATTTTTACTTTCACGATCTCAACATTTTGATAAATATAATATCACCTTTGGACAAATTAGCAGAGAATGAGAATGCTTTCCAATAATATTAAAGATATTTGCAAGTGATAGTCTTACCGGCTTCTTTAAAAAGAAGACCAACACCTTTAAGAATTTGGATTATAAAGTTTAGCTCCTTCTCCCTAAACGCAGCTTCCACAAGTTGTTCAAATTCCATATTTATATGGAATGCATCTTTATTAGCAAAGGCCTTATTTAAAGACCTTCTCACATGTCAGTGAGAAGCAAAAGCCAAGGGAAGCTAAGAAGTGCAAGACATTTGCTGAGAACACCACCTCAGGCCCTGGGAAGCGAGGACAGCCCGGTGACATGTTGCTGAACTGCCACCTTCTAACTGCAGCAGCAGAGCGACAGAAATTTCATAGGCGTGTCCTTTGTGTCTTAAACTTACCCTAATACTAATCCTAGTATCTTCATTTCTTTAGTCGTGTTCGATGAGTTCACACTCCACATGGCTCTGCTGAGATGGATGGGGCTGCCAATGTAGGAAAGTGCTATTCAGCTCGAGTAAAGTATCCAGAAGGCAGAATTTGCAGCCAGGCTCACGCGTGCTCTCCCAAGTGGGAAGGCTTCTGGGGTCCTGCCTGAGGTTAACACTTGTGCTTCACTGGAATTAATCATGAGGGTAGGAAGAGGAAGGTTTCTGTCCAAATCTGGATTTCTTCAAGTTTTCAGTAATTAAACTGGAGCAATGTGTATCCCTTCTCCCCATTCTAAAATAAATACAAAGCAATGTTTCTGCTTGTAAGTACAATAGTTCTCTTATAGAGCTTTGCCTGCTGGAAATATCATAAGGAGGCTTTTATTAATTCTTTGACAACACTCCAGAGGTTTGAAAAGTCTGACTCAGTTTGCTAGCAGAGGATTAGACAATGGAGATCTTAGTGCAGCATTTGTAGTCATCTAATTAGGGAATGAAACCAATATTTATGTTTTATACCATTTCTATAGGTCCTGTTTTAATGTTGCTCGATTTTCTTCCCGGCAGGTGTGATTATTGTACCAAGTGCTGGTGTTGGTATTGTCCTAGGTGGCTACATTATAAAAAAGCTGAAACTCGGTGCGAGAGAGTCTGCAAAGTTGGCTATGATCTGCAGTGGTGTGTCTCTGCTCTGCTTTTCAACTCTCTTCATTGTTGGATGTGAGAGCATTAATCTAGGGGGAATAAATATACCTTACACGACTGGGTAAGTATCTTGGAATCATCTGTAGCAAAACCGGCTTTTTCCAGTAAGCCTCATATAGAAATGTAAAAAATGCTGGTGGATGATGTATTGAAGAGGCCACGTGTTCAAATGAGAGTTGGGTGAGTATTCTGATATAAACACACGCTGTTACTGTGTGGCCCTTTGGTTTTACATCTAGTTTATAATGAAGCTTATGTAATAACTCACCTTTTTGAGGGATGGGAAAATGCGTTGGAATGGACTTCAGTGATTTTTACAGGAAAATAAGAACAGTATCCTCTGTAGATTGCTGAGAGTTTAGTTGGTTTTTCAAAACATTTCTTTTCTGCTCATAAAAATTGTGAAAATACTAAAGATTAGATCTGAATAGGTCTGTTTATTAACACCATAATACTGTCTTAGGTCTACAGTCCCTGTTTGAGAGGAATCACTTGGGCAGGAATCACTTCAGCGCTTGCTAAATCATCATCAAGACAGGGACTAGATCATAACCCTTAACAGTATATTAAGAATAAAGAAGACTGTCATGAAAAAGAAGGTGTGGATGTAGGAAGGTATTGGGAGTGAGGGATTTAGGCTGTGACATGAAGAAATGCATAGAAGGCCATTTTAAAAAAATGAGGGATATTTGGAAGGCAGACAGTATGGTAAAATTTGTGAGAAGGTGTTTCACTGGAAGGTAATTCCTCAGAAGCCTGATCATGAGCTCGTATTTTCTTTTTGATTTTGAGGTTTGGAAGACAGTGTAGAAGTGCAGAGCAGGAAAAGAGATGATCAAATGGGGAAAAAAAGAACTACAGTGGGGCAGTGAGCAAGCCAAGTGAAAAACAAAGAAGAAAAATAGGAAGCAAACGAGGATGAAAATAGGCACTGTTTACACAGAGAATATTTTGCATTGCGTGTTGCTGGGTGTTACTACATTGCTGTCAAACCCTAATCCTAGAGCAAGAAAAAACAGCAACTGGAAGTCATGAGCTGGTGGAAAGCTGGTTTACTCCTTTGTATTCTTAATACGGAGAGTTAAAGCTCGGTGCTGAGGGGCTGACTGTAGAGGGGAGTAGCACAGTGATATATCCTCATCAGAACATAGTGGGCTGAAGAAGGAGAGAACGGGGATGCGAAGGGGGTGGGATGCTTTGATTGTCCACCTTCTATTGATGTTTGTGACAGCCTGTGGGCGTAGATGAAGAAATGAAAATTTTTAGGAATTGAAACATAAATTTCAGATAACAATTAGTTGAACTGTGTGGCAAGTCGGAATGCCTCTGCCTGGCTAATGAGAAGGCTGTACTTTCTGTTTGTGAAAAAGTGCTATTTAATTTAAATCCACTTCTAAATTGAAGACAAGGCAATCCATTGCTATGTAACACAACCTTCACACTGGAATTGTAAGAGTATCTGATTTTTTTTTTTTCAGTAAGGAATAACATTTGCAATAAATACATAGCGTGAATTGAAATAGGCATCTATTCACAGCTGTTCCAGAAGTCTACGGTAGCATTACTTCTTTACCACCTTCGTCTAATTGTTCTTATTGAGAAAAGAGGTGAGAGATGGTAATGGCAAAATTCTTGGAAGTGTTGAGGTATATCAAGTTTTTGAAGTCAGTGTAAAAATCAGTATGCTTAGACTGGAATATCATCAGAAAATGAGAATTACCAGCATGGTTCAGGAGTTTGCAGCCCCAGCCCTATATGATTTTTTTAAAGCAGAGATCAAATCCAAATTTATTATCAAAATGATAATAAAGAAACAGCACTACACATAAATTCACCTTGAATATCTGACATAATAAACATTCTCTTAATCCTTATGGTCCATCATTTGATAGCTTCAAATAATTTACTTGGTAGGCAACTCTTTAACTCAGACATCAATGTTATTGTACATGTAATAATAAAGCACGCTTTCATTTTGAGGTTTAATAAAACACAGACTTCATTCTCTAGTTCCAATGCAGTGCAGCGTTATGGACATCAAAGCCAGTTCAACAGGCTAGATTGGCCAGGAGAAGCAGTACAGGTACTTGGTTCAGAGTAGATGCCTTGCATGATGCTCTACCTTAACGTGGTTACGCAGTTATGCAGGGTCTGATGTCTGAGCTACCTGTGCTGGCAGCAGCCCGGAGACCTCAGCTGCACTGGGCAGTGTAGACATACCCTGCAGGAGAATCTTCTCTGGACAAACATGTTCAGTTCCACTGTTCTTTTCTTTTACATATAAAAAGTAGGGTTTGTTTTTTTTTTTTTTTTCTGTGATGAACTGAGCCATAAACCAGTACAGAGGAGAAGGATAAGCTGGGTTTTAGTTAACACAGAAGTATGTGCATACCAGTACTCAGCAAAGTAGACAATGATATTTCATAATTCAGTATGTTTCATAACTCAGTATTTTTCTAACTGTACCAGCTGCGAGGAAGTGGATGGGTCCTGGAGGCATGCACAGATTAGAATACATTTGCAAGGATTTTCTGCTGGTTTATGTTGGGCACAAGCAGTTTTGCCGTTGTTGTATGTCATCAGCAGTTCTGTTATCAGGGAGGTCAAGGGCACCTCTGTATTATACATCTCAGATCTCATCATTTTCGAACCTGTTGTTCTGTGCCCCAGCCTTGTCTCTGAAGGCATGTTTGATATTTGAACACAGTGTAAGGAGCCTTATGTCAAACCGCAATACGGCATCCCTTCTCTTGCACCATAACCAGCATCCGAATGGGAAGTCCTGAATCAGTGAATTGTCTCCTTGTCCGGGCAGCTTTTGAAGATCTCGAAGCATGGCCACTCCGCAGCCTCTCTGGGCTACCTGTTCTGGTGCTCAGTCACCCTCACAGTTTCCTGATGTTCAGAGGGAATCTCCAGTATTTCAGTTTGTGCCCGTTGCCTCTGGTCCTGGCACTGGGCACCACTGAAAAGAGGCTGGATCCATCTTCTTTATTCCCTCCTGTCCAGTATTTATACACATTGATGAGATCTGCCTGAACCTTTTCTTCTCCAGGCTGGACACCCCCAGCTCTCTCAGCCTTTCCTCAAAGGAGAGATGCTCCGGTCCCTTCAGCATTTTAGTGGCCTTTCACTGGACTCTCTCCAGTATGTCCATGTCTGTCTTTTACCAGGGAGCCCAGAACTGGACCCAGCACTGCAGGTGTGGCCTAACCAGTGCTGAATAAAGGGGAAATAGCAGAGATCAGCTGCTTTGGTTGTTTGGAGACCTGTCTTTTCCATGTTTTATGGTATAAAGGAACTAAAACAGGCTCCATGGGGAACTTACTCATAGTGACAGATTCCTGGATTAGTTCAGTTCCATCTCTCACATTTCTGGTATGTAATGAATCAAAACAGACCCTTTTTGATTGTTTTCTGTTGTTTTGGTGCAATTAAGGTTTAGTTAAAGCATGCGATTGACTTACTGAGGCACTTCACATAAAAAATATTATATTCTTCCTCTTGTACCACCAGTTTGGGTTTCTGTTATTCTATCTCGTTCAGTCTAATCAGCCAGTTGGATCCCTTAACTTGAAAGCAGTGACTAATTGGATCAGAACAATAACAACAAAGAAGGAATCTAGTGAGAGGGTCCCTTGTTCGACAGCTACACAAAAATTGCATCATTGCTGCGATTCCAGCTGCTTGCCAACAAGGAGACTGCAGATCTCTGCCATCCAGAATGTCCTTCAATACCAAACCAAAAATATTGCTATCAAATTAAGACAATCCTTTTAAGTATTAAGATAATAGAAATTAAGATTATAGGAATTATGTGGTGAGGGGTTATCTCCATTCCTTTGTATTTCCTTGGTCCTGTAGGTTACTACAGCGATCTAAATAAATATGAATAAAACCAGGTGCAAACCAATTCTTTGTTTAGATGTTACCATAATATAGTCAGGCACTGGTGTTTTTTAAACTGCATTTCATTTAGACGGTAGCCTCATGGGAAGAGGGTCCACCTTTTTTTCCCCAATATGTGTGCATTGACTGTCAGCCCAATGAGGTTCCAGTCCAAGCCTGGGTATCTGAAATAACAGGTCACAGCTCTAAAAACTCCAGGCAATAAATCTTGCCTTACACTTTCCCTTTTCTTGCTTTATTCCTATACCACAAGCCTTCCACAGAGTAATAGTTGGAGAGGAGGACAGGATTTAGCAAAAAAAAATGTTAGGAACTAGTGTCCCTTTTATCATTATTCACATCTAATAAAGGTCTCCTCTTTATTAGCTTTACCAGCATCATGTCATGAAGACACAGAACAGTCTCCCTGAGAAGTAAACAAATGCAATTTGTCAGATGGGATTCTGTGTTTTGTCCCAGCACACGTGTTTAGCAAACTTGCAGTTGAATCTTACTAATGAAAGGAGCGGCGTCATTGTTTGTAATTGAAGGAATAGTTCAGGAAATGCTGTCGTTTGGGCCTGGTTTCTGTTAGTGTGGACGGGTGTCCTTGGCAGCTCAGGTGCAGCAGCGCTGCAAGTTCACAGCATCTGAACCCACTGAAACAAGCGGGACGGCTCTTTCTCAGGCATCCCGTGTGTCTACAGCAGTGGGTACGTTGAAACTAAGCTGCTTTTCCCAGAGGCCAGCTCACGAGCAGGACATACTAGCTTCGGTGCGATTTCCCTAAGAGCTCGCTCTTTCTGACCAATGCAGGTAAATCTGCGATGTGCTGTGCAGTAACTCAGGGATCAGCTCTGGACCCCCCAACATAGGAAAGACATGGACCTGTTGGAGCGGGTCCAGAGGAGGGCCACAAAGATGATCCAAGGGCTGGAGCACCTCTGCTATGAGGAGAGGCTGAGAAAGTTGGGGTTGTTAAGCCTGGAGAAGAGAAGGCTCTGGGGACACCTTATAGCAGCCTTCTAGTACCTAAAAGGGGCCTACAGGAGAGCTGGAGAGGGACTTTTTACAAGGGCATGTAGTGATAGGACGAGGGGGAATGGCTTCAAACGAGAAGAGGGTAGATTTAGATTAGATATTAGGTAGAAATTTTTCACTTTGAGGGTAGTAAGGCACTGGAACAGGCTGTGCAGAGAAGTTGTGAAAGCTCCATCCCTGGAGGTGTTTAAGGCCAGGATAGATGGGGCTTTGAGCAACCTGGTCTAGTGGGAGGTGTCCCTGCCCATGGCAGGAGGGTTGGAACTCGATCTTTAAGGTCCCTTCCAACCCAAACCATTCTATGATTCTATGATTAGTGCTCTGTTTTCCTTCGTGGAGAGTAGGCAGCCTCCCAGTGTCAGAAGGCCGGTTTTGTTGAGCACTTTGCTTCAGCTTATTGCTGGAAAAATATGTATCTTCAAGAAAAAATGATCCCTTCCTGGGAGACATTTCATAGAAATCTGTTATATGTACTATATGGTAGATGACATGTGATGAAAATGGGATTACATAGGTATGTGTCAGTAGAGATGTCATGTCCCCAGCATCTGAATTCATTCATCCTTCATTAGTTTCCCCTCACTGAAAGAGGGGTGAACAATGAGTGAACAGTGAAAGTAATAAAGATGAAAGCATGAACTTCTTACAACTGTCAGATAATGAACTTTTGGAAACGAAGTTGATAGATGATTTTGTGTGTCACATGTTCTTGAAAGGATGAAAAAATATCTCTTTGCGTGCAAGGCATTTACTGTAAACAACAAAAAAAATCCCCCAAATAAACCTTACAGTGATTTGCTGAGGTACAAAAGGTGACAAAAGCTGGAGAGACATAGCTCGCAGTAGCTTGTTATTGGGCATATTTGCTTTGCATATCCGTAAACTTACGGATTCTTCCGGGGCAAACAAAAAGATGCCCCTGAGATTGAATTGTCACGGTGGTCTCAGTTCAGTTTCCAGTTTCATGCTTCTCATTTCTTGCATGCCCGATTTCATTCGCCTTTATTTTTAAGCTGATTTCCTAACCTCCGTGTCGTGGTGACGTTCAGCAATGCAGCTGAAGCGAGTTAGCTACGTAAGCGGAGCGATCCGGGAAGCGGGCTGTCCTGCCTGTGGGACAACATGACCCACCTGCTGCTGAGAAGGGTTTTACGTGGTGGAGGGGTAAGAGGGCAGAAGAATGCGTCTAACAGGGTGGGAGAGGTTGGAGAGGGGAACCTGAGCTGTGCCTTTCCCGGCAGCCTGGGTTGTCCACGGACCTGTCTGCATGCAGGGTGGCAGAGCCCTGCTGGCAGCCGGGACATGGGCACAAAGGTCTCCCAGGCAGGCTGGGGAACCACTGCTTACCCCAAATATTCAGGCATCTGGGACATCCAGCTCAGCAAGCTGCCAAGGAGCTTGCGAAACTCCAAAAACGCTGCCTCTCTTGTCGGTGTGAAAAAAACTTCTGTCACTGTGCTGCTGAAATCAGTATGTTGCTGAGGAATGTTTTGATGATTTGGTGTTTTCTGTCAGAGAAAAGGTTCTGTTGAGAGATTACTGGAAAAATCTGCCTGTTGCTATATGACTTGTTGCTGCATATTGCTTTCTGGAATCCAGCATGGTATAAGACGACAAGTTTCAGCTGATAGCTGAGAAGGCGACAGAACCAATATCAGTCCTGGATATTTAATTTCCTGCTCAAGCTGCAACTTGTTTCTAAAACTGTGCCTTGTTTGTTTATGGCGCAAGAAAGAAAACACTCAGAAAGGCTTTGGTTAACATCCAAATAGCCCATAAAGTGTAAAGTAGCTCCAAGAGCTAAATTTGTGAACCTGATTTGTGTGATCAGTAGACAGTCAATAAATATTTAAGAGCGAGTTAGTAATACTTGATCGGCTGCAAAAGCACCCGGCTGGAGAGGCAAGCATATCCAGCAAAAGCAAATAGTGGTGTATAAATACATTAAAAATGAGTCAAGTGGAAGCCACTGAGCAGCAGTCATACTGCTTAGTGTCACTAATGACAGGAGGTGAGGTGACAGATGACACGGGTGACAGTCGTTGTGTGTAGAGTGGCTCCTGAGCTGAGTCTCTGATCTATTTGGGTGTAGAAGACGGGAGCAGAAGAACATCCCTTGGGGTCTGTGAGGTAGCTGGGATGCAGTAAGTCTGATCCTAGCTATTTACCTTTACAGTGGTCCTGCCCACCCATTACAGATGTGAAGGCAAGGGTTGGGGGGACACTAGATGATCTCCAGAGGTCCCTTCCAACCCTGGCTATTGTGTGATTCTGTGAGACAGAAGCCCTCGTGAGGCTCTGCAGCCCTGGCAGTCTGTGAGCATGTGTACAGGATCTCAGGGGTTCAGCCACAAACCCAATCCAGATTCCTGTTCAGCTCCTGCCTGGCTGAGGAGGTGCTAAAATTCCCTGGATACCTACCGATCTGCTTACAGCAGAGATACGTGAGCTAGTTTTAAACACCAGCGGCCTCTCTGTGGCACCACTGAGCAATACTGAGAGCAGGGCAAACAAGACAGCACAGTTAATTCAATATTATGCTGCAGTGCCTGGTGTGGAGAGGTACATACCAACCTAATTCCCAAGGCAAAGTTTTTGCTTACGGTGCATGTGCATATACTCATGCTCCAGCAGAGCTCAGTACTTAGCTCTGTCTGGTTTTGCAGATTCTGCAGGGTCAAACTGGCATTTGTTCTCAGAATTTCAGGTCTTCTGGACTGGACTGCCCATGGACCACAAGCAGAGATAGGATGGTGCCTGCAGCTCCGCTTATCACTCAGGTGTGAGAAGGCAAAGGGCACAGTCTTCTCCTGGAGTTGGGGATTTTCATACATGTATTCTAGCCCCTGGAAAAGGCCTTTAAATTTTGCTCCTGCAACTTCTTCTCTTTATCGCATTCATCCGTTCATGGATTACTTTAGTATTCTTTGGAAGCTGAGTTTTCATATGTAATCAGTGGGCTACTGGATAACGATGCAATGGAGGACACTTTTTGCTTCCATTTGTGAAAAAAATGCCAGCTAGTTTAAAAGTACAGGCAGTAAGAGGAAGGAGGGACTGCCTTGTTTCACGGAGCCATGACAGAATTTAAGAGTTACATTTAAGAGTAAACCCCAGAAAAAGAAAACTATCAGCTACTTTTCAGTTTTCAGTGGCTTGATATCACCTTCTGCAGTGAAGAGGGAGCATGGGTGCAGAATTCGGGAACCGTGATTTCCGTAGACAGAAAGGTATTTAGGAAATAAGAGCTGGGGTCCCTAGCTCTTAGAAACAGATTGGTATGAATAAGGTCATTCAGGTAATTTTTCCATTGGCTTAATGCATTCATGTTGCTGGGAGATGAAATTCCAAATGAGATGCAGAACATTGAACCAGCAATAAACCACACTGTGGACTCTTGCTTTTCCACTTACTAAATTAATTTAGCAACCTGAAACAAGACAGAGAGCATGGCAAGTGTAGTAATAATAGGTATAAATGTAATATGGGCCATTTAAAAGTTCATGCTTGTTAAAATTTGGCTGCTTAATGACAGCAGAAAATAATATACATTTCAAGGTATCTCTGTATATATATCTAAGCAGTTATTTTCTTTTTGGTACCTGAGCTGGCATGTTCAGTAATAGCACGGATATACTTTATGCCTATACCTTCAGGTACCTTCTGGCATAATGCCTTCAGGTAATACTAGATGTAATTACATTAGATTAGTTAATATTAGATGTGGTTTATTTAATTGCAACCACAAGATTTCACTAAAGCTTGCAAATATTTTCATGTTGGCCATAGGAACCCCTTAAGTTTATTTTTTCAGGAGCCTTCACGTGTTCAGAATTTACAGGCAAAGTAGTAGAAGTGGGGGCTGTCAGGTAAAGCTGGTAAGAGCCAGATTCAAAACAAACAACAGCTCATGTAACAGGCTGTGGACTGTCGAAAAATCCTTGCTGTTGGATATTGTAGATGCAAAAAATGTAATCTCAGTGGGAGAATTATATGGAAAAAAAATGGGGTTTATTAACTAAAAAAAACCACATCAGACTTAGAAAATATTTTGGGCTGAGTCTCAACAGAGGCTGAGAGAATACTTTTCTGGGGGAAGGTACTTGCCCTGTTCTTACTCTTCCCTAGTCGTCATCTTACGGCTACTGTTAGAGGTAGAATACTGGTGAAGAGACGACCATGGTCTCAAAAGCCATTTTCATGTGTTTCTAAAGGTTTTCACAGAAAATGTAGACATACAAAAATAAGTTACAGTTAGTCTTTAACCAGCCAAGGAAAAAAAACAATGCTACAAAGCTCATCTGTGCAATACCGGTAACTGAAAGGACCCAAAGTAGTATAGTAGCTCTTTATAAACTAGTCTGAGGTTTTCATGAAGATAAGCTCATTAAAAGCAAATGGCTTTTCAGACCAGTTATTTGTCAGAAAAATATGATATGATGATCAACTACGTCCTCATTAATGAGGAGCTTCTAGATAATAGAGATTGACACCTTACGTCCTCTGATATTAGCTCTATATACACTGAGTCCAGTTATGCCAGTCTGTTTCTAATTTGGTAACAAACAAACTAGTATCCATTTTCCCTTTCTTCTGTTTCTCTATAATCAGAATTTGTATATACAGTTATGTAGGGGTTTCTACTATTCTTTTCTTTCAGTGAGGTTGCCTTTGTGGCTGCTAACGCTTTTCCTCCTTTGCTTTGTACTCCCAAGCCCTTACCCTACCCAGGAGTGTTAAAAGTCCAGTGTCACCTTGGGCTTTTCTTCAGCGCAGGGAGTAGCTGGGTGTCTCCTCCAGGGTTTGTGCCCAAAGCTGGGCATTTTAAGCGACCTGAGAGTTGTTTTGGGCAGGGATGGAGTGATATGGTAGATAAGGCAATAGCTGGTTAATTTGGTGACTGTGTGATTTAGTCAAGCTGAGTCAAAACCTGTGATGGTGACAGCTGGCTGTCAGTTGTAACCAGAGTTGATTTCTTTCTACTGATAGCAAAAAGCACCATTTGATCAATGGGACTTATTTTCCCCATCATCTTCTGATGATGTAATCTTACAAATATGGACTCTGCTATTACTAAGGCCTTTGTCACTTCTGGATAGAATCATAGAATGGTTTAGGTTGGAAGGGACCTTAAAGATCATCTAGTTCCAACCCCCTGCCAGGGGCAGGGACGGCAGGAACACCATTAAACTGCAATGGTACAGCTGATATGGTAAAGTAGAGCCACAGTGGGATTATATGTTTATAAAATCTCGATTCCAGCGACAAGTTGTACAGTGGCACTCAGTGGTTCGCACTGGCTACCCCTTGGCAGCTCAGGTATCAGTTCTTAGGAGTTTGTCTTGCTTTGGGACCCCCAGCACCCAGGGCAGTGCCATTTGGGTAGTCCAAAACTGCTTCTGAATGACCTGCTCTCTCCAGGCAGGGCCCAGACGTGCCAGGAAGAGGTCTTAGCTGGGGGAGAGGGTGCATCAGGAGAAACCTGTAGCTGTCTCAGTGCAGTGCTTCATTCAGGCCTTGTTACATGAGTGACTGAGCTCAGATGAGTGCCATGAGCTGCTGTTTTGGTTGGGGTCCCTTTGCACACTCATGCCATGGTGAGGACATGCACAGGCTGGCATGGCGCTTGCCAGTGAGGAGCTGATGCTGTTCCCTGCTCTAGCAGTTGAGATCTGTTCAACCACCTGTTTGGAGCAGCAGCGACAGAGAGTGAAGAGCCTGCTTTTTGGTGTGTGCATATCCTTCAGCTTTGAAATTTCCTTTAGTTCCTTCTGAGCATACTGCCAAACGCTTCTGGGGAGGACCTAGAAAGCTGGGCTTTGGCAGGATTTTGGGGAATGGTCCAGGGAAGCAGAGTAGTGGTTCTTTTACAGACATTTAGTAAAAGCACAGTACTCATCCAGATCTAGAGATATTCCGTTAGATTTCACATATACATATAAATAATGCAAGCGTTAAGTTTTCTGAACAGTTGTTGGCGTGTGGGAAGAGATGCCTAATAGTTCCCATAATGCTTACACCTCATCACTGAGCCCTTCACTACTAATCAACAAATTGCTGCAGCTTAGGATAGACGTATGAAATAGTAGTATGTTAATTCTTAAAGGAAAAATACAACTATTATCTGGGCAAATAAGATACTGGTTTTAAACTTTGGAATTTTTTTTGTATTGTGTTTTTCATTGATGGCAGGGATGGTGTTCTATGTTGTTTAAATCATGTACAAAACATGGAGTCAATGCAGTCTTTCTCTGATAATCAACTACTAGTTGCAGAGTTAACGAGTAGGATGTTTTCTCCCTCTGAACAGCAGGATGTCTGTGCTTGCTCTACTAGCATGTTCTTTTTCCTTTCTTCAGTCCCACTCTTGCCATGGCCCACAGGAATCTGACTGGGAGCTGTAATGTTAACTGTGGATGTAAGATTCATGAGTACGAACCTGTCTGTGGATCAGATGGAATAACGTATTTTAATCCTTGCCTAGCTGGCTGCATCAATGGTGGAAACCATAGCACAGGGGTAAGTGTTTCACCCACCCACCCACATACAACCTGTGAGTAGGCCCTCAGGACTGTTGCAGATCGACGACTACTGTTTCTAGCGCAAGCATCCCCCCTCTGAGCTCCAGAGAACTTGCTCTGCAGCTGGCTTGTGCATGAGTCTTGAAAGACTGATGATTGCGTGGTCCCACCTCCCTTCCCATCAGTTACTTACAAATTTGTACCAAGTGAATGCCCCAACTGAGTGAGTGCAGAGTGCCACGGGGTGGGGAGGGCTGGTGTTTCCAGTACAGACTGAAGTCCCCGACGGCAGTGGCCTGCATGTCTGCTGTTCCTTCAGGGCTCAGAGAGGGGACCTTGAGTCGGTGTCATCTTGTGCAGCTTTCTGCTAACATAGGCAGCCATGTCGTCCTGTCTTTCTGCAAGCTCATCAGTGTTACTCTGAAGAGTTGTTTTGGGGGTTTTTTGTCTCCCTCTCTGAGTGGAAGGAAGAACTTAACTCTTCAGGTAGTTGGAAGTGTTTTAAACTCCTGTTTAAATGTAGTTACGGCCTGTTTAAAGTCATTGGTGTTTGTGTCAGCCTCGTCATTTTGCGTAAGTAGCTGTTGCACCTGCACCAGTGTATTGGTAGGTCTTTTGTATGTGTGGCTAGGTAAAGACTGCCCATGTGTTCTGCTCTTGTAAAATAGTATGGCCGCTCTCATAGCCTTTCTCTAAATGTCTCCCAGGCTAAATGAAGTGATTGTCACTGAACTCAAATAACCAGAACTTAAAGGATGTTAATAATCCACTTACTTTCTTGGAAATACATTGCCTGTTATAGCCCAGTCTTCCAGTTATGCTGGACTGGGGAAGGGCATCCTGCTGGTAAAATCACACCATGGAAATTTGGCAGTTTGCAGGACTGGGTACTAGAAAACAGTTTAAAAGTAGAATCTGACCTAAATATCAACAGAGCATGATGGTTGTGCTCATTTTGTACAAAAAGGGAACTCTTAAATTCTTCTGTTACAGAACTGTCCTTTAAAAAAGGATAATTAAGAAAGACAGGAAGTAATGTAAATACTGATTTTCTCAGGACTTTATTGTGCTTTCCAGAAAGCTTATTTATAATGGATCAGTCTCCTCATTTGCAGCCCTAAGCCAGCCTGTGAAGCAGGAGGATGTTAGGTCCAGCACTGTGCTTTCTTAGACTGACTAGATAATGGTCTGAAAATGCAGGTTCGTACATAGATGGCACTGAGAACAGATTAGTTTCCTTTATAGTTTTTTTTTTATTATTTTTAGAGTATCTTGCTGGTTTTTAATAGAAAATTGCTTTGGCACAATTGGAAAAGCCTGTAATGTGAGCCTGTGGTTAACTTTCATAGTTTATATAAATCTTATTTGTGCTTTTCTGCATTGAGACATAGGTTTTATCTTTGCTACATTTCACCTGATATCAAAGTGGCACTATTAATTCATTTAGTAGGGAGGTACTTTGGGATTATGTGCTCTTCACTACAGATTTTGAAACATACTGTCTCCTCTTACAATTTAAAGAAAGATCCTTCATGGCCGAAAGTTTTAACTCAGTAGCTAATGGTGAATAGAATAGGGCTGACATTGGTAGGAAAATGCATTTCTTCGTTAAATAATGCTTTATGTAGCAGACTTTTAAAAACAACAAATATAAGCTAGTCCCACTGTATAACACACAAAATGTTGCTAACCTATAACATTCAGATTTAAGTTTATAACATATAGCATTTTCAAAAGTAACCATTTAAAAATTGGAAGTAGGAGAAAAGGTTGCCAGTGTACAGTTCATACCAGTTTTATATATGTATTCCTGTACTATAGCATTTCTGTTGTGTCATGTTGTCTCACTTAGTACACAGACTTGGTTTCTCTGGTGATGAACCAAGATTGTGTAGTAAAGAGGACTGTTTTTTCTAGGATGCCTATTTGGCATTTGCATTTGGAAGCAATGAGGAGCTTAAGGTGAGGGACTGTAGGAAGAAAGCAGATGCTCATGTGATATTAGAGAGTGCAGTGCTGCCATGGGACACTGGATTCTGTCATTGCCTTTGTTCCTAAGCAATGTTGGGCAAGTCGCTTAAACAAAACTTCTCCCAGTTGGTCATTAATCTTGTATTCTTCATATTCTGGATGATGGACATGAGCAATGACCAGAAGTGCTAGAAGCACTTGTAGAAGCAGAGTGCCTAAATCTCTATCTGAAGGCATGAAAAGTTACATTTAGAATATATTAAATTGTATATAATGGAAAAAAAAGGTCCCGATTCTCTCAAATTAGTCACCCACATTTGTGAAACTTTTGATCTGTTTCGGTTACTTAGCTACAAAATAGAGATAACAACATCAGTGCCTCATAACTGTTTTGAAGATAAATTACTCCTTTTTGAAAGTGTTAAGCTATAATGGTGAGTGTGATAGAAAAATCCATATGAAATATGAGTCATTCTGTCTCTGTAGTGTAATATGTTTAGTGTGAGGAAAAAAATACCTGGAGCCACATTTTGAAAACGGGAGGTAAAATACTGGATAAATCGATACATTATTAAGATGTTCAGCTAAATCCCATGAAAAAAAAAAAAGTGAGGGTATGTCATAATATGAACACATACAGAAATATACATTAAAGGTCACAAACCATCCTAATTTGAGTATTTCCTGATGTCCAAGTGCTTCAATTTGCAACCTTAAGACCGTTTTGTAATGTATTTTCTGTGCACGTATGGTCCTAGGTTTTATGAATGCAAACATCAAACCCCAAAACTCCTTCCTGTAACATAACATGATCCCCGAACTGTTTCTCCTGTAACACTGGAGTATTCTGATCTGCAGCACACCCCTTCACCGTTAGAGCAGTTGAAAACAGAATAAATGTGACGGGAGGCTATTTCTGATTTAGGTCTTCCTCACTCTGCTCAAATCATGGTCCCTTTGGCTATGGTATGCCACTTCCTTATTTAGTCTGTTCATGCTAATTGCAGCCTCTTTGTCCATTCAGGAATCCCTCATATCCTTCAGTCTCACTGTTTAAGTCTCTGCTTTCTCCCTCTTCTCTGGTTTGCTGCTATATGCATCACATCTACATCCACATCCAACTGGAAGGTCCTAGGCTCCACGTGTGAAGTTCAGCTTGTTGCTCTTTAGCCAAATCTGGGGAGACTTTCATTGAGATGGCAGAAGACACCTCCTGAAGATGGATGCTGACAAATTCCAGAATATGGTGTTGTCAGTGCTGCTTAGAGAGTGTTTTCTCACAGTTTTTGTAATACAGTAGAAACAATCTTTTTCTCCATCATCCTTGTCAGAAGTGATTGAATTGTTTCAGCAGAATTTTCCAAAAATATTCCAGATTTTTTTCTAAAATCAGCCTAAACAGTGGAAGTCGTAAGCAATGGAAAGGCAGTCTCATCACAGGAAGTCCTGGCCAGCTTTAAAAATACTTGGAGTGGTAACCTTGCTTGTACTTGGGGAAATGATGCTAAAGATTGAGAAGTACTGTGGGACTGTTGTACCACATCTCTGCACAATGTCTGTCTTGCACTTTTTGGGTTTTTTTTCACGTGGAAATGTTCTTTTTCACTCTCCCCAGGTAAGAAATTACACAGAATGTGCCTGTGTCCAGAGTCGCCAGGTGATCACTCCGCCGACGGTGGGCCAGCGCAGTCAGCTCCGGCTGGTTATTGTCAAAACCTACCTGAATGAGAACGGCTACGCTGTTTCTGGGAAGTGCGATCGAACCTGCAACACACTTATCCCGTTCCTGATATTTCTCTTCATTGTTACCCTTATAACGGCGTGCGCCCAGCCGTCAGCAATCATAGTGACACTCAGGTGAGAACTCGGTTATGGTTTGTAAAGTATTTTTGCTGTGCCCACTATCAGCAGTGCCTGTGTCAGAAGAGGCTGGGGCAATGCAGCCAAACTCCTTCAAGCTTATGTATCCTTAAAAAGTTCATAGAACAGGGCTGACGTGGATAGGGTGGAACTTGCTTGTATTTAGAATATGTAACAACATAAGCCATTTTAGGAAACTTGAAGAGCCCAGTGTTTTCCAGGTGCTATAAAGAGAGAACAACTAAAAGCATCATGTAAGAAAATCATTACTTCTGAAGAAGTTTTCAACCTTCTTAGTCTTTGTAGGGAAAGGTAGTGTCATTTATTTGTCCATTTGAAAAAAAGTCTTCAGGTTTTCGGATTGGCTTTTCCCATCTCTGCCATCCGGTCTGATAAACATTATCACTCCCTGTAACATCTTTGTCCATTTAAAATACAGCTTCTTTAAAGGAACTTCAGTCTGATTTTTAAGGCAAAGTGGGCTGAAAAAACAGAATATGGTCTACTGCTAAAATAAGTTTTTATTTGTATAATATATGTTGCTGTTGTTAAAAGAGGAGGAGGAAGAATTAGAGCAATATGAGATAATTATATACTAGAATTTACAAAGCACACCCGTAGGTATTGGTTCTGCTGGTAACAGTAGGAAAAAGAAAGGTTTAAAGATGTCGATTCAGTTTGGAATATGAAGCTCAAGAGCTCTCAGAGTTCAAGAAGTAAGTTTCTTTCAGACAGATATGAGCTGGAAGATAGAAAAAATGGACGGGACTGGACTGGACTGGACTGGACTAGAATAGAATAGAATAGAATAGAATAGTTAGTTAGAAGGGTCCTACAGTGATCATCTAGTCCAATTGCCTGACCACTTAAGGGCTGACCAAAAATTAAAGCCTGTTATTAAGGACATTGTCCAAACAATGATGGGCTTGGGGCATTGACCGCCTCCCCAGGAAGCCTGTTCCAGTGTTTGAGATTCTCTTCAGAAGTACACCTAAAATGACCCAGGTGCAAATGGGCATTCAGTCCCTGGGACCAGGTTAGAGCTGATCTGAAGTAAATGTCTACAAAACCTGAAATGCTTGTGGTGTAGATGTCAGGTCCTCAGCATGAGCTGTTTAGCTGTATGAATCTGCTTCTCTTGAGCTTCATTAATTGCTAACATAGAGACAGCTTTTGACCTGGTTTTGTGTAAAATTGGTCTCCAAATTGAGCTTTTTAAAACCAGTCTCGGGCCTTTTCTTTCTGTGAGAATGGTCCTGCCAAGCAAGTGGGATTTTCTCCTGGTGATGTCTTTCTGTCTTCACTCTGATACTCTGAAACTACTGATGTTCTGCTGCTGCTCACAATTAGCTCCCTGTAAAAATAATCATGGCAAATCTTTGTAATAGGTCATGGAGCCTTAGAAAACACGGGCCAGATCAGAACTTGGCTTTGCTCTCCTTAGGCTCAGCCATGAGCACAGCTCTGAAACCCTCTGGCAGGCATCCGTGTCTCATCCCCAGCAAGGACGAGCGCTCTCTTGCTGTTGTTCTCTCAGCTCAGGTGGCTGAGGTTTATGCAGGAGCCTGCTGCTGACACGTGGAGGACTGTGCCGTGTCACGTGCTGGAATTTGTCTTCTAGTTTGCGTTGCAAAAAAACCTACAAAATGGGTGCAAGGATTTAGGACTGTAAAGCCAAGCGCTTGGGAGTGGGCACATCAGACTTCCAGTTGCTCCTGCAGCTTTAGCTCAACTACTGTGTGCACAGCTCCATTATAATTCAGAGACTTCTGACCTTATTCCTTCTGTCTCCGGGTTTTCCACCTGTACAATAATAATAATAATAATAATAAAAACATTGCCATTGCTCTGCAATTAGGCAAAGGTAGACTACAATCAATGAACATTAATATTGCAGTGAGCCTTACAATAGTGAGGTGCATAAGGGACATCTCTAGCAGGATTTTGTAGTGTTCAGTAAAAAACCAGGATGGCCCAAAAGCATGAACAGTGACACCCGCTGTCCCAAACCACGTCTTATGCGCAGTGCATTGGTCTAAGATTTGTGGCCCAAGTTGGTCCCCCGATGTCTCAATTTCTGAGTGAGTGCTTGACTTCAAAACCTTGATTTTACAGCTGCACCCCTTTGACTGCAGTCTTTTTCTGTGTTTTTATCTTGTATTTCAATGTCAGTAGAAGCTGCCTGTCTTAATTTCAGTCATTTAGGTTAAGATTTAAAACTATTTTTTAAATCAGAAAAAAAATTGTGGTTTACTAAAATTGTAATTGCATTGTGGAATAATATTACTTTGCATTTAGTCTCTTGAAAGTTTGACATTTTTCCTTTGAAACCAATGGAAGAAATCTTGTATTACTTGTATTGAAAAGGAACAGTACTTAAAGAGAGTGTTTAGATGTTTCTACTGATATTTTTCCTAAAGTAGCTCCAAAGTGCCTGTGCTACGCAGAGATCTGTTATATTCAGGAGCTGAGTCCAGCTTTCAGAAACTGAATTCTCTGTTAATTGTAATTTATCTGAAAAAGATATTTTCTTAAATAAAGCAAGATATGATGTGAAATAATAGGAAACTATCATGAGAAGCCATAAACATTTTGGGTGGATTCTCTAAATTTCCTTAATGGGCTTGGATCAAATTCTTCAGGCCTTACACAGGTAAAGAAGGCTTAAAAGACATGATTGAGATTTTGATTAAACAGGGACAGGAGGGGTCGACTATATTTTTTTCCTAGCAGTAGGAGTTAACAGTATTAGAAGCTAAATGGAAGAAATTTAGAAAAAGATTTTATATAGCTCGGAAAAAACCCAGGAGGTAGAGACAGAACATAACACACTGATTATCTGTTATGACTGTTTCTTCAGAGGAGTTTTCTTTTTGCCTGCTAGGTCTGTGGAAGATGGGGAGCGGCCCTTTGCACTAGGAATGCAGTTTGTTTTATTACGAACTCTTGGTAAGTCTTACAGTTACTCAGCATTTCCATAAAGGCTCACCATGTTCAGCTTAAATGTACCATAAAAATACTGAAATTCCATAAATCTGCAACTAATTGCCTGATGAATTGTATTAGGAACCTAAAATTAATAGCTTCTGAAAACGTTGTAGCTGAGACTGTATTTAATTTCCTATTTTTTTTATTACTGACTTTCTAGAACAACATTTTTGTCCCAGAAAAAAATATTTTTGCAGTTTCAAATTTTATTTAAAAATTAATAGTTACTAAATATTGTTTTATAAGGATTTTTTTCTTTATTTAGAAACAGATTTGTATTGCTTTCAGCAATAACAGTAGCTTTTTTGCATTTTTAATGTAAGAAGCAATTTTACTTAATATCTAATTTCAAACATGTCAAAGGTAAAAGTGTACATGTTAAAAGTCTTTATGCCACAAAGTAGTTTCTTTCAAGCTCTTGAACTTCTAAAAGCCTGCCTGTAAAGAATGCCCCAGGTGTTCAGCTACTATGAAACACGTGACTAGAGCAAGCAAGAGAGAACAAGAAGAGAAGCCCGTACAGCTGCATCTGGAAGGTTTTTTTTGTGGAAGGATGTTTCCCACTTGCATTAAAGGTGTCGTATCTCTGGAGAAAGCAGGAGCATTCAGTGGGCTGGCTGCATTTTTAGCAGCCGTGGAAGTTAAAGTCTGTTTCTGAGGAAGATCTATTCAAAGGAAAATTTACAATTTTAGGGGTCTCACTGCTTCCATCCGTCTTCAGTAAGAGAAACATTTTGTGGTCTTTGGGGCTTTTTCTCCTTAATCTAAAGCAGCAACCCCCACCCTTTCCCAGCTCATGGGCAATGGATGTTCAGCAAGTAACACTCTAGAGATAGCGTTGTATTTTGTTCCTCTCCTGTATTTTATTTCCTGAGAGGAACATCAGATTTTCCTGTGGGGGACACGTAGTTCAAGAAGAGCTGTCTGGGGACGGCAGATTGAAGCAGTACCTGTTGTTGTAAGGTGCCGCTGCATTGTCTTCTTTGCTGGAATTCTTTCCCATTTGTGATACATTTCATGTGTGGGATAAGTAGTGTTGGTGGGTAGTTTGGTTTTGGACCAGTCTTCCATGTTTTACATTTTATGTGAGAACAGTGGTGTAGAAATCTCAAAAATTCTTGACCTACGCTGTTTGGCTAAGGCATATAGTTTCTTTAGAAGTTTTCCACTATATGTTAACACATATTATTTCTGTTGCTATTTTTATTTCAGCTTACATTCCCACCCCAATTTATTTTGGGGCTGTTATTGACACCACGTGCATGCTTTGGCAACAGGATTGCGGCGTACAAGGATCTTGTTGGGAATACGATGTCACCTCCTTTCGCTTTGTCTACTTTGGGTTGGCAGCTGCTCTCAAGTTCGTGGGATTCTTTTTTATTTTCCTGGCCTGGTATTCCATTAAGTGTAAAGAAGAGCAACTGCAGAGACGGAGATGGGGGGCTTCACCGGTGAACACTGTGAGTGAGATGGTTGGCCAAACTGGACCCCAACAAAACTATGCACGGACTAGATCCTGCCCTACCTTCAGTTCCCGAGGAGACATCAGTATGGCACAAGGAATGAACTGCGTAGCACAGACATACCCCGGCCCTTTTTCAGAAGCAATAAATTCCTCAAATGAAAATGCGTTGGAAGAAGTTACTGCTGAGATATAGACCCCTGGCTTGGTAATGTAATACTTAGTTTTGTTGGTTGACTTAATTATGGCGCCTTGTAAAACACCTGTGCCTTCTATTTTTAATCTAAATGTAACACATGATAAAACCAACAAAGCTTAATGCAAACAACCCTAGTATGTTCCTGAGGGCTGGATACCTCAAACCAACCCAAGTTCTTATTTCTCCCTTCCCGACAATGGAGTTTTAAAAATTGTGTTTGTCATTATTTCAGATGTGTCCATTAAATGTCCATGCTCTGATCTAATAGCAATGTAAGGATGAGGTATTATGAACAGCAGAAGTCAGTGGAAGAGTGACGAAAACTCATATCCTTGATGTCTAGACGTCACAAAAATGCTTAAATGTATTGTCAACTTCATATCCGCAAATCGTATTTTTAAGAGATGAGTAATTACTGTGAGTTCTGCTACAAAGCACAACTGAACTTGTTTAAACTATGCAACTTACTTGGATAATTGTATGTGCAGCAAATTAAGTTTAAAGTTTGCTTTTAAAGACATTACTGCAACTGAATTTGAAAGGGGCTATTTTCAGACATAAGCATTAAATTAAAAAAGAACATAAGGTTTAAAGTACTGTTAATAACATGTTAAGCCATACAAAAGTTATGCATCAGGTAATGTTTGCAAATGTTGAATCATAATATCTTTATCCTGTCTAAGTGTGCATTAATTTTCATTTGATGAGATGTAGTCATTCTTCGCAAAGTACACAGACTAGGAAAGTTTAATGCTTGGAGTGGAAAACTTCAGTATTAATTTACAATAACGTTAAGATGTAGGAATCGTACACGCATACCAGAGCGGATATGTGCATATTTCTGTAATGTTATTTGGGTGGCTGTTACTAGCGCCAAATCCATACTTTTCCTGAAGAAGAAAAATAACCATTTATAGCTCAATAGGAAGAGCTTCGCTGTCCTTCAGAAATGCGTGCCAGTCCGGTTCAGCTTCGGTGAAAAAAATCTCGAGGGAGAGCTAATGGCCTTGTTTCGTGTCTGAGCTGGCACCCAGCGGTCCCCTCGCAGCCAGCGATGGCGTGGAGCTCGGGCTGGCGCCGCTCGCTGCCTGCTGCAGGAGTCAGCAGAGAGACCCTTCAAGTGGGCTGCAGGCAGCCTGCCTGGTACGAGCACCGTACAGCCACCGAGCCTGCAACCAGGCTTTCCCCTCCACTCCTGGCACCACCGGGGTGCTGTGCTCCCCGCCACCAAGGACAGCTGGGGAGGGGATGCTGGCTCAGACCCTGAGTCCCTCTCGTTTCATCCCCACTTCTGCCTCTCCCACTGCCTGGTGCTGGGCAGACTGGTGGGACAGGTCTGGAGGTCATAGTTGCATGGTTTGTCCCACGTGTGGCCGCCTTTCCTTTTCTCAGCTTCATTGGAAGCTTCTGTGAAGGCAAAGTGCAGGTCATCTCTCCTTTGCCCTTCCAGGGGAAGAGCTAAGAATAACAATTGTCTGCAAGCGGGGATCCACGGGACATGATGTGGCCTTTGCTTATTCCAAATTACTGTAGTGTTTTTTCCCCAGGAGATGCTGAGACTTGCTAATCAAATGTACTTGGTGTCTCATTTCTTACTCTGGAGGCTTTGTAGTGTCATGCTTATGTTGTACTAATGATGTCTCAAAGGGCAGAGAATGACTTCGGGTGGACACTAGGAAGTCAAAGTTGCATTTTGCCCTGCAGGAAAAGTTTTAGAAGTTTAGGAAATTAAAAGTACTCTTTTAAGAGGACTCAGTGATAGGCAGGTTTGGATTTTGCCATGTGGGGGGCTTGTGTGAAAATAAAAAGAAGAGAGCAGAACTCCTACATATTTTGGAACAGGGTTATTCCTGATTTCATTTTAAATTTATCAGTGATTTAATTTATTAATGATCAAATATTATATGGAACCAAGTCCTTGACATTAAAGACAGTAAAGTTGTCCTGGGAAGAGTAGATTTCCCTCTCCTTCTCCTTTGCCAGCTGCCTTCGCTCATCTCCTGGTTCTCCTTGACCAGCTTTTGGGGCTACCCACCGTGCTGGTTCCCCTACTTGAAATGGTGGCTGCTTATTTCAGAATGTCCATTTTTGTGGCTTGTAACAATTTCCACTCTCTGTGGCAGCAAACTCAGATGCTTCTACTCCAAACTACAAGGTAGAGGTGTATCGTTTTAATCACATCCTGCCGTTCTATGCATATTAATAGCTTTTTGGGATCAAGCCACTGGGCACAACACATCCTCATTCCTGTGCCACCTGAAATGTTAGCTTCTACACTTCTCATAGTGTAGGAGTACATTTCTTAGGCTCAAAGGTATTTGGCATATATTTTTTTTTTTGCCATAGGAGGTGAGAATAGATGATGAAAGTGTCTCCTTTTACTCCAGTCTCAAATGCTTCTTGCACCAAGAAATTCCTGCCATGGCAAAAGCTGAGGCAAAGTAGTAGGACAAAGTGTAATTGCAGCCCGTCGCCCATCTATTTTAGTCACTTGCCCATTATTTTAATCAGCACGGGATGAGGTGAAGAGCGACAATCTTTTCAAATACCTCAGGAACAGAGCATTTAGGAAATTATAAAAGGCTGGAAATGAATCATCTATCGTGATCTATTCTGTTTCATGCCGTGTGTGCGCTTCTGTTCCACACGAATGACAAGGGAGAGCAGATGAGGCCTGCAGGATTGTCAGGAGCTGACACTGATGGCAGAGAATGAGAGTGGTAGAAGTGACACATCTGCAACTGCTGCCGCTTCTGAGCTGATGTCACCGAAATTCAGAGCTTGTTGGAATGGAGACCACCTGCTTTTTAGGAAATCCTGACACACTGTAAAAACATTCGTTTTTTGAAACGTTTGAGAAACTGGAATCTGGAGGGAAGGATGTTCACTTCAGGAATACTGAAAAGGCCTTGTTTACATGCTTTCAATAGCCTTTTAATTTTCCTTTCAAAATTATATGCAAAACAAAAAAAATCATTAGTATTTTTTGTTATAGATTATTTTGACAATATGAATAGATTTCTACAAAATCACTTAATTAAATCAGCATCTCCTGAAAGAATGAAAACCCAAACTCTGGCCAGTTTTGGATTGATTCCTGAAGGAGGCTTTGTTGTGAGTAAGCTGTAACAGTCTAAGCCAATAAAGGCACGCAGGAGAAACACATTAACTTCCTGAAGAAGTCAATTCCAGCATTGTCACCTTTGACTGTAATATGGACTGAGACCTGCTGAACAAACACTATTTTCTGAGGTGGTCGTTGCTGAGGGAAGCAAAATCGCCAGAGAAGTTGTGTGCATCCCTAGCAGGAGTCATGATCGATGTATGGTGCTAAAACAACTCCCAAGAAGAAAAAAGGAGCTTTATCACCCAGTGAATGTGGCTGTGATCTCTTCCTGCTGTGAAACTCTCTGACCAGGGAATATAAAATTCCATTGACTTGTAATTTCCACCATCTTCCCTCTTTATCCCCGAACACTAAAGTTTGGGTAGCAGTGAGCCCAAGAAAGTGTAAAGCAGAGGTCCTGCTCACCCACAGGCTGCTATCGGTAGCAAACCCAAATGGTCTACCTGCAGTTAACCAGCCGGGAATAATATGGAGTAACGACACCACGCGGTTAACTACAAGTCCACAAAGTGCCATCATGCCATCACAAGGACAGACTGATTTCCTCTTACACCCCTTATTCCTGATTTAGAGCGAGGGACCTGAGAGGAGGAGCAGCCCCAATATAGGGACTTGACTGAACAGGTGATCGTCCCTGCTTAGCTTCCCATTCATCCCTGTTTCCTCAAAAAGGGGAAGACTTCAGAAAGGGTGTCACCATGGCCTTGAGTGCTTATGAGTGTAGCACCCTCAGGAGATGGTTCGTAGAGCTTTTGGGGGCTGCTTTTCCAGTCTTGGCTGGAATATCTGGACAGCAGGAAGCTCTGTATTTCTAATCCTAGGTAAAAGCCCTGTTGTTTTGGTCCTCCTTTTTCCCCATGAGCATACTGGGTATAATATGGTATAATTTGGAACTGGTGGCATTTTATGTCCTTTCAGTACAGGGTGAGCAGCTGCAAGAAACCTGTTGAAAATTATGGTGCAATTTATATTTAATTGGAAACTTTCAGTTCTTTGACCAGCCATTGTATCTTTAAAAGTGCATGTAGTAACATGTGGTTCCTTAGAACTTGCTCTTCTGTAAGTGAATCTCCTCCTAGGTATTAGAAATGTAAGTTTGAAAGCCCCTAAATTAGTTGCAAACACTCGAGTGTGGTGTTTTCAAAAATACATTGGGTTTTTTTTTAATATACCTTATTAATTTGTAGCATTAACTATTCATTCATTATGGCTCTGATCCAGCGGAACACTTAAATATGTGTGTAAGTTTATATACTTAAGTAATGCACTTAAAAATAATGCATGTGTGTAGGTATTGAACTGAATTCCATCCGCATTCAAAAAGGAGTTCCTTTACCCAAGAGTAATTTCCACGCTGAGTTTTTTTCCCCCATGGATTCAGTGATCACTGTAACCAGAATAGCACAAAGTAGCACTTGAGGACCCCCCTGTGGCATTCACATGTGGCTGCTTATATATCTGGCAATGGAGGAAAGCTTTCATTTTCAAATGTAATTAAAATTCAAAATATTTTGTGGACATGCATTCTAGCTCTTCCTGCCATTCACTTATTTTTCTTAATTTCTGACTGAAAATCTGTGCATTGTGTGGGGAGATAAATGAAATAAGGACATCTTTCTGACCATAAAGCCAATGAAATCGCTCAAGAAATGCTGTAGGTTTGGACTGTGCCCTTTCAAAAAATGTGGATCTAGAGGTTCAAATGACAAATTTTCAGCATCCCGCACAATCGGAGCAGAGCACTGCCTGCTCTATGTAACTCCAGACAGCACGGCTGGGAGAGGCGTCAACATCTTCAGTACTGTTCTTGCGGGTTTTTCCCCCAAATGCCTGAATTATTGCTGCCTTACTACACTTTCTGTGTGTGTAATAGCACAGCTCTTCATGGTGTTATATTGATGTAAAAATCATGATAGATACGTCCAAAGTGTCTTACTGCTATTTTGGAGCCAGATTCTCAGCCTCATCAGTCCGATGATGAGGCTGAAGAAGTGGGTCAGTACCTTGGGTTGGACGTTAACAAGCTGGCGCTTCGGCAAGCGCGTGTGAACTAAGTGATATCAAGTGCTTGTTTAGCTTTTATACTCTGTTCACTGGTGACTACTACTGTTTTCGGAGCTCAAAGACAAAATATTTCCTAAACAAGTTTATCTTTTCCTGTTTTCTCAAAAATGTGTCTTTTATAACGCCATAGGAGGTGCCATGCTGCACGCTGCAGTGTCTGGGTTCCCCCACAGCTGAAGCCATCCAGCTGTGGTTGCTTTCCGGGGGCTTAAAACACCCATTAACAGAGATTTACCTGGACTGCAATCTGAATGGGCATTGCTTTGGACAGAGTGTTTGCCCCTTGTACGTTGAACCTGTATTTCAGGTTCTTCACATATTTGACTTGATTTTATGCACATTTTTATGCTTTAGAGTGCTTAGATGGATAGACGACATCATGGTGGTAGGTTCATTCTTTGGTATACAATTAGGGCTTTCTTTTTTTCTTATAACATCTTGTTTTACAAATAACAATTCAAAAAGGTTACATGTAAACGTTGTCACAGAGTAGAGACCTGGAGCGTGGGGACTAGGTATGGCTAGGGTTCACGATTCATCTTCTTTACACTGAATATCACCAATACACTTCATTATGTGGCCAAAGGTTTGAAAGCCTACCTGATCCTCGGGAAGGAAATTTTCCCTATCCTTTCCACAGAATACATTACATCAGTGAAGGAGGACAGCTAACACTATCCGTATCCCATAGTCATATCCATTGCATTAACTACAGTTAATAATTCTAGTTTTCAGCAACCCCCCTCCAGTCCTTCAGATAAGCTATTTTCTTTTGTCTTAAACACAGATGTAGCTCTGCAAATTCAAAGTAGCTCCAAACTTTTCATGGTTTCAAGTGTTACGAAATAGATGCTTATTTATTCAGGTTCCATTCTACTTTTCCAATTATTACATTATCTGTTGTGTGTATTGTGTTTTCTTATTTTTGTTATCTCAAACCAGTTGACACAATGTTATCCTGTAACAACATTTTGTTGATGATATAGAATAGGTGAAAAGCTGTGGAATTCATGAAGGGCTACAAAAAGCATCCAAAACATTGTTCACCTTGAGGAAGGGTGAGACAGCTTGATAATCTTTGGACAAATGACTAAACAACACTGTGGTGCTAATAGGTACTGAAGTATTTTATGATGTATTCACTATGACTTAAATGACATATTCAAGGCATGTCAATGATGCAACTGCATGTGGTTTTGTTCTTAAAGTCTGGACTGCTCCAGCAAAGACAGTGTTTGTAATTCCTGGTGGGCCAATTCCTACCTAGCTCTTCTGTGGGAAAGTCATTTCAGGAGGCAGACCAAGATTTGGCTGAGCGCTAACAGCTGAGGTAAAAGCTATACAGACCACAGAAATCTCATGTAGGATGTATTCATCCTGCTCTAGCATGTTACTCTATTTAGTGGCTTTGCTTAAGCGGAGGCTGAAAATAAATTCTACAGTAATGACAAGAAACACTGGGCTAAATTCTGGGACCCCTTAACCAAGCAACGTTAGTAAGCATTTGAATTAAATCGAGGATTCAGATCTGAAATATTGATGTTCTTCCATGGAATACCAGAAAGAGCAGGGTAGAATAAGATCAAATTCTACCTCTAACAATGGAAAAAAGGCCAAAGCTAGTCAAATTTAAAGTGAGCTATGATTTAAAACAGAGGGGTTTGGTTTTAAAATCTCGAAGACAAAATTTTTCCCTTCCATTTTGAATTCAGAAAGGTAATTATTTTGTGTTATTGTGTCTGGACTGCTCATGTGGAAGAGGCATCTGTATCCTAAATAGCACTGAGAGGTACACCTCTGACTGACAGGTCAGAAATTGGACCTCTTTAACAAACTTCATATTTGAAAACATGGAGGAAAATTTCAAAACAAACAAACAAAAAGTACAAAATCATCCAGAACTGAGTTTTGGTACAGAAAAAAAAAAAGAATTTGGAGTCGGTGTGATCCATGGTTGAGTGAAGGCTTTCCTCAAAGAAGACCTGCTCTTTTCCCCAGTTGAGCAAATGGGAGTTTTGCCCTTGGCTGCAGTGCATACCTCTACCAAGTGATTTAAGCAGACCAGCGACAGTCTGGGTAGTACATTAGGAGCATGGAGTGGGCACACTGCCTGTAACTGTTTAGTTTTTAAAAAACTCATTATTAAGCAAATGTGTAGAGTATTAAGGAAATTTGTAGAGTATGTCTGACTGTATGAGTGTGTGGGTGCTGTGCTGTGGTAAAAAGAGACTAATTGGTTTATGCGGTTTGTTTTGCATCCTTTAGGCTCCTATATGGGGTTTTTTAATTGATATTTATTTCTCAGCAGAGCTTAGAATAATTTTAAAGCTGTGTAACACATCATTTAATGAAATCTATTGTCAGCATCTGTTGTAAACACGTGTTTACAAAACAAACTCTTCAATACTTGATATTTGGAAATAAAAAATAGCATATCATGTGTGTTTTATTTCTGACAAAAAAAAAGAAAATGACAAAAAAGGTATGTGGGTAGCAATCATCCTGGATCAGGTGATGAAGTATTTGGTCTTTTAGAGTGTAGTCAGACAAAACCAAATCTTTCCACTGAATTCAGTGGCCACTGAGTCACAACTAAGTATTGATTGTGCAGAAACAAACTGTAAAATTCCACAGCTTTCTCCAGCATTAAATGTGACTGATATTAGTTATGTGCTAAGAAATAGAAATTTGTTTGAAATAGATGCTGACAGTTCGAAAAAATACATCGGGTACGAGTCTATGTGTATCTACGCTGCTCAGTAAAAGAAGGCCAGGGCATGAACCCAAGGACTGGGCTCCTGAGGTCATCACTGCTTAGTGCTGAGTTCACTCCTTGGCTCTGATTTGGACCACGCCAACAAACTACCTCCGTGTGGTCTTTGGGGAATGACTGTGACAAAAGAGACCTCTCACATGTCAGAGGTGGCTGAGCCAGGTTTTGTTCCACCCATTCCTGCAGCCACCCAAAACCACAGGCTGTGTGCATCAGGGACCCCCACGTCCTTATGCAACCGTTGAGGGGCTGCAGCACACACCGCAGTACCATGCCATAGGAGCTCTAGTGGTTGCAACCCAGGCCTTGTATTACCACAGACATTTAAAAATGAAAACAAGTGAAAATTATGTTTTGGGTCCACATGAATATCTACACAGAGCCAAGGGGAGACCCAGGGCTAAGTGCTACATAATGCGGATGAGGCCAGCCTGGTCTAGCAGTGCAGATGTGACCTTGTTCATACATTTTGGGTTTGGAGTTTTCTACTCTCTGCGCTCACTTTTATTTAAAAGCATAGGTGTATCCACGGATGGAAATTCTATCCCAAGGCAGCCTGGTCTTCCATGATCAAAAGAACAGCAGGTTGATTTTTCTAGACATGTTTTATTATCGAGCCTTTATAGTGAAAGTGTTTGGACCTGTGGTGCATGTTTTGTGGCTGGATGAGCTGTGGGTTGTTTCTGTGAAACTTCCTCACTGCTTAGTGTGCTGTGAATACTCTGAGCCCCTGCACCCCAGCAATGACTGAACAAAACTTTCCTTCCAAGTGGTAGCTGTATTCGCACTGATTCAGGACACAGCTTGTCTTTCTGAGATATCTAAAGTGCATTTGGTTTCAGACCACAGCCAGAAACTGGGGTGTTGTACACAGCACCTAGCAGGTGTCCTTGGCCAGCAGCACAGCTTCAGCCGATGTGCAGAACCAGGGAGGAGCTACCATTTCTTGGATGACAGAGGAATCTACAGGGTCCAGATCCTCTCTGACTTCCAAGTTCAAAGTAAGACTACTCCATTTTCATTTCCAATACATATAATCGCACAAAAAAGTGTCTTGCAGATCCCCCTGAATGTCACCAGTGTCCAAGAGTAGAACTGTTAAACCAAGGAATGTGCTGTGGATGAAATTATCATCAGTACATTTCTAGCACATCAAGGGTATCGTTTCTAGTTGAAAACTGAATAACTGAGCTACCTTGGCAGGGGTTGGAAGCACAGTGGGGGGTGCAGGGGGCTGAGGAGAGGCCCTGTTGTGTGGCTCTGCACTGACATCTGCTGCCAGAGCGAGAGCAGAATTACCCCAGGCAGCGCCGAGGTGGCTCAGGTTGTGATTGTGTCCTTTCATGTGGGACACACATTTTTGAAATTACTCTCCTGCTTGTACCCCACTTACATCGGTTCTCACTGCAAAGTGGTGTCAGAGCCCACAAACCGGATTGTTTTTTGCCAAAACTAAAGGAGGAAGTTTTATTACAGCATCACACCTGGTGGGCATCAGCCACCCATGGGTCCTCAGGCCTCAAGAGCAGTCCTGTGTGAATCCTCCCTGAACAGGGCTGCTGCAGCTCTTGGCTTCTCGGCCCCAACTGTTTCACCACACAGATCCTCTTCCACTGTGACTGCCAGTGTAGGCAGCTGCAGGCATCTAAAGGGATTTTGGTGGAGAGGGTGGGGGGTTTCTATGCCCAGACCTGCACTCTGAAAAACCCCTCACTCAGCTGTCAAATAAATCTGAACTCCAGAATGATGCTATTATCCAAATGTTACCCAAGAGCCTTATTTTTCTTTTTTCATCTGTTTGTGTGCATTAACACTTTAGGACGAAGAGATTTTACTTAACCATAACAGCAACTAACTCATGTCTGAAGTTCTGGAAACAAAGCATTACCTATCTTTGCTTTTCTTGAGGACTTTAAGTTAGTAAGAAGTCTGCAAAAGTGTCTCACATAGTCCAAGGGTGTGAGGGCAGTACTGGCTGCCTTCTTTTAAATCCCAGAGGAAGCATTTCAAATAATGTTGACACCTCCCAAAGATGTGCAATCCTTAAAGTCATTCCTGACCAGCTCCAGGCCCTCTTCAGAAAGCGGGTAACTATGTACTACCTTTCAAAAAAGGCACACCTGCCATTATTTTGCAGATGAGAAAAAGCCAAGAAAGTCTTCCTCTCAAGCGTCTGCTTGGCTGCTGTGAGGAGTGCTTACTCATGAAGTCAAATTTAGGCATTTGTTTTCCTTCTGAGCCTGCAACTGCCTGGTGCCTGTAAGAGCTTCCTGACAGTAACACCATGCACTGCTCACGGACTCAACTGCCTCAGCTATGGGATAAGAAGAACTGTACAGAAAGAAATGCAAAATATATTGGGATAGGAACACGCTGCTTAGGACACCTACTTAGGGATATGACAGCTTTTGGCCATTACCTTTGGGCTGGTTTAATATTTGATGCATGTTGCCTGAGAGCAAGGATCAGAGTTCATTGCTCCCTGTGCTTCTTAGCTACAGAATAAGTTTTTAATTTTTTTTCCCTCCACGGTCCTATAAGAGAGCTGTAAAAAAGGCTCCCACCTAAACTATCTGATAGTTTGGAGGACAGGGTGCCGTCCTGGAAGAAGGAAGGTTGACCGCTTTCAAGCTGAGGAGGATGCAATCTCTTCCCTTTCCTGAGTGAGTACTTCAAGCTGTCATGTAAGGAGGAAGGGCAAGTGGGATGAATGGGTGGACCACACTATTGCACCATTCCTTTCTCTATCTCTACCCAAGCATTAAGAGACAAGAAAGCACCTTGCTTGGTTCTTTCCAAGAAAGGAGGGCACATGGTGCTGGATAATTCACTGCACAAAGATATGACTGAGGTAGTTGTATGGGACCTTGCTTCAACTTGCCTTTGTCCTTAAAGTCTTCCCAAACTTGCTGGCTCTGCCTGCTCAGCAACCTGGTTTGAAATGCATCCTGTGTTTGTCAGTGTGCGTTCCAGGGGTAGGCATCTCTCAGGGGTCTGTCTAGCAGTGCAACAGCTGATTTTTAAACGCTTAGGTTAACCATCAGTCTCCTTTCCTGATTCCCACAAACGTCACCTGTAACTTCATGTCTACAGGAGCATCAATGTCCCAGGACTGTGTAGAAGAAAGGAGAGTTCACGAAGCATAGCTCCAGAGGCTGATTTTAGCTGGTGAAGCCAATCTTATTCACAGGCCACCAAAGTAACATGGAGTGCAAGTAAAAGAGAGTTTACCTTGAAATCTAAATTCCCTTTTGCGAAGATTTGTGAGAGGAGTTACTCCTCCTGACTAGACATCTGTGGTCCATTCTCCTTAAGCCCTGTGTGTCCGGTCTGCTGCGCGTTGCTGTCATAGGGAGAGCTCTGCGGGGAGGAGGGAAAGCGGCAAAGCAGGGGATGGCACCGTGTAACATCGCTTTACTTCTGGGAGCCACAGGTCCTGCAGCTTGGTGCACCGACTTCAAGGAAAAAAGGATCAGATGAATTGAGTATTAAAAAAAAAAATAAATCACAGCATGTCTTAAACAAAAAATATATATTATTCACAATCTCCAGGAATAATTTATAACTAACAGAATGTAGTGTGTTATTTTGTTACCCATTGCTTTAAATGTGGATGGATTCTTGAAAATGAAACTGTTAACATACTCTAAAAATAAATCTTAATTAGCAGGAAAACTGGATCATCTGGACTTCTCTGAAGCAGGTAAAGTAAAACACTTTTTATTTCAAGAAATATTGCTTCTAGACTTTCCCGAAGCCAGAATTGTTCTATAAAAGTATCACAGAAATATTATACAAGATTTAAAAACACAGTTTGTATCCTAGTAACTTAAAACCTATGTACAAATAGCATCATTCATGACCATAAATACGTTTTTCTATCAATCAGCCCATGACACATACATCAGATAAAGAGCCAGTCATTTTAACATATGTACAGAGTCCATCAAAAAGACTGCTTCTTAAAATTATTAAAATCCTACTAAAAGAACCTCCTTTTTAAAAAGTTTCAACGTAAAATACAATGCAATGAATGTAAGTTTAACCTGCAGTGCTTGCATTAGCCAAAAAATACTCACTACACTAAATAACATGTAACAGATAGGAAACACACCCGTGAACTGGACACTATGGAATTACATCTGTTTGAAGTAATTCTCTTTTGTTGTTGTTGTTGTACTAATTAATTAGAAATTTATAAGAAAGCAAGGGAAGATACTAAGTTTTGAGTAATACAGATTTTCAAAGTCATTTTTGTATTATACTTTATAAAATTTAATGTTTGGTAAAGTTGAAGAAAAAATTTAGAATACAACAACAAATATTATCTAAACTACTATTTTTTACCTCATGTGCCTTTTGTATCTAGAATAATGTAAATCTAACATGATTTTATCATTCCCTTTAATGCCTGTTCAAAACAAAACAAAAAGAATTTAAGTCTCAGAATTCTAATAATGCTTTCAAGATATTGTTTGGGATAATAAAAATCAGATGTGGTGACAAAAGCATATATGTATTGATGTAAACCTTTCTACCAGTATCAGCAAGGAAAAAAAAGTCAAAAAACCTCATGGATTTTTAATACTGACAATATCAACACATAGGGAAACAATCCAATTTAAACAAATCCTCCTACAGTTAACAATCATTAGCCGTACCTTTCCGAGAGTAAATTTAATTAAATCAAAGTAACAAAAACATGCAATATTTTTTGCTAAAATAATATTCAGAGTCTGTTTCCACAATCCATGCTGATTACCTCTTTCCTGTCAACCTATTAATTGGTTTCACAATTACATGAGTCAATGAGCAAACTAAGAACATGTAAGGTATTAGGTTCATAAATGGTATGGCATACAGGTTTTAAAAGTGCATTTTACTCAAAAGTGTGACATTAGGAATTTCCAGTGGTTAAAATAATTTATGAAAAAGACATTATGCAGATTGGGTGGACTGAAACATTCATTCCTGGTGGGATCGTTTGGAAATAGAGAAAGTATCTTGAACATCCTCTTCAAAGAAATAATTTTGAGCTGGCAGAGAATTTGCTACTGCATCTGAAAGTTAACACTGTTTCTTTTCATCAAAAACTGGAAATCTTGCTTCCCAGTGGGGAAAATTACTGTGAAAATATGTGCGTGTGAATAAAACAAATGCACACAGACAAATACCGAACTGGGCTCAATTTAGCTGCAAAACGTATCTACAATAAACATGGAATGTCAGTTGTCATGATTACCTTTATTAGTTTGCTAATAAGAAAAAGGAGAATTTGTTTAATGGTTTACAACTTGATCTAATCCAAGGAGGGTGGAGCTGAGGCACTGCCTTCTACATTTAGGATTTGTGAAGTTTCCCCTGCAAGACTCTGTTCCGTCTTTTTAAAGAAAGGTCCTGTTTTCTGGGTACCGATAGATGAATCCCTAATGGATACGTTTACAGCCTGGTGAACGAGGGGTTCATCGGACCTCACGGGAAGATATAGTTGATCTTCAAATATATCTTCCACAGCGTCACTGTCCTGATGAGTGTCTTTTTGAGGAATGCTGATGGGTTGTAGCATGAAGCTATGCCGGGACTCCAACTCTATCAAACCGTTTCCACTGAAATCCATATCAAAACGGTCCGATTCTTTATCCTCCATCCATTTTTCAGCTTGATGATTATTTCTCCAGTGTGCGTCATTCAAACTACTTTTCTCAGGAATATCGTTGTTTAATTCAAGTTTCCTCTCCTGACTTAAATTCACTGTGCTCAAAGCGAGGGCTGCAAAGTCCGTTGGCACAATAAGCTGCAAGTCTTCTGCAGGCAGGCCGCTCGATTCTTCAGCAGAAGTCATTTCCACCAAGGCAAACGGCGTGGACGATTCCTCCCCATCCCCGTTGCTTCGAGCAGTGTTAGCCTTGTCTGTTTTATTTTGCTGGTAGTAACTCTTCAGCAGTGCAAACATTCTATCTACATCCTTCAAGTAATTAGTCCAGTCAGCCAGACTAAGTCTATAGTTGTGTCTGTATTCATATACACTTTCATTCACACTGTACAAGTCTTCCAGTCCTTGCCAGTCGATGTCACCAGTGAAACTGGGCAGGTTAGCCTTCCCATCCATCCCATAACTGTCCTCTGTTGAAAGAAAGAATAAAGCCTAATGGTGAACACCAGTTTAAAAGTGCAAGCAAAGCTTCCATGTGTGTTTCTGCTCCAATTTGCTTGAAAGCACCACTATTCATAACATATGTAGCTCAAAATGGAAGACGCTCCACATCTTCTGTCATCGTATTAATGGTTCTGGCCTCAGGTGTGTTCACAGCTCCTGCTGAACACACAGTGAGAAACTCCCTGTCTTCTGCTACATTCTTGGACTGAGTAAAAGAGAGCAAAATCTGGTCTAATGGGGCTTTGTGATGGCAATCAGAGATAAATCTTTCCTCTGATATTTCAAGGCAGGAAAGGTGTTCAATACACAAATAATCCATTTGCCTTTCCTGAACACTCCACCAAAATACGGAATAAATGAACAATGGTTAAGTATAAAAGATGGGACTAACTCTGAACGCCATCAGTGACCTGAACTTCAACAACACCCGCAGGAATTTGGCATCTGGGTGACTCGAGACATATGGTCTACAAACCAACCAGCCACATTTTATTTAATAAACGGTAGACAAAAGTAGTATTTTATTTACTTTGTAAACATTCATTTTAATTTACATGAAGCACTTAGGAGAAATAAAAGCTGCAAAAACTTGGTGTGCATTAATTGATAAGACTGCACCACTCTGTAAAATAATGTCAAAATATACATAGACATAGAACCTCCTAAAGGTTGGTTGGTTTTTTTTTAATTTAAAAAAAAGCTTTCAAAGAAAATGTCTAACAGCTTTCTCAAATAATAAGTTTGAATAAAGGACATACATATGATCTATAAGTAGCAATGGAGCTGCATTTTATATTGATCACAGTCAGAAAAAGCAAAGACCTGAAGGAAAGTCATTTCCAAAAGAGTTTTAAAAGTCACTACAGTGACTCAGATTATCAGATGTAGTGTGAAATTTTTTATTGACAAGTAACACTGAACACCACTATTTCATTTAATTCACTGTGCAGACGGTGTTCAGTCCAAGGATTTTATCAACAAAGTGGACTACAAGAAAAAACTAATCAGACAATGTAAAAGCCTGTCAGGGAAAGTGGCAAATTTGTCCTTACAAATGGTGTTGCAGGCAGTATTTAGTAATTAGCTCCCTCAGATGACTTACTCTCTTTCTGAAAATCGTTCAGACTAGCAGTAATTACCTTGGAAGTTCAAGTGGCTATAGTCCAACAGCGTGAACTCAGCACAAATATGTATCTATATTGAACCCTTCATCCCCACAGTGGGTTCATGGCACCTCCATTAATTTGTTTGCATTTTAACTTCGCCTTTCTCATTGTTCAAGTAAAGCAGAAAATACAACTTGTATCTATCACAGCTTATATTCTTTGCTTCTTTACGAGCTTGGGATTTCACAGTGGAAAGAATTTCTCCAATATTTAGTCCACCATAGGGAAAGTCAGAAAAATACCATTATGGTTGGAAAAAAACCTCGAGATTTTCATATGATGAGGGGCTTTATTCTGCTCCCACCAAATGGATACCACTTTCCTTACTTGGAAACACCTGAATCTTTGATCTCAGTTGATATTTGTTCACTTAATAAAACAGCTGTAAATATTTTACAATGTAAAATTTAAATATCTTATTTTTTTTAAAGCAAGTTCTAGAAATATTTTTCTTTGCAAACACTTGGCAAACTCCCCATTACAGGGAGAAACACAAGCTTTTTGGATTTGGTAGGACAGGTATGACAGAGCATCTTCCTTCTTTCTTATCCTAGAGTAGACAAAAGAAATAAAATCATGGCATGGCCACGTGAGAGCCATCTTTGTAAGTCAAATTATGGGTAATTTGTTTCCTGAAACAAAAAGTAATTAAACATTGCAGAGGTTTCAAGAACGAAATCTTACTATTCCAGTGCTTAGAGGCATAAAAGGCCCTAAAAAACACCATAGGAAGGGATGCATTTTTGAGGAATTTAGTCACCAAACCCTGTAAGATATTAAGCACGCTGCAACTGCGACAGTATTTAAATTTTGCTCTGTTATTATTTGTATTGNTGCCAAATCAGAGTCTGTATAGGGAAACAAACTGCTGTAGGAACAGTCAAAACGCCAAAGCGTTTTGGTATGTGACGGCAGACACTGAAACTGGTGTGCTGCCATTTGACCAGTAAGAGGTTTGGGGATGGACCAGGGCAGTGGGGGGCAAAGGAAGGGCCAGAAAGGTGCCTTTGGGCCCAGATGAGCCTCTCCTGCCTGTCCCAGGCGGCGGGACAAGGGGTTGAGCTGGGCAAGCCGGGGTGGCAGGGTGGGCAGCGGGAAGGTCTGGGAGCTGGTGAGGAGAAGCAGGGTTTCCATCAGCTTCAGCAGCAGGGCAACGGGGCTGTGCTGTGCAGAAGTAAGATCAGCAAGGAGTTTGCTGTATTCCTACAAAATAGCTCAAAGGATGACAGAGCTACACGGTCCTTCGTACTGGATCTGTTTTTTCCCCTCAAAATTTGAGACTGTTTCTGCAGTCTCAGAGGAGTGTCACAGCTGGGAAGGCACCGGGAATTGTTCCGTGTTCTTCATGTCAAGCAGAAAAAAAATTGTTTAAACACATGGGACAGAGGTAACTTGTCTCCATACATGTTAAACAAATAGGAAAGCAATGCTTTAAGGTCCTAGAGCTGGTTGTATGTTGGTTGACTGAGTCACAGATTAATTCCACAACTTAGCAGCAAGCATGAAAAGTTGCCACAACTTAGCAGTAAGCATGAAAAGTTTCCCACTGAAATCAAAGCCTACAGGGGGAAGAAGAGAGGAAAGAAAAGGTTTTCCACTGTAAGAAATCTCATTACAAATAGGTGTGAAACGGGAAAGTGCAGATGAGTTGCATTTGAGTAGCAGCACGGCAGTGGTTTCCTTGATCAATATTTTGGAATCTCTCAGCTATACCATAAACCCAAAAGAGAGAAAAATTGTTGCTAACTGTTCACAGTAACACATCTTCCGATTTTTTAAAATCAACAATTAGCTAAGCTTCACTCTCCAATTATCATACCCCGGAGTCCCATAATGCCATCCATGGTTGTGTTGTCTCAAAATTAGTAAGGGATTTGGATATATTTCCACTGAGACTAAAGACAAGTAGCTACAGTCATCTCCTTGGTGGCTTTGAAAAACCTCAGACAGGCAGGAGAGGAGAGAGGATAGTGCAATTCCCATATCCTGTTATCCTCCATGTCTGCAGGGTCATGTTCTGTCCATCAAAGGACACAGGTGACACCAGTTCTTCCCCGCTGAAGTTCTCTCCCTGTGTGGTAAGCCAACAGCACTATACTGGCCGTTTCCATACCGGCCTGTTGTCCCAATATTGTGTTTGCAGCACAGGTAGTGCTGTACTAACTCAGGACATTTTCAGCTGGAAACAGGTCTGAGTGGAGAAACTACACAGTCTGAAGGAAGCCTCAGGGGGAGTTCAGATGACTTAGCAGCATGGGGCTTTTCCTTTCTTACTCTGTTGGTTCCTCTGTAGTCATCGAGAAAAGGATACTGTAAGAGATCCTTTTAATGAATTCTAAGAAATATTTTCTGTTCATTTAACAATATTTTTTTTTTGTTTTAGAAGCGCCTTCCCCCCCGGCAATTTCTACCAGGATGGGGCTTGAATTGAAATGCTGAACTTGAGCATCTGTGTATATGGAGGAACTGGGTGGCTGGAATGTAATGGCACAGAGTAATATTTTTTTTATACTATACCTGATATTATCCCAGTAGCAGAATGTTTACTGACTTGGTATCAGAAGTTAAAATGTTTTCATAACTAAATAGTGTAGCAAGATATAAATTAAAGATTAATCTTGTGTGCTCTACTATTTCATGCAATCCTACAATTCAAAAATGCCATTTCTGTTAGATCTGTAGTTAAAATGAGGAATGTTTAAAAGAACATCTTCTAATGAAAGACTTAAAAGCATAATTACAGGGAATACTTTCTATCATTGCAGTAACCAGTTCCCACCAGGCTCTAACAAGCAATGCAAACAAATGGGATATAACCAAACGAAAGCTTATCATTTTCCTACATCCCAAAGTGAGAAAATACAAAATTGGCTGCAAGGAAAAATTAGCTGCTTAAATTGGGGATCTATAAAACTTTTAAATACATTATCTTATTTGTTCCCTGGCTGCTGGGTGCTAATGACAAGGTTCTTCTCAGAGGACCCTGTGAAAGAAAGTTTTATGTAGACTTGTATACTCCTCAGACCCGTTTTACATCTCAAGCAAATAATGTATATCAGGAGCACCAGAGTGCATGGAGTTGGAAATGTATATAACTGATATACCGTGAGAAGATACCAAGTATAAATATGACACTTGTCACTGTTGTGTATACACTTCTAATCTGTTTTTTTTCCCTGAGTAGAAGTATTGTTCAACTGAACAGCAAGAGCAGTGCTGTTAAGACCTGAGTTTTTTCAGTCTCTTCAGGCTTTTGTTTTATGTTTGACAGGTTCCTCCAGCAGGAGGAACTGGGATCTGCATGATAAACATGTAGGTATGATAAATACACTGGCAAAGAGATAAATATACTTGCAAACAACAGTCTTTCATGTATCACTCAGGTTCAAGCATTACGTATAAAAGAACCTCCACTGGTGCCCTTCCTCAGCTCAAATATTACAACCTTTTTAAGAAATTTTGTTTCATGCACATGTGATCCGGTCTGAAAGCATCAGCGCCCCGGCCCAAAGGAGCCTCATCTTTCTGCCACGCTTATTGAACTGTCTCCTGCTGCCTTCTGAGCGCGTGCTGATCACATCGAGCCCTGCTTTTGCTTAAAGCAGCGTCTGCCAACATTTCCTAAAGCCAGTGAAAAGATTTTACTTTCCTTCCATAGGTGTGATTAGGCTCTTTGGATACATACACCTCAGAAAACTTTTTAAGTACTTTTGTTTTACATTTAAAAAGCAGCTGTATAGACTTCCTAAATAAAACCAGAAAAAAACCCCACAACCCATCCAAAATCAACCCAACAACAGGAAAACAACCCAAAAAAGGGGATTCTTTTTGTGTCATTTTCCATGTGTAAACATCTAAGAAATACAGGCATGAAACATGAGCTGTATGAAGTCTTGCTATGACAATGAGCTACGTTAAATGCAGAATGGGAGATCTAAAAAACAATGGCCAAGTTCAGTGTAGAGTAGTTAGAAAATGCATGCATCAAAAGCTATGCTGTGTGCAACATGGCAGGATACAGACATTAGTTGAAATGGACTGGAGTCATGCAATTATTTGGAAAGAAGCTGCTGAGGAGAATAAAAAAGTGTGGATACCTGTGTGGATCATAGCTTCCTCCATCTTTATTTCCTGATATAGGAAAATACAAGAGTAACTTTTGTTAGTGTTTAGAACTTGTAAAAACCATTCACAATGTAGTTTTCCATGCACAGCATCTAATTCCTAAAAAGAAATGTACTGTGTTAAATAAAGACAGAGCTGCAGTCCAACAAAGACTTCCTGGAAGTTTTATATAAAAGAACTGAAAAACCACAGTTTTTCAAAAGTAGTAAAACCCCCAAACAATTAGATATTGTAAAAAAGAGAAACATTTGTAGCTGAAGAAAGAGATACAAGATGCAACACCGCAAAATATGTAGAAGGAAATAGTCCTGTAAAAAAAAATCACAATGTTCGATCAACCAAATTTAAGTGCAATGAATTCCAGAGTTACGAAGTATAAATACCAGCTATTTTTGTACTCAGAGACTCTTGTAAAGAAATATTGCTTTCCTCAAAAATGGAGGCAACTACTGCTGATTAGGAGTTTGCAATGTTAATGTGGTGTAGAGCCTGAGGTTGTTCATATAGGTGGACAGCAGTTGGAATAAACACAGGATTTAATACCTCACCTCCTACTGGGAGGCAAAAACTAACCAAAGAAACCCTGCAACAGAGAAAAGAGTTATGACTATGAAGACCTGCATACGCTTGTTATTGATGAGCTCAAATAACGTGAGAACCTTTCTGCAGCATTTCTGTCAAATGTTGTTGATTGCCATCAGTATCTGTCTAGAATAACCTGTGCAAACTTGCAAAGAAGCTTCCTGGTCATGCGGTTGTGAAGGATGGTGGATGTGGATCATTCCGAACTATTCAGAGCAACACTAAGGAGGGCAACGCTTCATGTATACAATTAGTACTTCAGCAGATTTAAAAAAAAAAAGGAATAAAATGGAAATAAACACTTCTGTCTTTCTTGTACCTGTTTCAAGTCCCTTTGGCCTCGGATTGCACTGCTTGTAACCTTGACAACTTCGCAGTTCCATTAGCTGTATGTGTAATTGATTCAAAATGCCTCTTTCCACTGTATGTACTGTATTCGTCAGCTGAGAAAAAGAGGAATGGAGGGAAAAAATACTTGTTAACAGAAACAAAAAAAAACAACCTAGAGGAGTTTGGTGAAGAACATTTTGGAACAGGGAAAGGGGTTTACCTGATAGGGATCAGTGTTCATATCAAAATATTCCAAGAATCCAGTTGCAAACTCACAAAAGAGAAAATTGTGGGTGTCATTAACTGTTCGCAAACACCAGTAAGTGTTGTTATTCGAGCTTGTGCAAGCACAGAAAGAACCCACTGTAATTAAAGGAAAAAGTTATTAGTTTTCAGTGAAAAACAATATGTTTTTTTCTTCTACTAGTGAAACTTTTATATGTTTTCATGTATTTATATTCTAGACCAATTTAAAAAAAATCTATTTGAATAATGCTAGATTGTCATCTAAAACAGAATAAATGTTGCTAATGTAATTTTCACAAACATACAGTTAATGAAAGCAGAAGATAGTGAATCCTATAGTTAATGAGGCATATTCTGTTCTGAGTTATATATGGTTTAATGGGATTGCGCAGAATTCAGACTTTACAAAAAACCAACACAAATCCTGATCCTTAAGATTTGTATACAGGATTCATTGGAATTGCTTCCTTTATATAAGGATACTGTTTCCCCCTACAATTAGTACAGCCTCTGAGATGCAAGTACAACAGAAAATTACAGAAGTACAACAGTAAATTATAGAACTATAAGCACTACTGAGGAAGGTCAAACTGCGCACTGATATAAAAGTGAGATGGAAATGACACGGCAGGCAAGAAAGAGTGAGGCAGTGTACGGGAATGAGGGAAGTGGGAGAGGTTAGGCAAGGAAGAGATGGGTTTGCAAGCAGGGAGCATGCCTGGCATCTTGAATGCAGGCAAGACGGAAGAAGCAAGGTGGGAAGGAAGGCCAATGCCTCATTTTAAGCAGCTCTCCTTTACTGGCTTGAGTTTTCCACTTCACTGTTATTTTGAACTGCAATCCCTCGTTTCATTTATTTGACACACAAGTAAGAAGGAAATGGAATCATTCATTTAAGCCTTTGTAGAACAATCCCAAACAGTGTAACTGGGCTACATCTTGTTTTCACTTTTCAACCTGGGGAAACCTAGAGTGGGATTCCACTCCAAACTGAAGACACCTGGATCCAGGTGTCACAGCAGCCATAGAGGTGACCTGGGTATATCTTGTTTATAGTCTTGTTCTGTCAGCACAAGAGGCTGTAAGAAAGGTATCTCTCTTAATTTTCAAACAAACTGCTAACAAAGTTTGGCTGTAGAAGAATGTCTCTTTAATTCCAATAATAAAATATTAATATTGCCTTAGATTTTTATTTAGATTTATTCATATTTGTTATTAGTATTGTGACTAGCTGTAACAGTATGAATGTTTTGAATGAACTTCATAAAAATAGTAATGGTATTGGACCATTTTATCTGTGTAATGTGGGTCAATACTTTAGCTGTTCTTTAAGTTACGGACTGTGTCAAAGGGACATTGTTTTTAACCCATGACTGTTGCTAGAGCATTACTGGAATGTACAGCAGTATGAGAACGCTTTTCAGAACCATTACTCCACAGTTAAAAAGTAATAAACCAATTTAATTGTTATCTTTAAAACAAAAATCATGCATATGACTGCTTTAGGGACATTTTAAAATGTAAAAAGTATATTAACAGAAGTTCTAGTGCAATCAGAACAGACTACCACTAGGAGACATCTTTCTCCAAATGAAAAATTGCTCTTAGCAAATTTTCTGCTTGGAGTCAAATATGTTATAACTTAATCACCATTTGATCTTCAAGTTTCTGAAAGCAAAGTTTTCAATCAATCACTTTTCTTCCTCTGCCACCAAAGATGAGAAAGGTGTTGTTTTGCTAATGCTAAATACCGAGAAACGTTGAAGCATGCCTTAATAGGATGGTTATCTATATACCCTGAAGTTTAAAGGAACTTAAAATATTTTCTAGCTATAATATTTTGTTCTTATGCACCAGGTGAGTGTTCCACAGTTGTGATTTTTTAATTCTTTTAGAATACAAAAAATGGGAATAATGGGAAGAATTCATAAGGGATAGTATCTGTATTTTCTTCACAGCAAGGTAAGTTGTTTGATACACTTTGAAACCAAAGTGATAAAATCAAAGTAGACCTCTTATGTGCTCAAGTTTGTGACAAAACTAAAAGTCAAGTCATAAAAAGGATTTATGACAATTGGAAGAATAAGGTTTTTATTAATAACTGGGAACGCAATTAAAATTCCTAAAAATATTTGGCCATCTTGATCTCCAAGAGATCACACAAATCTCAGTGGCTGCTTATGTAAGTCTGTCTTTTAGAGGCCAACTCTCCTTTTGCTTCTGCGGTGTTTAGCATCGAGCTTCTTGTGATAGTTTCATATAAATAAGTAATGAAACAATTACAATCATACTCAAGTGGCATTCTTCCTTCATACTTCAGGATAACGGCAGAAGCAGCATTACTAAGGGCCAGTTCTTCAAAATAATGTTCTGATCGCATGAAGTGGGAACTCTGTAACACAGCAGAGGATAACCTAGATCGTGTCTGCACGTGGACGTAAGACTTACAGTTCCAGAACGGTGCTGTTTGCCAGTGGTTGTTGTCATGGGTAAAACACGTCAGTCCAGGAAGGCTACACTCGTCTCCTTTCTTCTGGCGCTTTTTCCCCTTCCTTTCCTTCTTCCTTCTCCGGTTCTCTTTGAACAGCTGCAGTTTGCCATCCACTTCCTGTGCTGCTTCTCTGTTCAGAAAGAAAGTTTGGCACAGCTGAGAGACAACAGTCTCTGTTTGGTTTACAACAGCATTAGCAGTTTTTACATCTTTCTGGCTTCTTTAAAGATGAGAGGTTGAGAATATGCCCCTCTTCTAGCTCAGCTTCCACCCCAGCTGTTGTGACAAGGCCTTCTCTTCAGTAAGCATGAGAAATGATGCACTGCTGCATTTAGGTTCAACTAGATCTTTCTAACAATCGTGAGGTCAACCAGCTTCTGAAATGATTAATTTCATCCCTTTTCTATCAATAGGTTTTAAAATTATTATCCATAAACTTTCACGAGTCTGTCCAAAATTACTGAAGGTTTCTTGTGAGAGCTTGCTTTATGCGACCTTTTCTTTCCCTCGCCTCCTCCCTTCCCCTCTCCACAGAAAAAACCCACCCCCCCCAATTATATTTCTTCAGTCACCAAAAAAAACAGCTGAGAGAGTGAGAGGATAATAACAATCTTACTTGAAGGGATGAAGATGGCTCTTGAGTTTCTCTTGGGCCTTTACCCCTTTCTCTTTGTTGTAATAGCTACAGGGGATATTATTAGGAATTATCAGTCACGAAACCGTTTTCAACACAAAACCAAACCAGAAACATGCCATTTTTGACATTTTCTTAAGGAACTACACAAAATGACTTATGATTTTCACTACATTTAAAGAAGTTACATCCATGTCAGTGATCCTATGCTAGATTATAGCAAAACTACAGCTGGGTTCAAATACGTTAGTAGAATACAAACATATTTAAACTTAAAATTTTAGCATTTATCTTCTTTTGATCCACAGTAGCTTCTACTCCTAAAAGGAATCTAACTAGAATGAGTATCTACAGTGGTTATAAATACCAACAAAACTTATGTTCTTTCTTTTCCATCTCAGAAAACTTGGAAAATGTGTGAACCTCAGCAAGGGGTGTAGCTTTCAGTGTTGAATGTTATCTCTCTTACCTCTGTTTACTACAATCACATTCATCTGGTTTTCTTCTTTTTAGGTGTCCTCTAACTTCCCTCAGATTCTTAATTTTGTCTTGGAGGGCTTCGATCTGCAGAGAACATTTCCAAGTCAGAATTATTCTTTGAAAAGGTAGCAGTGTGAAGACTTCACTCAGATTTTAAAATACCTCTTACCTCCTTATCAATGTAAGCCTTGTGGTCCTTCCAGGCTCTAGCGGATTGGTACAGCTCCCGTTCACAGTGAATAGTGTCATTTGGAAGAATAAAACATCTGTAGACATGAGTTTAACAAATAGGAAAAAGAAGGTCAGTGGTTTCCCAGTTGCCTACCCATTTCTTCTCTTTCTCCTAACATTCAAAATCAATTCTTTGTTATAGTCTGTTAAGAAGTAAATAAAGTCTACAAGGCCTTCTTATGTTGACTTAATAATATTAATAATTGCTTCAATCTGTTTTCTCTGCAAAACAAAATAATAAAAAAAAAAATCCTCATGCATGACAGATGCTCTGGGCCTGCTGAGCAAAAATGCAATGGCAATGCCATCTTGGAGATTCTTAATCCGATCAGAAGAGAAATTGAAACTGAAATAAAAATCTGCTTAGAATGTAAAGCCTCTTGTTAACCAAACGTGCCATTTTTTATTTAACCACCAGCTGCTAAGAAACATATTCTTCTTGCCACAAAAATGTGACTCATCTTTCAAATATGCAAAACAGTCAAGAACAGACCATACAGTCAATGGGCTAAAGATCAACAAAATCAATAAAGATGATTAAGAATAAAAGTCAGAGCAAAGACTTCAAATAAGTGGTTAAAAAAATGCCAACAGAACACTAAAGTTAAAAAGTGGGGCAATGACAAAAACATTCATACCAGTGCTTGAAAAAACAGCTCTACCAAGAGAAAAAAAACCACGTGGCACGCCAAGGAAGTACATTGAGATAGAAAACCCAGCAGACTACAGCCTGGACTTTCAAAGTCTCCATGTTGACAAACAGAAATTCCTTAATTAAAGAAATATTTCAGCTTTATAGACACAACCGTTCTTGGGTCCTGCTTCATCAGAACCCTTCTTTTAAGTTTTGAGAAGAATAGCAGAAAGGTTTAGATGTTTATTTCTTCCCATGTACTCTTACTATGGTTTTTTTCCCCCCTCACTCCAAGAATTCTGAAAGCAATACCGTATTCAGTAAAAATCAAAACACTTTATGGAGAAATAATAACTTTTCCAGAAAGCATAGTATTGATGGGAAGGGGAAGGGGAAGGGGAAGGGGGAGGGGAAGGGAAGGGGGAAGAGGAAGGCAAGGAAAGGAAAAAGGAAAAACACATACTAAAGTTAAATAATTCCATCTACTAACAAATACAACTCAGGTTTACCCAAAATCTACAGTGATAGCTTTGAGTTCTTAAATATTGTAACCATAAGATTGTAAAAAATTGAAAGAGAGAGAATACAATTAGAAAATAAAGACTTAATTTTAAGAAAAAAAAGGACCACAGAAAAAGCAATTGTACTTGTGCGTCACTCTGACGGAGTTGGGTTGACCTATGGCATCAGTGCCATCAGCAATCATTGCATCACCAGGAGCACCATCAGTTTCTTCTGCATCTTCCTCATTTTCAGGATTGTGACGCTTGGAGATACTTTTGGTCTTTAACACCTGCAGTTCTTCCTCTTCCAGGTTTATGTCATATATTTCACCTTCAAATTCCACAGACAAGGACCGGGTTTGGCGAGTGTGAACAAATCGGGGTTTGTATTCTGAAGCAGAAGAAAGAAACATTCCTGGTTGCATATACATATCTACATGACCCATGTCATGAACACACAGCATAGCCCAAAGAGCAAGAATGCTGTTCAGTAAAAACAGCTTATTTTTTTCTGTGGCTTTACAGAAACGTATTTAATGATTTTTTATACGTTGGGGCCCACACTTTCATGTGTAACATGAAATTTTGATTGCTTCAAGGTTTGCGTTTCATGCTAGTCTGACCTTATGCCACAGCTAGCATCTGTATCCACAAATAAAGTCAGTATCTTAGAAATCAGATATCTAGACAGGGACACTCACAAAATCAGACACCATAGGATTAGAAACCATTTTAGAAAATAAAGCTGTTCAGTACTGTGAAACAACGTCACCACCTGTAAATTGGCACGTGACAAGTTTGACTTATGCTTTAGAATAAAAAAGACTTTTTAAAAAGATAACACCTTTTCCATTTTAAAGGTAGGCATTAAAATGGCATGAATCCATCATATATCAGTGTATATGTATCTACATGTATATACGCATATATACTTCGATACACACATCATCCTTGTGTACAGATCAGAACACCAAAAACTTGCTGCATTGTAGAGCTACAGTGAGATTTATTGTATCACTTTTACCCGTTGAAAGCTCTGAGCTTAGTAGGGCTCTTTTAGTTACTGTCTTAGAGTTTTGCAAGTACAGCAATGTGTTTGAGTCAGATTAACTATGACAATTAACTCTTTGAGGGTTTTTTAATATTATGTACAAGAATACCTGTGTTTGGGCTCAGTCTGGAAGATCTTACACTTTTTACTTTTGCTAAATGCACTTGTCCCAAATCAAGCTGGTGAAACCCACAGTCAATACCACACCAAAGCAAAACCACACACACAGAGCCCTAGAAATACATAATTCAGCTTGTAAAAACCAGTTGTAGGGCATTTCCATTTGTTACATCTATGCTGAGCACACCTTTGTCACCTAACAGTTAATAATAATTCATGCTGCAGAATAAAACGGCAGCTGTAAGAAAGTACTGCCTTTGGCAGGTAGTGTTGGTTCTACTGCAGTTTTTATGTCAGTGTCTTTGAGAGACTCACACTGAAGCTTTCCCACAAGAATCTTTTAGAAGTGCCGACAGTGAGCCTCATTCAACTCTTCATTCAAACCACCCTATCCTTCTAAACTGTTTCAGCAGTTGCCTGCTGTCAAGTGAAAAAAGGCTTACCAGTCAAGACAATGAAGATATTCATCTTCCTGAAGAGAAAAAACCCTAGTTTCAAAGCATCTTTCTGATTTATAACCATATTACTCTTTAATAAAATAATGCAAAAGATTCATAGGGCCAGATGGGACAACTTCTGGCATTGTAACAGTCTCTGATGATACTACTTGTTAACCAAGTCAATGAAAGAGTCTGGAATGTGAGCGTCTTATCCAAGTGTCATCTAAAAACTGAGGCCCGAATAAGTCATTCCCTTAACAATGTCTCATCATCATGACTCTTTTTCTGGTCTACTTGGATGAATGCTAAGATGGATTTGGAGGAGGAGGAGGGAACAGGAATAAGAATGTTGTAAAGGAGAAAGGCACAACAAATGGGCTTTTTTCTAATGGCCCCTTCAGATGTTTTCCATACTTTCCTTCTTTCTCTCCCCAAGTCCCTTGCCCTGCAGTTGCAATCCCCATTCAGCCCTTGCTGGTGCCCTGGCAACACCTTCTCTTTCTAAGGTACACGACAGGTCTCTCCCCTTAAAAATATCACTTAGGGGAATGCTCCCCAATTTCAGAATCACCCTGTCAGTCTGTGACATGTAGACTTTTCAGCAGAGGTCTGCCTGTACACACTGGGAAGTTCCTTAGATCATACTAAACAAATGGAAGGAATTATATCAAGGCAGCATTTACTCTGAATAATGAGACAACTCGAGACAGGCAATATTGTGGTTGAATGTACAAAGAATACCAGGGATTCTTCTTTACATGCAGAGTGGGGGAGGCTTTGAATCAGGAAATATTTTGCATTATACCGACATTATTCTTTTATTTCATAAACATCTGTGCAGCATCTTCTAACTTTTACATTTCTCATACGACTTTGCATCTTCCTGTTTTAAAGACCCATCTTTATTTCATTCCCCAGCCTAGTATTCTAGCTAGAGAGCAGGAGAGCACACAGTCTGAAACCCGGGTCTGCTTTTATTGCTATAGCTACAGAACTTCACTGTCATTGCTGGGCAGACAGATGAAAATACTTGTTCCGTTAAAAATAATGGCTTCTTGAAATGGGTTTCTTTTGTAGAAATCATTAGCGGAAACGAACTCAAGTCCTGCTGTCCTAAAACCCTCTTGTACACTCCCTTCAGCCCACGCTCCACTAGAGGACACTGCAATCTCACTCGTGTCCCTGTGGGGATCCCGGTACCGACTTGCTGGAAAGTTACAGCCGAGCAGAGCTTCGGTCCGACAGCAATCACAGCACTGCAGTGCCTCATGTAAAAGATGTCTCTGGGATATCAGCAAAGAGTATGTAAATTCAGTATTAAGGATGCAAGAAAACACTTGCTGTGGCCACCTTAGCCAATAACGGCACCGATTCACCAGCGGATGCCACCGGGTTGTCATGTCTGAGCAGCGCGATAGGTGGCCCCAGAGCATCACCACCACCACCACCGCCGCAGCCGCCCGCCTCAAGACTATTCCTCACTGTGATCCAAAGGATAAATATTGTTATTATTATTGCTATTACAGAGGCAATTATGTAGAACCTGACTGCCAATTACAGATGTATTCATTAGACACGGAGGTGAAAACAAGAGTGTACTGGTAAACCAACGCGCTCGGCTCGCCATTTCCCCCTGCTCTTTGCCTCAGAGTCCAAGAGATCAGATAACACTTACTTTGCGCATTAGGGTTTCTCAAGAACTGTCTTTGATTTTTTCTTTGGGTCCTGCTGTTTCGGTAATCAGTGTCTCCACAGTTGCAGTCTTTGTCTTTACCGCTGTATCCCCGGGAGTGTATGCTGCGGGTCCTTTTTCTGATGGCAAGTATGTCGCTAGATACCTTACATTTGTGAATGCGAAGTTTGCCAGAAGCATCCTCTGTGCACTGCCACTTCTGCGAGAGAGAGAAACAAAGATGATTTCTCAGCAGCCTTCCAAACCCCTGCTACTTTCAGGTGGATTGCAAAACAAGGCTGGCAATTTTCTTTAAAAATTAAGCACTCCCTTAAATAAAAAACTGAGAAGGAAAACATTTCAAGGGACTAAATTCACTCACATGCTTCTCAACATCTCTCTCATGCTAGGCAAACATAAGCTTGAATGAAATCACTGCAAATCTGCATAAAAAATTACAACTCAGCCAAAAAAGATATATAAATCAAGAGTATCTAGACTAAACACATCCCCGAAAAGAGCAAGTAAAAAGTCTTAATTTACTGAGCCACAGAGTACAGCTGTCAGTGCTGTTTTCACCATCTCTTTTTTTCTTTGAAAAAACAAACTTTGTTTCTTTGTTCTTTGACTTGGAATTTCTAGCACCATACAGGGAAAAATAAAAAATGGCCACAGATGAAGAAGAACTAGTTCAGTTGTAGGGTTCCTTGGCAAAGAAAAGGACAAATTGTGGGTGTGATTTATAGAAAAATACATAAACCACTAACAACATGTAATTTATTTCCTTACCAGTGGCCAGAGCTAGGACCTGCATCCTAAGATGTGTCCCTGCAAACTGTGCCACACAGACCTGCAAACATTGCTGGCTCTTCATATTTTATGTGAGAAAGGAGAAGCCTGAAAGTGCAATACCCCCGGCCACCCTCCCTACACCCAGCAGGTGCGAGCAAGGGGAAAAGCCTTAGGGACAGTAAACAAATAAATTAGCTTGGATAAACTCCTTTGGATCCCTAAGTCTTGAGATTTGTGTCAGTCTTGGGAGAAAAAGGTGCAGCCTGGAAGGAACACCTGTAAAAGGCATCGTACACATGCTGAGTATCACAGCCAGTGTGGGAGAATGAGAGGAAACAGAGTTTTTTCCAGCTTGTCTGCACAATATCTGTCTGATTTGATTATCAACATCACTGAACCAGATGGAAGATTCCAGATGGATTTTTCCAGTGGATCCCACTGTCTTCACATTTCAAATTAATAAGCAACTGAGATTTTAATTTCGCTTCCACACCGAACTGTCTTAAAAAAGCGAAATGTCATTTTTTTTTTAAACATGGATAGGTGCTGACAGACCAGGGCTCCTTTGCCCATGGCCAAAGCTTGCCATATAAGGCTGCTGGGTTATAGCTGGCACTTGTAACACCCGACACAAGCTAAAAAGCCTGTGAAGATTTTAAGTCAGTTGTAGTCAGAATAACAATAGGGAGAACTAGAAATAGCTTTGTTTATTTATAATTTGAATACAACTGTAAATGACTATCACCCAGTGAGTTTTGTTCACTTGTACATCTTAAGCCACAAAACCCAGACTTTGCATACAAGGGAATTATTTACATTCTTTACAGGACAACCATGAGCCAGCAATGTGCCCTTGTGTCCAAGAACGCCAATGGCATCCTGGGGTGCATCAAGAAGAGTGTGGCCAGCAGGCTGAAGGAGGTCATCCTGCCCCTCTACTCTGCCCTGGTGAGGCCACATCTGGAGTATTGTGTCCAGTTCCGGGCTCCCTAGTTCAAGAAGGACAGGGAACTGCTGGAGAGGGTCCAGCTAAGGGCAACTAAGATGATTAGGGGATTGGAGCACCTTTCTTACGAGGAAAGGCTGAGTCACTTGGGTCTTTTCAGTCTGGAGAAGAGAAGACTGAAGGAGGATCTTATCAATGCTTATAAATATCTAAAGGGAGGGTACCAGGAAGATGGGAACAGTCTTTTTTTAGTGGTGCCCAGTGGTAGAACAAGAGGTAACATGCACTAACTTGAACATAGGAAGTTCCATCTTAACAAGAGGAGGAACTTCTTTACTTTGGGGGTGGCAGAGCACTGGAACAGGCTGCCCAGAGAGGTTGTGGAGTCTCTCACACTGGAGACATTCAAAACCTGCCTGGATGCCATCCTGTGCAACCTGCCGTAGGTGACCCTGCTCCGGCAGGGGGGTTGGACAAGATGATCTCCAGAGGTCCCTTCCAACCCTGACCATTCTGTGATTGTGTGAATTAAGTTTGGCTGGATAATGTAGAGATCTAAACTCAATAATGCTATTGATAACTGGAACTTTTTAGTTGCAGTTTCAGCTAAGTTTCTCTATAATGTGTCCTTTTTTGGTTCCTGTGACTGAATAGGATAGCTTTCCCCTGCCTCATTAATACTAGCAAGATGGCCAGATGCTGGTCCTAATGGAGTCCCCAACTTAATTTTTGAAATGGACACTAACATCAGAGCACACAAAATTCGGTACGTCTCTTCCATTAACTAATGACTGCTCTGGACTGTTTTGGTGGTGTTGTCAAAGCTGACTGAGGAATGAAGAAAGAAAACGAAGCCTCAGGTAGATTTGCTGACCTGATAACCCGAGGAGTGAGCTGATGTGGCTCTGAACCGCAGCAGCGTGAGAGCGCTCTCTGGCCTAACACGTGGCCTGAGCTAAAAGGTGGACCCCATGCTCGGAGACCTTGCCTGTGGATTGGCATGACTTTGATCCCAGAACAGTAAACCATGTGTAAAAGGCCATAGCTGACGGCCGCCTGAGAAATTACACTCGTGCCCTGACTTTCGGTGTAAACCTACGCCTACAAGTGACAAGGGGACTTTCTGCAAGTAAAGGTGCCTGAGAGCTATAACGCTTTGCAAGATTTTATTGTGCAGTAGCATGTGCGTTCTTCCTACCGCAGTAAGAGAAGATTGTTACGGGATAAGAACTGCCTGCACCACTGTATTTCCTGTGTTTATTGGGCACACGCTACCTTTATAAACATATGGCACTAGTTTTTAATGAGTCTCAAAAGCACCAATTTAAAGTAAAATAAGTATTCTCTTTGTCTAACATTAATTATAGCAAGAGGTTCCAGGAGTGACTTCAATAGCCATTTAGATCATTTTTAACAGTATTATGACTAACATCGAAACAAGACTGTCTGTGTCTAGTACAAGCGAATAATAGTTCTCTATTTAAAACAGGGATAAAATGTGATTGAGTTCCCCCCCTTTTTTTTAATTTTACTTTAAAAAGTGTCATTATAAAGATGCCTCAGAGTTCTAAGAAGTAATTTTTAGTCAACTTTCCTGAATCCCTGCCCATGCCAGCGTAATTGGGCACTGAGCATGCATTATGCAGTAAGTCATAATGGTTCTTCTGCTCATCTTTAGATCTATAAAATGCATTAATACACATAAAAGAAGATTCTGACTGATGCACTGCCCCTTCCCATCCCCTGTTTTCTATCTTCCTTCCCGGTATGAATACCAAACTATACTTTGAAATCCAGGACTATTAGGTTTGGTTTCTGGGTCCCCATTTCTCCATCAATAAAAAAATATTGGCACATACACAAACTAAATATGTCTTCATTAAATTTTAATTTGTTTATGTTTTCTTATTTTCCCCATGTTTATCTTCTCGTGGTGATGTTTCCCAGGACACCTAAGCTGATCTAACAATTCACTGTTGCCATAGGAATACGGGATAGTCCCTGCTTCGGACTGCATGCTGACTTAGGGACACCTGCGCTGATTTATTCTCTCCCTCAGCAGGAGAAAAGAGGACTAACTCAGAATTAAAAAAACCCAACAAACTAATGGGAGAGGCAGAGCAGGACTCTGCCATTTGGCTGTTATGTCATTTCAGTCACGTTGTGAAACTCAACCTGTATCAGCCTTTTTCGCTGTCATTGACTCATCTTTTCTTTCTTTCCTCTCATTTCATCACTTACCCTCCAGCAATTATTTCCCTCTCACCTCAGCTCCCCACTTCCAGTTTTCCTACTGCCTCAATTTCACTTCAGAGGGGAACCAAACATGGAAGAAAAGCCTTAATATCCCCACACCGATGGAGTCCTCAACCCCCCCATCTCAAAGCTGGTGGGACGATGATGCTGCGAGGGGCTTTGCTGGTTTACAGCTGCCCCAAACTGAGCAGGGTCTGTTCTGCATGTGCGCTTGGGGCTCTGGCTGGCTCCGCATGTTGGCTGCCAGCTCTTCCCAGAGCCCTCCCTGCCCCTGGCAGCAAATTGCAGGGGCAGCTTGGGAGAGGTAAAAGTGTAAAAGGACTGAGCATCCTATGAGGAGCAGCTGAGGACTTTGGGTTTGTCTAGTTTGGAGAAAAGAAGGCTGAGGGGTGACCTCATTGCTCTCTATACCTTCCTCAGGAGGGGGAGTGGAGAGGGAGGTGCTGAGTTCTTCTCCCTGGGATCCAGTGATAGGACATGTGGGAATGGTTCAAAGCAGCACCAGGGGAGGTTTAGACTTCACATTGGGAAGCATTTCTTTACCGAGAGGGTGGTCAGACACTGGAACAGGCATCCGAGGGAGGTGGTCAATGCCTCAGTGTGCCTCAAGCCTCAAGCCTGTCAGTGTTTAAGAGGCTTTTAGACAACGCCCTTAACAACATACCTTAAGTTTTGGTCAGCCCTGAATTGGTCAGGCAGTTGGACTAGATGACCGTTGTAAGTCCCTTTCAACTGAACTATTCTATTCTATTCTATTCTATTCTATTCTATTCTATTCTATTCTATTCTATTCTATTCTATTCTATTCTATTCTATTCTATCCTATCGTTTGGGAGCTCAAGCTGCTTTAATCTCTACCAAACCTGAGGTTTAAACACAGCAGTACACCTGCCTGCTCCTCGGTGAGGCAGCAAACACCGGACTGCAGCAAGACTGCAGCAGGAGCTTTTCCGCAGATGATATCATTGGCATGGTGCATTTTCTTCTGGGGGTAGAAGTTTGCCCTTATAAAGTAATTTCAAAGGCAAAAGGGAGCAAATGGGGTGGTTAAAAAGGTATTGTTTGTACTTGGTGGTTTTGCTTTGCAGGGCTGCTGGCAGGGTTCCAGTTTCGAGTTAGAGCTACATAAGCAAGACAACAGCAAACGACCTGATAACTGCCTTGGGTCTCAGTTTGCTGGTAGTAATCAGTTTGTGCCACTGCCTTAAAATTAAGTAAGTCTATTTCGCTACTAAATATAATTAAGGCATAAAAATATACATTCATCATGAATCATTGTGATGTGCTGCTCTGTAAATATCCACTTAAGCAGGATTTCAAATCAACTTTGTTTAGTTAATAGACTGTGACAGCTTTGAGAGAGTTCCTGCCCCCTTATATAGAAGGGAAATTAATCAGACAATTCATGAAAGGTGCCTTAAGAGTAGGCAAGCTAAGGGTTTCTATGAAATGTAATTACCCAGTATTTGCAGTAGACACTTCAGTGTTAAATATCTTGTCAGATTTTATCACAAAGCTTTGAAGCCCCGAAAAACATGCAACCGGAAATAAAACACGCCGACAATATTTTTACAGGTGCTTTTTCATTTTGGTAACGTATGACTGACTTTAAGTATTATTGCTCAGCCTAGGGAATGTTAAGATAAGGTATGAAAACGAAGACTTCATGAATTTAAACATGTCCTCAGGATCTCGTTTCCCTTTTTTCCTGTTTCGAAAGGTATGATCTAAATTTGAAAACAGTTCAGATGAAAATATCATCATGGGCTGTGCATGTGTGTACCGTTTCCCTCTATTAGCAGTAACCAGATCCGGGTGAGTGTCAGGGGACCTGATGTGCTAAGACCAGTAAGGGAGTCTGGTTTAGGTCTGTGCTACCGCAGTACGATCTGAGCCCTGTTTTTGCTTTCTCTGTGCCATTCAAAGAGGCCGTGTCACACAGCATATTGAAAACTGCCCTGTAATTAGTTGGCTACGGTAAATAGTACAGAGCAGCAGCAGTTTATTTCTACTGAACCGGACCTGAATGCTGAGAGATGTTTACAGGCTAAGGCCATGTCCTCTACGCATTCCCACAGAGCAGTCATGAACCCTGGTCCTCACTGAGGCTCCTAAATGCTCCCGGAAATATTAATCTGTGTTGCTACATCTCAGCAGTATTTGAACATTACATGTGAGTGCAGCTGTTTAACAGATATAGTGTGCCAGGTTCGCTCAGGATATTTGGAATTGTTGCATTTTTCTGAAACAAAAATCTCCTCCTTCACTTTAGAACTGGGTTGATGCTGCCCATAAGGGCAGATCCCAATTTTTGCACCACACCCTCATAACTGGACCACCTTCTGCTGAATCATGCACAGCTCCAGAGGCTACAGACATGAATATATTCAAAGGTGGTTATTTATATACAGCCTTTGTCTCTGAGAAAGTGTTCCTGAAAAGTGCAATGGACAGATAGGAAGCAATTCAACAGACAGGGAAGCAATTTGTCCTATAAGAACTGATGTAATATAGGGGGAAATGTATGACAGACTTTAGAAATACGTTCAGTTAAATGCACAGGGATGAAATTGGAGGAAAAAAAGAATGAAGAAATTAATCACTGTATAACAGAACAACCATATTAAAATTGTCAATTTTGAGCTACTTCACAGCGTTTAAGAAATGGAAGAAAGAGAAAATAGCCTAGGAAGTTTACAGACTGCACAATTTCACATTCTTGATGTACAGACAAGATTGATTTTAAGTGTCACAGTTATACCAGTTCTCTAGTTTCTAAAAAAATGTACGGACTGCATTGTCAGCTCTAGAAGCGTAGGCACTTGGTCCAAGACATCAAATATTTCACTTCCATAGTGTTCTCTACCAAACCTATTAGCTTGTCTGTTCTTACAACTCAACATCAACAGAATTCCACTATTATCCAATAAATGTCAACTCCCAGGTGCAAAAAAATAGGAGCTAATGAAAAGGGTAAATTTAGTCTTTCACTTATAAATAGCAATACCAATAATAATCCGTTACTATTGGGTGATATACATTTAATTTGCAGAGGACTTAGTTTGTACTATATTTCACTGGCTACTTTAAAATGGAAACTCTGAAAAAGAGAACCTCGAAGGACTATTATGGAAAGTGATAAAAATTATTCTTGCATAATCTATGTTTTCTGTCTAAACATTTTTGGTACATAAAATTGCTTTTTAAGGTGCCATTCTACCAAAAAGTCTTTCTGTTAGAGAACACTGATAAGATGGTGGTAAAAATGCTGAATTCAGTTGTACATTGAAAGAGATGAAACCACTGAAACCAATCAGACTGGAATATCTCTGGATTTTATCCAGAATAGAGATGGTACTTCAGATTAAGAATTGCTTAAATTTGAAAAATTGTCAAACCTGGAAAGAGCTGCCCTCTGTTTAATAGGAAACTTAAATATTTAGGCTGAAATGTGAAATATTTAGGCTGAAATATGAAATACCATGCTTTGAAGGATTATTTTTAGAGATAAAGGAACTTATCTTCATATTTGGTTTTAACTCATAAACAGAGTGGTATTTTAACAAGGGATATCATAAGTTCTGGCAATTCCTATGAATTCTTGAGCAACTAAGTTGCAGGCATGTTTCTGTCAACTGTGAAGGATGACTCTGTAGGGTCTAAAGTGAGCAATCGCTGCGAGAGCTGTTCACGAAAGCACTGAAATATGTACTTAGTCCCAAACACATATGCTTCCAGTTAAACCTGTGTATAGATGCTCTGCTGAATTACGACTAAGAAAAGGTGGTATCAATAGGCAGATGGCTAAGAAGACCCAGCTTCAAACCGATGTTCTGGTAAAACGGGTTGACCACCAGTGTTTTTTTGACTCCTGCAAGCGTCAGGAGGTTGTTCTGAAACCGGGAGGATCCATGAGTGATGTTTATACGCCATATCATAATTTTAGTTGGGTTTCAGTGGGTGCTCAGGGTCTGGCTGTCAGTGGCTGGCCAGACTTCTGACACTTCTGGCCAGCTCTTACTGGCTTATGTGTTTTTATTCATACTCTGCAGCTGGTCATAAAGCTGACCTTTACAAATGTATGGTCTGTGATATTTATTTTATGAGAACATAGATACATGAGCCAAACCAGACTACACCTAATAAGCCCCATTCTAATTTCCTTTACAATATTATCTGTAAGCTGATTGATGGCAAGTGTTCTTTTAGCATTACGTATAGACATGCTTTTGACTGAATGCTGATATGATAATGTGATAAATATGAATGTGAACAATAAAATTAACTTCTTACTCTAGATTTTTAAATAGTGAAGGATACATGAGAAGTAAGAGTTATGTACTGACTACATAACTTGCTCTTTGGATCAGAGCCAGAAGATTCTTGCACATTTACCGCAGAGCTGATGTTTGGATTCAGCAACATGTCTCCAGTGACTACCTGTAAAGCCTTAAATCACCATAAAACATATCGAGAACTAATCTAACTAAAATCTCACTGTGCAGTCTTCAGGCGTATTCCCCAAATGGAACATTACTTCTTTAGGGCAGTTTTGGGATACGCTTCCTCAGGAGGAAACACAATATTCTGCATCTCTAAAGCACGAAAAAAGGGCCCGAGGAAGGTTAGCAGCTACAGCATTGTACCTGTCTGGCTCTGTTTGAGTTCATGGGCACGCATGTCATACAAACACGGGCAGCACGATGCATTTTTCCATTCTGCCCACTGTCAGTGCTCGTTGGAGCTGGCAGCAGACCACAGATCTTTACAAGTTTCAGACCTTTGCTGTTCGCAAACTGGCAGGTAGTGCCGAGCAGATGGTAGGGGATGTATGCCCATAAAACAAACAGACCTGCGTCTGGGTTTGGTTGCTGAGTCATCCAACCTAAGAGCTAAAATTTTAAACACAAAGCTTCACAGTCTTCATTTTGGGAGGGTGGCTTTTTTTTTTTTCCTCTGGTGGGAAAAATTTAAAATTAGGTTGTGGTTTGTGTAATTCTTGTAAGAGGATAAAAATGCATGTTTGGCTATGGATTTGATACTGATTATAAATAATGGATTGAACAGTACACTGGAGACACCCGGCCTATCCATCACAAGACCTCGAATGGTAACTGCTACCTGGGAAACAGTGTTAGGTCCCAGAAGTCAAAATTATGCCTCAGGAAAATTCCTATGACTCAGACTGGTGGAGAGAAAAAGAATACATACTTATGAATTAACTCAGCTCATTAATTACATGTTTAGGTAAGGGAAGAGAGAAAGAAAAAGTATAAATGAAAACACAGTTAACATGCTTTTATTTGATATTTGCTAAGTATCCAGAAGAATTTCATGGGTGAGAAGATGGAGTGAGTTCAACAAAAATAAACTGCCAGAGGATTTAAGAGCAGCTTGCCTCTAAACCTCCTGAACTAACATATATTCTCATCTCAGGTTATTTCAGTGGAAATCTGAGAGAAGATTTGTGTCACGATAAGGTTGCGTTAATCCAGAGAAACGTTTGTTCACATGCTATTATTTCTGCTCTATTGGAAAACTAACAAAGTTTTAGTTAAAAGTTCATACTGATTGTTTCCCGTTTTAAAACAACAGCAGGGGTGGCAATGTTGCAGATGAATAGATATTTCTATACTGTGTACCTTATTACAGTGAAGCTGATAGGGGAAATACGTATCAATGAAATATAAAATACCCTGCAAACCATTTAAGTGCTAAACCCCATCATTAGTCACTACTAAACCAACTGGGCTCAATCAGGTGACCTCAGTAAGTTACACCACATAAACTGGTGACAAAGTTGGCTTATGAACTACGAAGGAAACCTCCAGTTCCCATCATAATTTCTTGCAGTGCTCTCTGGGATGTGAAGGAGGGATGGCAAAGGAAACTTCTACCCTGCCCCAAGCCCCAAAGCTGAGCAGAGCGCCCACCTGCTGCTGTTCCCTTTGCAGGGGGAGTGAACCTGGCTTGGGTGTGATGACACCAGCTGTGGTGCAGGTGAGTGCAGGTGAACAGCTGGGTCAGGGCAGGAGCCGAAATCTAGTCTGCATCCAAATATGATATGGGCAGGTGACCCATAACTCACAAGATGGACAAAATTAACAGTGTTTCCCAAGTTACAAAGCTGAGGAGGAGGAAGAAACCATGAAATCTTCAAGTCCAGATATTAAGCAATTGCTGGAAGGAACATCTGGAGGTCATTTAGTCCAACCTCCTTCTCAAAGTAGGAACAACATCATTAGGTTTTGAAAGTATCCGTGGGTGGACCTTCCACAGCCTCTTTGGGCTCCAGTGCTTAATCAATCTTATGGTACCATTTTTTTCCACACACCTAGTCAGACTTTCCCTTGCTGCAACTCCTCTGTTGCTGGTAGCCCTTTTGCTGTGCACCTCCAAGAAGTGCTTGGGTCTGTCTTCTCTCTAGTTAGCCATTAGTTAGTTGAAGGAAGCAATTAGATTCCCCCTTTGCCTTCTGTTCTCCTGGCTAAACAAACCTCTGCCCCTCCTCAGCACTTCCTGACCACCTCTGGGGTCCTCCACTGGACTTGCTCCAGCGTACCAAAGGCCCTCTGCTAATGGAGGTCCCAACCTGAATGGAACACTCCAGCTGCAGCCCACAAGCACCAAGGAGAGGCGAGGACTCACTTCCCATGACCTGTTAGCTGTGCTCTCGCTAACGCAGCTCAGCAGGCGCGGTCCTCTCCTCTGCAAGGGCTCACTGCTGACCCAAGTTAACGACTGCCTGAACATAACTCAAAAGTGAACACATCCATGCAGTTGTGCGCATCGCGTTTCTGATATGTTCTCAAGGAGGTGAGTGAACTTTTGGAAACTGTCCTCCCATAACAGGGATTATGAAAAAACAGCAAGAGGAGGGTGGTCTATAACAAAAGTGATAAAATCTGTCAGTGGTGCTAAAAAAATTTAAATAAAATAAAAATCATGGTGAAATTAGTTTAACTTAATTTGCATATGCATTTTGCAACTACTTTTTCTTAATGAAACAAAACTTTTTTTTTTGGTAACCCATAAGCCTTACTAATTTGCAGCTAAATGTAATCTATAATCTAAATTTCATATCTCTTTTTGGCAAACAGTCATTTAGAACTTAAAAAACTGTGGAATAATTATAGCAATTATACAGATGTTTAGTATTTTCTCTTTTTTCCATTTTTTATGTTTACCTACTTTCAGATAGACATTGGATTGGGCACAGAAAAAAATTGAAATTTTGAAACTTTTAATTAAACAAGTGTCTTTACTATGCCAGGTTCTTTTTTCCTTTTCTTTTTCTTTTTTCCTCTTTTGTTTCTTTTTTTTTTTCTTTAGACATTACTTATTAAATAGAAAATAAGCTGAAGCAATTATTTTCCTGAGTACCACATCCTTGGAGATTTTGGAACTAGCAGGTCTCAGGATCACACCTCATTTTAATACAGGAAAAACAAATTTTCTTCTTTTTCAACTCCCCATTGTGTTCTCTGTTTCAAATGAACTAGATATTGACTAAAGTAAATCAAAACAGAGAACAAGCTTGAAATGTACTAGACTGTACATTGGTGTATTAATTCACCAAATGCTTATTCTTAGTTCCAGTCATTTAGCAGCAACTTCCCACAGACCAGTAATTTCATTATTTAAAAATCTGTCGGCAATCACTCATTCTGTGAAGGCGATTTTAATTTAAGTGATGTTAAGAGCAACTGGTTAGAGTAAATGTAGGAAGTATTACAAACCATCATAATTATTTTTTTTTCTATGCATGCACCTATGTTATTTAAATTAAAGATACTAATCTCAAAAGATAAAACCCAGTTAAGACCCACATGACAATATTTCCTTTTTCTCTTTCCCAAGAGGTTCAAAATGACTAGGGGAAACCTGGGGGCGGAATCTCGTATTAAACTATGATGCCTCATATTGCCCATTGGAAACCATCTGGGTTAAAGTAACATTATTTGACCTATTAACTTTTCATTTTCTTTAAGAACTTTTCTACGTGGAAAAAATCCTGCAGACACTTATTTCACACTGCAGTGCTTTGCTGATATTCGTGTTATTTCCAGTGTCGCTCTTTCAATTCACACCCTTCATGTTCTTCATTGACTTCCCTGTGAGAACTGCATATAGCCCGTCCCTGAGAGAGAAATTGCCCTTGTTCTGTCTGACGGGAGGTTTCTTTAGGTTTAACTTTGTGCCATGGTTTGTGCAGGGCTGGCCACTAAAACAAATGACAGATGCTCTCTTTTACCTCTCTCCCCTTCATTTATGTAAACATTACAGGGGGGTTAAAAAGGCAACCCTGCAAGAAGCCTTCAGGATCTTAGAAGTATCAGGGATAAGTTTGGTCTCTGCTTAAGAAAATAATTTATATACACTGATGGCTAGGTCTGAAAATTGTCTTAAAATGGTCAGTTCATCCCTGTCCTCCATGCAGCTGTGAGGGTTGGCTGCTGGGCTCTCTGGAGCCAACCTATCTTCCTCATTTGAAGGACCTCAATGAGGGATCACAGGTGGGAGAGCGGCTATCAAACACCATTGCTCGCATAAGCTCCTTGCTGACTCAAGGCCTTCTCCCTCCACCCTCAGATCAACTGGGATTCACCAATCTGGGATGGAAAGGCAAGTCTACCGCAGTGGGCTGGGAACACGGCTGTGAACAGTGTTTCCTACTGCTTCAGGTGTGATATCTGGTCAGGACACTTAACCTTTTCTATTCACATGCGAAAAAGTAAAGCTATTCCAAGCCTGGATTTTGGCATAAGAGGTAATAAATACAAGAAATAATTGCAAAGAAAATATTTTGATATTTTAAAACTAAACATTTTAGCGTCTAACAGTCTAAATGACTCCATTGATCTCCCGTAGTTTTTATAAAAATGTTCAGTTTTTCAAATTTAATCTCTGTTTGCAATGGTGGTGTTTGAACTCCTGAAAACTTTGCTCTTGGCTGAGACTGTGATATTGTGTATACCCCTTCAAAAGTAGCCACGTTGAAGGAGCATGTGTGAGGTGAGAGCTGTGGCAGAGGACCTGACCGAGGATGTGCCAGCCAAAACATATTCCAGTCCAATCTGGGATTAACCGAGATTTACTGTAACACTACGCTCTAATGAACGAGAAGGGGAAAGGTAGGGACGAAGCATTTCTTTAAGTGAGAGAGATCTCCCCTGCGCCCTCCGGTTTGTTGTGGGGAGCTCTACCTGCCCTGGGTGAAGCACCGTGGGTGGCTGCAGATGGAAGGGGAGCACAGTGAGGCTTTATGCTCCCATTCAAAACAGCTTACCGATATTTCAGCGCCAGGCCTACGGCCGGCTGCGGCAGTCTAAGCAAACATCTGAGGGAAAGGCACAAGCGACTGCCTGGGAGAAATCGTCTCACACTCCTCCGGGGAGGTGTGTGGGGACGGGGACGGAGGGGGAGGACGGCAGGGAGGGTGCAAACCGCTGCCTGGGGCCTCCAGCATGGGCCTGTCGGAGGTGGTGTCGGTGGGAAGGCATACAGCTCCCTTCCACATCTTCCCAGTAAATTCAACTTCATATGTTACCACAGGTATAGCATTAATCCAGGAGAGATTGAAGAGAATTTGGGGTCAGACTCACTTTTTCTTAATTTAGCTCCCTCCCTGTATACTCACTACAGAGCTGCAGGTGTAAGCATACTAGTTAGGGGCGCAGTAACTTCTGGTTTTGTGAGCAGGCAATTAGACCTTTGTATCAGTCAGGTGTTATACTGAAATCATTAAGGCTACGAGAAGAAAAAGTAATGCTTGGGCACGGGTATCGCTGTCTGATTCCTTACAGTGACCTTAAACAGCAAGCGTTTCCGAGCAAGGGGACCCTTCTATTAAAGGTGTTTCAATAAATAATAAAGGATGATGATTAACAAGTGTGTTGTCCAGTTGTTCGTCCCAGCAAATGAAATGATGTGTAAGCACAGGACTCACCAGTTTGCTTCCATAATTCTGAATTTGCCCAGTGAGTACAAGTTTCCACTGCTCAAAAATGTTCTCTCCCTTATTCATAATTATCATTGAATTACCTTGCATATTTAGCAATACACTGCGTCAAAGAAAAAGTAGTCATCTAATGTTATATTTGAGCATGGGTGTTTTACCGTAAGCCTTGTACTGAGACAGCAAACTAAGGACCATCCCTCCAACACCTTATATTGGACAGTTGCTTAGAACAGTTTGTGTCTGGTTTTCTTTGCTCTGAAGATATTCAGAATAAAGGTCATCTAGCTATCTTCTAAGTACCATATTCTTCAAATTCTCTTGACCCATAGTGAATAATATTCACTATGTATTCACAATAGTATTTCCCTGTGCTGCATTTCCCTGTGCTGCATAGAAGACTGCAGTTGTTTGTGGCTTACCTGTCCTGGTTGTTCACAGGCTGTTTGGTATCTTGCTTGTTGGCATAATTCTTTAACTCTCTCATATTTTGGTAGCTGATTAGACTGCTGAGTGTTTTTGTTGGGTTCTTCCTTCTTGCGTAGAAATTTGCTTTAAAAAAAATGAAGTTAAATATTTTAGATACATTCTTCTAAACTCTGGAGATGATGAATTTAACTGGAAATGCAAAGCTACTTGAAGATTTAGTGTCTTCTCAGGGAAAAAAAATCCCCACACTTCTGTTACTGACCTTCTGTGTAGGTCATGTAGTGAAATAAAGGCGCAGGTGATTTGCTGGAAATTACCCAAAGAGAAATAAAGGCTGCTGAAATATGTCTAACTGATACAATTCAGCACCATTCATACATGAATGTATGTTCTTTCACAAAGCAAAACACACTGAAGCAGTACTCGCCTGGCTGAAAAGACCAGCTGAAGAGACTAAAGGGCTTCCACACTCATTCAGCACTAGCTTGGCTATATCTTGTATATTACAGTGTGTCTTATATGCACTGTTTTGTACTACATCCCACAAGATTTCCATAATCTGTAAAGCCATAAAGTGCCGCAAGGAAATTGCTGGAAAATTTTTACTCAGAGAATATTTTCACAGCAGTATTTGGCAAGGTGAGAGGGTGTAAAGAGGTATCAGTGAAAAGAAGAGTAGTTATAGCCATAAATCTCATTTACACGTAAGTCTTTGCTTAGCTAGAACAAAAATAAAGAATACTTCCAATATGTGATGGAAAATACAAAATCAGTTGATAAGAGGATTCTGCACAGCTGAATTTGAAACAGAGATTTGGAAAGAAAATGAGTCCGATGATGACCTAAGTGGTGATAAGAACAATGTTAGAGAAAGAGGAGGTACAGGCTGGGAGAGTCGCCAGAAAAGCATGCTTTCAAATTTCTTCAGAGGTAGGGAGTTGGGAGCGCAGCAGCTTGCAAAGCCAGTGGTGGGAAACTAGGAAATAAGTCAGGCCTGTAAGTTTGCTTGCAAAATTTACTACTTCGCTGACCATAAAAAGGAAGAGGAGGGAGAAGGAAGGAAAGTAGGTACAAGAGGGTGTTCCCAGCAGGCAGGATCTCCCAAAACTCTCTCACCCCTAATAATTACCCTCTTTCCACCAGGAATGTGTCACGCCAAATTTTGGTCTTCTTGTTTGTTCGAAACCTGAAAGTAAAACAATAATATTTACTGTTGGCACCTATGTATAACACTGCTAGTGTTAACAATTTATTTTTTAAGAAACACCTCTCTGCTTATATATACCTGCAATTTTATAGATGTGCTATTTAAGAGACTCTTCAAATGTGAAAGCTGTTGTCGTTGGCACGACACAGCTCATTTTCACAGAATCTTTTTCCACTCAGTTGTCGATTTACTTAGGTGTTTGCTTCTGAACTGGCTAAAAAAATGCTAGGACCCACCTGTTTCCTGGTCTTTCTAAGTCCAGAAGCTTTAGGACAGATTTGCCATCCATATCTGGAGGCGTGTCTAGTCCTGCTATATCCAGGATTGTTGGAGCGAGATCAATATTGAGAACTATCTGAGGCACTCTGCAAATCAACAGAAAAGGTCATAGTTGTCATGTGTTCAATATATAAGTCTTCACATTCTCTTGGAAATAGAATGGTAATTAACGTTTATCAGGGCTTTGAAGATGTAAAGCTCGACAGAAGTGCTAAGTTTAGAAAATCCCCTTTGAAGGCTGAAATTCTGACGACAGGTCAGTACTGCAGACTAAGGAAAAAGTTAAGCACAATAAACCAAGGAGGTACAGTATCCACTACTTGTATCTCCTGATAAGACATGGCATGACACCATCCGTTCTTCTAAACCAGAAGATGAGCAGTAAAGATGAGCACCTACTTTTTAAAAGCAAAACCCACGGCCAACCCCTACAGGACTACACATTACGCAACTTTCTCGTTTGCATTATAACTTATTAATAATATGCAAAATGAAAGACCTGCCTCTTTATAGGACTCATTGCTCTACAATACTAGGACATCCTTTATGAAATGAAACTGGACAGAGTGATAATTACATGCTCTTAGAAACATTTTACATTAGGTTCAACAGCTGTGTTAGAGACATAAGAGAACGTACACTGATCCCGGCTCTACACTTGGACCACGAATAAAGAAAGGAACTCGAATATCAAAGTCATACGGCATTGACTTCCCCTTGACCAGTCCGAACTGCCCGATATGGTAACCATGGTCAGCAGTGTAAATAATGTAGGTATTCTCCAGTTCTCCCATCTCTGCAAGCATTTGGTATAACTGCAACACAGTGTAAGAAAAACTCTGAAACAAATGTAGCAAAACATGTTTTGTCCATAATCATGTATAACCATGATTTTACTCCCTTAAATACACAGAACCAAACATGACATGGATGATGTTGTTGAAAGAGGCATTCTGCGGATGGACATTTTTACATCTCATCTTTGCTGTGCTGTTAAAAGATTCAACTTACAAGTTCAATTTCACATTTCACAGAGGGGAAAATTAAACAGGTACAGAAAATTAAAATAGCAAAATATGTTACTACTAATACAGTTGCATTAGTACATCCAAAAGTCATTGTGTACTCAAACACAGCTTGGGAAAAAATCTGCTACAGCTTTAGAGTAAATGGTACTCAGATTTGATTTACTGTGTTAGTCTACAACTTTCTCATTCCTTACAGTTGTGGGCTTGGGAAAAGGCTGTAAATTTTTATTAAAGTTTAAAGAAAACTCTCTGGGGGAAGATCTTTGGTCATGGTGCTTGATTTTTGAACAAAAAGTCATGCAAAGTACACCTAATAGTTCATGTATCACGTTACCTATAATTAGCTGTACACTGCATTGCCTAACTTCTGCAAACACTAGCAGACTGACACCTGAGTTGCTGTGATTTGCCAATTCCCAGATTTCAGCTGAAGGATGAACTGTGAAAGGAGTGTGAAATGAATAGAAGTTGTCATGTGTACACCTGTGTCTATCCATGTGTACACACAGGTGATGCATCTTCTGTTAATACCAGGCTTTATATTAGGCCTGGTGACTTTTTCCTTTTAAAAAATCATCAGTTGATTCACCCAGCAATTGAAAGAAGCAAGTGAGGAGCTTGGCATGTTGCAGACAACACAAACCAGAATTCATTTCTACTGAGGATATGTGGAGTAATTCTTTGTAGCCCAGGGGCTTTCCCCAGGCTGTGGTTGGTGAAGGTAAAGAAAGAATTAATTTAATTTTGTAATCGACTAGTAAGATTGTATTCACAGTAGTTTCTTAAACTCACTCTTTCCATAGAGTCGTCAACTGACATCAGGGTCTGAAGTCTTTTGCGCTGCAAGACGTTTGTAAACTCCATGTGGATAGGCAGCATGGGCCCCGTGTACTGCATGATCCAGTGCTTATCCATGTTTGGTGCATAGTTATAGCTGGGAGTGCTGGGAGGAAAAGAAAGGGTCTCAAAAGTTGTGCATCATCACAGGCATCAGAGGAAGGTGGGAACTCCTCTAGCACAGGAATAGCCAACAAACAGTTAAATCCCATATTCCAAGTAGTAGCTGGTATTTCTAATGTAAAAATATCACAAACATCACTTCAGTGCCTTCCAAGCTTCAGTAGTTCATACATTACTTCCTCAACATTTTTTAGCCGCTTGCTTTCTGAACTTTCTTTCAGGCTCAAATACTGCTACCAGATCCACGTTAATATCTGGGATACACCAAAACGTATTTCTCAAAAGAATCTGTAATCATTAAAAATGCTCATCTGAATGATGCATCCCACAAAAATAAGTACAAAAATGAAGGAAGTCAGAGATCAAAGATGACTACTTCCCCTTAGTATTAATGTACATTGCCCTGATGCTTCCAATGGGGAAATTGCCTTTATATTAGCACAAGTCCAATGAAGCTCATGAGAAAGATATTTTCCTGTGGGACAAAGACATTCAGTGGTCAGTACTAAGACAAGAACAGTAACACCGGTGTTATCGGTTTTCAAGATGCCCCAAAGAGGGAAAGCACTGACCTTTTTCCCCTCCCCATCACCAAAGACAAGTGGAGGCATGGCCAGGACCCTGAGTGCAATCCGCCCCAGGGCTGGCTGCCCGGGCGCAGGGTCATCTCATATCAAATCCGATATGAAGCCATGCTGTGGCCTTGAAGGGGAGAGCTGAGAAAGTGCTACAACCAGCGCTGTTGACTCCAGACCCACCACGTTCAGTCTCCATCACTTGCCCTTGGCCCTCACCTGAACTACGTCCCAGTGATGCCTGGTGATGTAGTAGATGTGCAAATTCTGCCCATACCAAAACAGCATTCATTCATACACTAAATCCAGTTGAGGTGGGTTTTTTTTGTTTTTTTTTGTTTTTTTTTTTAATGTGAATACAAAACATAGTGCATTACCAGCACAACATGAACTATGACAACAATATTGAACTAATACTGCTATTAATACTAGTACTAAGAAGAAGTATGGCACAGAGTCCTACTGAAGCAAAGACTGATGCTTTAGGAGTTCGCACAAACATCAAAAGAAAGATTTAAGAGGGGGTTTCTATCCACAGCCAGTGAATTTTTGAAGGATATCATATAAGAAACAAGAATACATTCACAGATATATCACCTCTGAAGAAAATGTACTGCAAAAAATATGCCAAGTAAATTTGCTGCACAGATATTCACAGCAGAAAAGCTTTCCATCAATCCCGTTTTTATACCTAGCATATATGACAACTAAAAAGTGAAAAGAAACCAAACAAAATCCGTGTCCCGTAACAGTTTCATGTACATATGACCACTTTGTTTCTCTAACATTTGCAGAATCTAAGCTTTGAGAATCTATGCTTTGCCATTTTGATGTTCTTTGTGTTTTTATTTTTTCCCCGTTTCTAATACGCTGCAGTACATGATACATGTATTGCAGCATTACCTTTGAAAAATAAATGTAAATAGAAAATGAAAAAATGCTGTTCTGTGATTGGAATTATTTGATTCCTATGGTTCTTTTTTCAGTTGATAACCAAAATCCAATTTAATATTAATTTACTGTTTAGATGCTGATAATTTTAATATGTGCATTACCCAAAGATATGTTTTCCCCACATAAATGTTGGTGTGTATTTGTCCTTTTGTAAGAGGTAGCACTGAACAATATCAGAACACTGTATACTGCTAACTTAAAATCACACCTTTGACCAGTCCTTCATTTAGCTTTTATTTTTCTTGACATGGTTGTATGTGATCACAGAATGGTGGAACTAGTTATTTTACTGAAACAGTTGATTTTACTGTATCAGCCATAGTGCAGAAAACCTATAACTATATATTCTGAGGATAAAAATTGGCTGAATGAGTAACGTAATAAACTGATAGTCAACTGTAATAGATTAATGGAGTCCACATTGGAGATTATTTTTGAGTATTTAGTAGAGTTTGAGACGTACGTATGTCTCTAGCATACACAGCTCATTTTGACTAACCTACTTCACAATTAGCATCAAGGGAAAACAGAAGTGAGACAATGGTATCACAGGATTTGTGAGCATTTCCTTGAGTACTTCCTTGCTAAGAAGTACGGAAAGGTTAACAAAGACAAACATAAAGTGAAATTCCTTTTCTGCTGGAAATTCTTTTATTTCAGGTTGAAAAGTCAAAATTTTTCCCAAGGTAGAAGTCTGATTTTTTAAAGGAATGCTTATGCTACCACAAAATTAATGAAACTGAACTCAGGGGCACAGTTTTCTAGGTTGTTGGCTAGCCAGCAGCCCTGGCAGATGGGCTGATGGAGCCCTAGACCTTGAAGAAGCAATCCTTAGGAGTTTTGGTCACCTATCAGGTATGAGGCACACTGACAGAAAGGAAGGATACTTCCAGCGCAAACTTTCCTCTGTTTCTTTGGAAGTTTGTCAAATGAGACGTTTTCCCATGAAAGAGCTCGGTTTTGATTAATCAGCGTTTTCCAGCAAAACCCTGCGTTTTTTTTTTCAGCGGACTCCTGAGTGCCCCCGCCGTGGAGGGATGAGGTGGCTGTGAGCCGTGCTCAGCCGGCAGCGCCGTGACAGCCTGCCGCTGTGCCAGGAAGGAGAGCCAGCTGCCGAAGCAGGCTCAGGTCTCATGTTCCCAGGCCATTGTCAGAAGCCTTCTCCACATAATGGATAGTCTTTAAAAGCAGCACTCAAGGGTTTAGCAGGGCGGTTAAAACCTTTCACAGACACTTTCCAAATGCATTTTGAATTTTCTAGGTGAGAAATGCAGTAGGCAGAGAGTGAGCAGAATTTTCCTTCCAGACAATTCAAGGAACGGGACCTTCTGTGAAATATCCAGTGCCAGTGGCTGATGGAGAAATGTGAAACGGGGGTCCAAAGTGGAGGGGAAAGAGTACTAGGGAAGAGACAGAAAGGAATCGACAAACCCCACAGCTTGTCTGTGTTCCCTGCGTACCCCTCGTTGTTGTACCTTGCAGAAATCCACCAGAACGGCACTGCTTGCCAGGCACATAGGTGGTAGGTGACCTGACATTGCCCTCAGATGTGTCTACCTTTTTTGGGGGTAAAAAATCCCCAAACAAATGCAACACAAGTGAATTCTGGGGAGAATATTGCCGATTTCTGAAAACCTTTCCAAGTAGACAGACCTCTTCCCTGTCAGTGATAACTGTTTATCACAACATTTTTTTCTTGAAGCAGTAGGAGATATCAACTAAATGTTGATATGAGATACAAACTAAATGTTCAGCTGTTGTAAGCCCTTGAAAGTCATCATGGCACAGTCTGTCACTGTTTCTATTCTTCCATTTTTGGGAACAGCTTTGCTCTGTATTGACAAGTACTTCTGAAATGTAACACAGCCATCTACGTTTCCTTGATTCCTCTTAGCACTGGGAATATCAGATCAAAGGAATGTACTGTGTCTTCTGTTGCCTTTTCTCAGTCATGGAGGCTATCTTGTCTTGAGCACATTTGTTGATCCATGAATAGCAGACAGTGCCAGGTACCTCATTATTTTCAGGTTGTCCATGGCCTCAAAGTCTGGCAAGAAGCTACTGCTAACCTGCCCGTCGGTCTTTGCTGGGCTGCCCCTGAACAGCTCAGATGCTGCCCCAGAGTGCACTAAGGAGCAGTTTCTGATTTCAAGGTCATTCTTGCTAGTTGATCGGCAAATGGTAAAGCACTTAAACCTCTGAATGTGTGCCCAGAGACCGACTGAGAGTTCATTTTACATGATACAAAAATAGATAATATGAAAACGTGCTCCCTTTCATGTAGGTCAGTTCTAAAATGACCAGCAGCATACTACATGAATATTAAATCTGGGGAGAGGGTAAGGATTGAGAGAGCAAATGATTACTCCTCTAAAAAGGTATAGCGTTTGACATTCTTGTAGTCTATACTAGCTTGGGCAAATCTAGATCGCTCAGTTGCTTGCTTACATTTGTCCAGCACATACTGTCCAGAACTTCCTACACAGAGGTTTCTTGGCACTCCGTGACAGGTCTGTTCTGGCACTGGGCTGGACACTGGAAGATGTCAGGTTCATAAAATTTCAAATCGATACCCCCAGTTTAACTAAAAAAAGTCCCAAATGCTTAACAATAACAAATGCTGAACCCAGTCAGGTATTTTCGCATACAAGCATTGTCAGAATGAGAAAAATAATTCACTGTGAGATTTTGTAATAAATCACCTGTATGAATAAATTTACAGAGAAATTATCCCATTTTATGTGTACATTTGCAAAACCCAAAGAAGTAAATTAGTATCAGCCTTCTCTAGCCTTAGATTACAGCCTCCTCAGGAACAGGACAACTTGTGTGGTGTAAGTTCTGTTAGCACTTAATGCTGTTGCATCAATGTGCATTGTTTTGTTCATGCTCCATCAGGGAAATTGCATTCACTGTCTATTTACCACCTGTGAAACTGCAGCAGGAAAGCCCACACTGGTGATAACGAAGTGTTCTATAGGTTATGGAAGGAGTAAATATTTATAAGCACTAGTACACTTTTCTCTTTAAAGAAAGATTCACCATGAAATTTATCATTTATTTATCTGCAAGCATTGATTCAAATAGATATGCAAAGTTACGTTCATAGAATCATAGAATGGTTTAGGTTGGAAAGGACCTTGAAGATCATCGAGTACCAACCCCCCTGCCATAGGCAGGGACACCTCCCACTAGACCAGGTTGCCCAAGACCATGCTGAGAGGAAAGGAATTTTATTAGCATTCAGCTTTGTGCCCTGAATCCAAAAGGCCTCAATAACCTTTGGTTACATGAACAATCAGCATTTCATATCACACATTTTAATTATTCTTACTGACAATGTATTTACTACATTTGTATATTTAAATTTGAAGTTTAAAATAGAGAATGCATCTTATTTGGCTTCTAAGGTACTGCAATAACTTTAAGTTAAACAAGAAACAAAAAAAGACCAGCAACCCAAAACAATGGATGCTTGTACTTGAGGACCTATTGAAATGGGGTCCTCAAAGAGCAAATCGTTCAGAAATGAATTCCACTGTCTTCTACTAGTAACTGAACTGGTTTTTGTGTGATATTCAATGAAACAAATGGAATAAAGCCCTTCTGCAAATCATTATTAGAAAAAGATACTTTACAGGTTAAGAAAGGAATGGGAGATTCAGCTTGGCTAATGCTGTTTACACAGTTGTAGCATCTGTGTGGAAAAGAAATAAAGCAGAGCACAGCATGTTTTAAGAGCTCCCAGAATTCAGTGCAACTTTAAATTAACATTTGTTTTCTAAAAGTTTGATCTAAATATATACATTTCCATTTCAGATGGGTTAACATGGAAAGAAACAAGCACGTTTACAAACATTTGTTCAATTGCTCATACTAAAAATCTACGTTTGCCTCTATTTACAACCTCCTAATTCCCTCCTGGTTTTGTCCAACAGAAGAAAGTTATGTTCACAAAAATACTGCCTAAAAATGTTGATTATGAATAATTCCATAGAGTTCTTGGGGCCTTTTATCCCAAAAATGTTTGGCTAATCTTTTGTTTGGATTGGGAGTCCTCCAGTTAGTGAAAATAATACAGTACTTCTATGCCCCAGCAACATTTTCTTTTCATAAAAATAAAAGTCAACAACATTTTAAAATCATACCTATGATAAAACTCATGGTGAAAAATGAATAGTTTCTTTACAAAATTAACACCTATATCATTCTTTGAAATACGATTAGCAAACAATGCTTAAGTGGTCATGTTTCTTCAAACAAAAGAGTAAATAAACAGGAGAAGCAAATCATTTGTTTCCAGGGAAAGTAGACTTCCAGGTTTAGACACTGTTCTTGGAAAGCAGGAAGCCTTGGTTCTGGGCAAAATTAAAAGTTAAAAAAACATGACCAGTGGCATGGTCAGTATTAATGTGAAGTTGAATTTCAGCATTCTGGGTCTACTTTCACTGCCTTTTAAAAGGGGAATCTTTTAAATCCAGGGATATTTATATATCTGGGGGTGTGAGGTACGAAAGTTTCACTCCTGAAGTGTAACACAACTGCTGTATTTCGGAATAAAGAAGAAAAAAAAGTTGTTACTCGCTAAATATAACACCTTTTAATTTTAGGGAAAATGATTCGTTGCTGCTGCAGGAGTTAATTGGGTAAGTAGGATCTTACCACACTTCTATATCACACTATTTCTTCTAGTCCCATTTAAAGTCGCACTTGCAACGACGTGTGGGATGATTTTGATCATTTATCTCTAAGTCAGGAGTCCAAGTGGGCCTCAGGCCAGCTGTGACAAGGCACACTGACATGTCAAGACTTATTACTGATGCAAATGTGTGATCCTGCTCTAATGGGTAAGTGTCCATATTACAAGAAATACCAGTGTAACCGGCAGATGTTCGAGACCGAGCTTCAGTGACCAGAAAGCACCCTGAATCCAGCCATCTCATGCCCCAAATTCACAGTTAAGACTGTTCTGGGGATTTGGAGGCGCAACAGCATTGCTCCTCATGCTTCACTACTACAAACACACTGCTACCGCCAGACCTGCTGCTTCAGCACATTTCATACTATCTATACATTGAAATTTAAATCTCTGCCTTTCATAACATCTACCTTTTCTCACATTACCTTGGGAAGATTTCCAATCTCTTCCCAGATTCCATTTCTAGCTGCCCCTCCTAAGATATTTAGCCTGGCAATAGGATTGCTTCCAGGTAACCATAAAATCTGGTTGTTGGTCCTCCTGCCAGCCCAAGGATCTTTAACTCAGCACAGCCAGCAGTGTTTCAGATTTCCATTTTTTACATTCTTCAGTAAACCTGCCTCCCGCAGATTTTTGCTTCTAATGTTTGTTTACTTCACAGCTTATAAACAGCTTAGGTCTGATTCACATTTCCCCTAGGACCGGTTCACACTGGAAGGTAAAGGGAAGTTAAAGTGCCAGAGGCCCTGAGCATAACTGAGAATTCAGGCTTTCATTAGAGCATCCTTTGAGTCAGAGCTTTCCTGTTCAGCTGTCTGATGCAACAAGATTCCCCTGCTGCCAGGGACACCTTGAGAGCCATCTTTTGTGTCATAACTTCATATGTAACAACAGCATTTCCAAAGGTCTACCAATCCCACTCCCTAACAGTTGATGTTCATTACCGCAGCAAAAATCTATGTATTGCTTTCATCTAGTACCTCTTCTCCAGTCCCATTTTCTTCCACAGAAATAACTTCTGGGCATAGCTAAAGGACATGTATTAGTATGATTTATTTTCAGAAAACATATCACTCATTATGGACATAGCAGCCAGCATAAACTTTCAGAAATACTTTTAGGTGTCAGAAATAGGACATGTTTTAAGGAAAGGAGAGGTGGGAGAGTGGGAGGGAGAATGGATGCTTAAAAACAATAGAGAGTGTTTGCTGATTCCAATATAATATAGTCTGTTAAACTGGAACTAATGAGAATTAACAGGGTTCACTTAAAATTAATGATGAAACAGTGTACACATCATTACCTTTCTTGTCCTTCTAAGACTGCTCATGCCACTCCAGCAGGCTCTTTGTGCTGAGGAGGACAGGACTGTAAGGTAACGATGGTATGTAATTCTTCCTTTCCTTTTTGGCTTTGATGGGTTTTTCATAAATCTTATGGACTTTGCTGCTGCATTAATTTGTTTTTCTTCTTTCCATGTTGTTAAGTGGGGAAATGAGACCAAGAGACGCCCACATTTGAGGGTAGGACTCTCCCTGAACTGGAGTATTTCCTGCCGTAGCTGCTTCCCTCTGCATACGCGCAAGTAGAAAACTTCTTCTGAACAAACTTCTGGTTTGTATTTTTTAAAAATTTATAAAGGCGGTATTTCAGTCAAACGATAGGCAAGCAAAGAAATGTCACATAATTTAAAGGCCTGCTTCAGCTACTGTCCTTTTAAGCAAAACTTCCCCTCACATGTGGTTGACAGGCTATCTTAATCCTTGGTTTGTAGGTATAACCTTCCATCGCAGTTTGTAAAGCCAGCAAGCAGCTTTTGACCTGGTTTCCCTTCTTTGTTGGAGGTAGGCGTTACAGTAACATGATATAGCAACTACATTTTTAAAAACAAAATCCAAGGTCAGATGGCTGTCACCCAAGGTCAGAAAGAAAGAGATTCAAATGCTGCTTGACCACCAAGGAAGAAAACCTAAGGGTTAAACGTTCAAATTACACAAACCTTGGCAGGAGGGATTTTATTGTTCTTGTGCTGTTTTCACAGGGAGCACCAAATATTTCTGTGAGAACTGAACTTCTTCTATCTTTTAGAGAGCGTTGCTGATATTTTTTTTTGCTAGAGAAATCAGTTATTTGGAGGCTTCAGCCACCCAAATTGGCAGTTTATCTTCAGTTTGTCTCATTTCTTAGCCTGCAGACTGAACTCTAACACATGCAGTCAGTCAGTGCAATGAGAAACACAAAACAACCCAGCAAGGATTTGTTGAGGTCACTAGAGAAAAAAATCTTTGCAAGAAGGTTGCCAAGAAATCAACAACACCAGAAGACAAGAAGCAGCACAGCTGAGTCTCATATTCTGGGCTATTTCACAAGTAGCCTAGCAGAGCAAGGTATTTAGACCCCAGGAATCCACGCAAATAAAAATTAATTTATACAAGTACCCAAATGAAACTAAGCCTGCAAATAGACAGCTAGGATCATCGCTTGATCTTTGCAGGTGACGTGCAACCTGTATAAGGTGGAGGGGCAGTTAAAATTTTGGAGACTAACTAAAGCCATTAGGTCTAGCAGCACAAGCTAGAAAACAAGTAGGCTGAAAACACCGAGCGGTAGAAAGTGTCAGGAGGATGATAAACCAATGCAAGTTCCTACAAGCACTCCTTTATCAGAAGACAGCGAGCATGGAGCCTAAAACGAGTTGCTTTGGCCTGGGGAGAGGTAGAGTGAGATACAATGATTCAGTGCTTTTCTTCCAGACACGGTCCCCACAGCTAAGCGGAAACAGTTTGAATCCTACCCTCCTGTATGATGGATAGTCCCCCAGCAGACAGGATGGCTTGCCCGAGGCCAGGCAATCTGTGCCACTAAACGGGAAGCAATCTGCTGAACAGAGCGAGAACAAATAGGTATAACTCTCTTGCTTTGAAAAGGGGTGATTGAAAGACGACAAGGGAGAGGTCCATTAAATTTGATGTAGTGACTATTCATTATTCCTCCCACAATGGGAAGAGGGGACACCGGTGGCATGGGCAAGCTCCAGGTTTAGAAGGAATGAAAAAGGAGTCCTTTGTCCCTGACACGCGGGGTGGCACTGTGGAACTTGTTGCCGCAGGATGGTGGGGCTGCCACCGCGGTTCAAAAAGAGAGCAGACTGATGCAAAGAGAATGGGGCACAGTGGTCTGGATGCTTCACCTTAACTGGCGATTTTCAGAAGCTGGAAAAATGAGGAAAAGGGATCTTTCTTGGTTTTTTTTGGTCACTCCCCCAAGCATTCCCTGCTGTTTTCTGCGGGAGCACATAATTCAGGATACTGAGTTGGAAAGATCTTTCATACAACGCAATACGACAGGTTCTGTGGGTTCATGTCTATCTTATTTTACCTTTAGGACATAAAAAGTTGATAATAATTATTCAGGGTGATTACTTGAGAGTGAATTTCAAGTGAATATTTAGAAACTAAAGTATCAATCTCATCAATTCTGTACACAGGTAGAAATTACCCTGAATATCTAAATAACTATGAAACATTGCTGACCGGTTTGCATCACTTGCAACATCTAGTGTCAGGAGTGTGGGATTGTTGAGAATACAGGATAAGAAAAATACAGTTAAGAATGTAAGCTCAGAGAAAGTAGCATACCTAGAAAGTATCAGCCAATAAGAGGATAAAAAAATACAAACTAACTAATATTTAACCATGCGCCATGAACAGCAAATTTCTTTCTGGCCCCAACTAGTGATCAGTTTATGCATACAGTTTATGCAGTAACTGGTACTCCTTGCAATTTTAAACTAGTTAATGTAACTACAAAAAACATCCCTGCATGTGAGATACTGCAGGGTGTCCAAAAGGCAATGTGTAGACCAAAGAGCTTTACTGCTGCGTGATGAAGCTGATGCCTCCTCATTTTCAGAGGCCAAATCAATGTACAATCCAGGTAAAATATTTTATTAAGTTTTTTTTTTCTGTGTGGAAAGAGGTGCAAAGACATTGTTTAAGCACAAATGGAAAGAGCGGTCCATATCCCTATGGTAGATAGAAGGGCAATCGAAAGCTTCCCTAACACCTCACTGTGAGGAAAAGAACCCGGAATATTCAAGGTATAAAGCAAGATGTGGAATGCAGGCCTACCCTCAGATATTTACCTGGAGTTGGCCTCAGTTCTAGAAAAAAAATGAAGAGTTCTTTTTTTTTATGACAGTGTAATCACCAGAAAAGATTAAGCATGTTATTTAAAAAAGAAGTCTAATAGGCTATTTTGGGAATCTGCCAGTATCTAGTCTATAAACAAATCTGGTGCACTCAAAAGCTACAAAAGGGTGTTTTTACTCTCCACGCATTCAGTCAGTTAGAGCCCAGGAAGCGCATATCTTGGAGGAAGAAGAAGGAAGTAATATCTTTCCAACAGATCCTGACCTGTGTCTACATATTTTCAGGGTATTGTAAGAAGCTGCCCTTACAAAGCCAAATACTGACCTTTTAATCTCCCACAACTTCCCAGGAGGAAAAGAGCTTCTCTCTGTTTTAATAATGGTCAGAGCTGTCACTCTCCTCTCCGAAAGGAACAAGCACAGCAAAAGAAGCAAGCAAACATTCGTGGCTTACTCTGGGTTTCTTATATTTGAATTCTCTGTCCCTACAAAGTCTCCATAAACAAATACCTCACAAGAAGCAGATAGAAGGAGCGGGTCTGGCAGGGTGTGATTTTGACTTACATATGCTGTGAAGCGTTGGGGTAGAGCTCTGAGAACTGCGGTGCCGAATCCTCGGGGCCATGGGGCGCAGCGTGGCTGATGACCATCATTATGGGCCTATGGGGATATATCCTCTTAGACATTCTGAAGTAATTAATGCTCTCATTAGTGATTAGGTCTGTGAAGTAGTCCTGGAACATACGATTAACACAAAGCAAAAGTTACAAAGTGCATGATTAATTAGATCACATACTATCATGTTATTATGTTATTTTCAAGTCCTCATTAAAGCTGAGATCAGGAAGTAAAAACATACCATCAAAGAGATGAACGATTCGAGGGAGCATAGGGGAGACTGAGCAGTAATTACTTTCTTAAGCAGGCGATGCCACATAAAATGAGACAGTATTTTGCAAATCAGATACAACAGAAGGCATTAAGTAGATATGATTACCAGATTTTGTAATATAATGCTAAGTAACATTTAAAATTACAGACTACACTGGCAAAGATGTTTCTTGAATTTCACTGACAAAACACTTTCACAAGATAATGGCTCCCAACTGCAAGAAATCATTGACTCTTACATTGGTTTTCTGTTTACATAAACATTTCTTGCATGCTCTTTGTTCAGAGTATACTTTTGCATATGCACAAAGTGGAAGAAAGCTACAACGGGCAGCAACAGATTGCAAAAACCTTTATCAAAGAAATTGCAAATGCGAATGCAGGGAGCAGTTGAATTCCTGCAGGCTCTGTTCGTTTAATTGTGCAACTTTAAGCAGTGCAGCTGCTGAGATTAAGGTTGTGACTCGCTAATAAACTGGCTTAACCCACAGCCAAGGTGGCAAATGGAAGCCTACAAGGGGAAGGGAGGAAATGGAACTAAGAAAAAAAGATGAAAACTTAAATTAAACCACCTGCCACCTTGGAGCATTCACTGTTGGCCTGGAGGTCTAGCGCCAGCTTCATTGAGAAAGTGCTGAGACAATGTTTGTAATTTCAAGCACTTCCAGGCATGACTAATCATATGTTGTGGATTCGAGGCCCCGAACAGCTGCAAAAGCAGAGCCTGAGGGACAAGGTCTGTGTCGCATGTCGGAGCTAGGACAAGCCAACCAGCTGTGACCTCCTTGCTCCCTCGCTCTCCGTCCCCCCTGCCCCTTCCCCTCTCCCGCAGCACGCACGGTAGCCCTGGCTGCTACAGTCCTTGCATCCTTGCAGGGATACGAAGCGGAAGCGACGGCGAACGACTTTTTGGTGTACAAAATGCGTAGTGAGCGCGAGGCACCAGCGTTGTGCTAATTTCTGGGTTTGTGGCCTGCTCAAGTGAAATGTCTGTATGACTGCTCTCCCAAAGCATCCGCTCCCCTCCAATTTGCCTATTTATTCTAGCTACATACGCAGGGTGTGTAAGGAATGTATAACTAACCAATAGTCTTTATTTTCTTTTTTTTCACCCTATATAAATATATAATTAGTATCATGTAATTTCAACGTGTGGGGAAATCAGAAACAGGCTTCGCGAGCTTCCAATAAAATCTCATTACATGGGTCAGAAACCACAGCTGCAACATCTGTATCATCTTCTGTGAGCTACGGTCTGAGGAAATTCCAGATCGCTTTCTGCAGGCTGGAAAGTCTGCGATCTGCACTCCTAAGCCTTTCCGAGAAACTTCACGGCAGCGGGCAGGTCACCTTGGCATACTTTCCAAACTTTGTCAAGAGCACGAACAAGCTCTGAGGTTTTCCAACGGCCGTGTTCTCGTGCCTATCTATTCTCATAGTCATATCCGGAGCCTGACACCACAGGCGTACAGCCTTTTTCTGTGTGTGTGCACCGTATAATGGAAAACAGAACTAACTAAGGTTTCTTATGTGGGTAAGAACTGACAACCCTCAGCCAACTTTAAAGTTCAGTAGTGCAAGGGGCACAATTGTTTTGGGGAAAGGCTTTTATTTACTGTTTGCTTCTGCCACAGGACAATCACTTTCTAGCAGAGGGAGGGAGGAAGGGAGGGAGGAATCACCGGGCTGCACAGAAGAGCCCTTGGAAACTTTCTTCCGTTGTCCGATTAATGCTCTCACGTGGAAATTGATCTGCAATGCCCTGGGGAGAAAGTGGCATCTCAATTTCTTGGTTGTAGTTGGTTAATTAATTAATTATCTGGTTGATTAATTATCTGAAAGTGATTTTTTATATGGCTTAATGATGCAGCATTTACGTGTCTGGAAAATACCTTTGCATAATCAAATCCATGCTTCTCTTTGTTACCGTTGCGAGAAATGGTGTAATTATAGAAGCGAGAGTTCTTCACTAATCCAACCCACTCTCTCCACCCAGGAGGGATGTAGCTGCCATTGTATTCATTGAGGTATTTCCCAAAAAAAGCTGTGAAGGTAAAGAAAAAAAAAGAACACACACACATATATGAGGCTTTGCAATCCAAGCCTTTTAGTCTGAGTCAAAAGCATGCATGAATGAAGATAAAATGTGTTAGAATGAATCAGAGTCGCTTTATCAAAAATGTTCCTTTTATACCTTAGAGGGTTTTGAAATTAAAATGAGTTTTTTCCAGAGTTTTTATGAGAGTTGAAAGCCTTTGTGACTTTAAGTTTTCATCTTAATCTTTTGGAATGTGGTGCTCATGTGAAATATTTTAGGGTTTGTTTTTTTTTTGTTCTTTAGAATGAGTATGTTTCTCTTGGTTTCCACTTGAAAATAGAATAAAAGCTCAGTGCCCAGAGGAAACATCTGAGAAACACCTTGTGGTTTTAAGCAAGTTCTGTGATGTTTTGGAGCCTGGCTTCTGACTTTCGAAAGTTTGGGCTTTGCAACCTGGCTACGTTTGCCGGTTTGATAAAAGGCCTGGGAAGTCCAGATCTCTGTCTGGGCCACGTTTGGGTAAAGCAAGAGGGAATCCCCAACCTGCTTTGCTACCACAGCTTCTCTAGGGCAAAACTAATGAAGAAACAAAGACTTGGAGGTCAACTACCTCTACCTGGCCTGCCAAACTAAGTCTATTTCTTTCCATTAGCTCCAGGTGACAAGTCAGAACCCACTCAGACTGCAACTTCCAGCCTTTGCTGTCGGGCCCAGGAGGGTTTGCAGGTGCTCCTGCCAATTCCTCTGGAAGGAAGTAAAAAGGCAAACAATCTCACAGTGCAACGGGCTCCCAGCTATCTAGGAGTTGTGAATCGCTTGTGCCAAAGATACACAGACACCAAAAGCTGGCTAACTGGCTTTGGGAGGGTGGAATAACGCTGGCATGGCACCCTGGCAAATGCAGGCATGTTGCTTCTAGGCACAGATGGGTATGGAAGCTCTTTAGATGCTTGTGTATGGTCTTTGGCCTGGATAAAGAAGTCAGTTTGGATGGCTCTGCCCTGCTTTTCTGCTGCCTGGGAAGCGTGGTGACAAAACACCTGACTGGGCCTGCAATTTGTGTTTTTAGGGATTTATTACTCCAGCTCAGTCCCAGCAAGTTACTGGGATGTCTGAGTAACTTCACTGTTTGCATTTTTAATTTTCTTGAGGTTTACAAGCCCCTGGAGGGTCACCTGTGCCAGCAGTTCTGTCGCCCGTGTCTCCAGCAGTCAGCACAAAAGGCACACCTGACGCTCACCAAATAAGACACCCTTGAAGAGGAGGGAATGACGCAGACCTCTCCCTTTCAGAGACAGAGCTCCTCTGGGTGACAACTGCCCACCTCACTGCGCCCCTCGTGGTACACAGCCCCTGCCCTTGCTGCCGACGCCAGCTCGGCCAGCCAGCTCTGCCCATGAAGCGCTGCTGCCCAGCATCACTTCCTCAGCTGCGCTTTGGGACACACGTCAAACCCCCGTACTTGTTTCCTACTAGGAAATGAAATCACTTTGGAAAACCTCACATTCAACCTAGACACACTCAATCTAACCAAAAAAGCACATTTGTGGAAGGGCTTAAATAATTCAGAGCTGATTGATGCGGGCTTGGTGAACTTCCTGGGAAAACTGGTGGAAAAATCAAAATGTTCACAATTAAAACTTGCCCAAGGCAACATAAATATGGTGTAATTGGATCATATAACTGCCAACTGTCACTAACCAGAGGTTACAGTCATATATAATGTTACTTTCCTATACCACGTGGAATGTGACACATAAACAAGTCCTACAGACACTAGACCAGGCTTCCAGCTCTTCCTCCCACAGCCACTCAGAAAGCAACCCAGCCGCTCTTCTTTTTTCTCCTGAGGCCAACCAGAAGTCAAGAAGCTTGAGGTGAAGAAGGTGACCGTGGGGAGGGAATATGTTCCCAGCACCATTGCCTCCCAGAATGGAAACCAAACCTCTCCTCTTAGGCAGCCAAACTGGGTTAAACTCTCAGGGAGTCAGATGTCCAGGGAAAGTGTAAGGGTAAAGGCTGAACTACCGTGGGAAGGGAAGCCAAGGAAAGAGAAGAAGGGGAAGAGAAGTCAGAGAGAGACAACAGTGAAGAAAAGTGTGGAAGAGTGATGTGACCGGGAGAGAGGAAGCATTACTGAGCCAAGCAAAATCAAGGACAGTCTGTGGTTACAGGGGAGATCTGAGGTCAGCCCTCCTGAATGCCATCCCAGATCCATCAGTAGCTACTGCATGACCTTGGGGAACCTCCATGTGCTGTGCTCATCTGTAAAGGACTCTACTGCCAACCTGCCTCCCACAAAGATCAGAGGCTTTCGAGCTATGAAATGGAAGTTATGGCAATTTATCATGTAGGATGGTTTGATAGCCCCACCTATAATTAAATTGACTAATACTGAGACCTGAACTCCGCTATTTACAGTCTTGCCAAACTTCAGTCATTAGTGATGATAGTTTCCATGCTATCTGACTCAGGCTGCATTTTGCTCCATGGAACATTTTAGCCAAACAGTTCAGCAATTTCCAAGAAAAGGGCTAGGGGAAAATAAATGGGTTTGCCCATTTAAAAATCATTGGCAAACTTTAATCTAAGAAGATCTAGTGTCTGTAGGCTTTGGTGTAGTGCCTTTGTAAATAGCAGAGGTGGCTAAGAAAATCTGTCTCAAAATGGTCAAGGTCTGAAAAACTGTAGCACGCAGATGATCGGGAAAAACTTACTACAGCTTCTCAGTTTAATGTCACCGCAGGGTATTCCTTTATGGACCTGAGAAAGTCCCCACAGTTTCAGTTTTGGCACTAAAACAAAGAACAGCCAGCTTCTTTCTCTCCTTCTCTCCTATCTCTGATATTCAGGCATTACCTGAGAGAAAGCCACCAGCATAAATCACAGAGATGAAATGACCTTGGGCATAAGGACAAGAAAAGATAAACTGAATTTAGAAAAGGAAAGGGAGGCTTGGAGCTGGTGGGGCCAATTCATCTCGGAATTTCCTTGCTTTAGATTACTTAATTTTCCAACTTTAATAATGTTTTGTTAGCTCCCCTTTGGCCCCCTGAACCCCATATTTCGGTGCATGTTATGAGACTTTGGATTGACAGACTGAACCATTCACCTTTGTGTTGGCAATGATTTAGTATTTTATCATAAAAATAATCTCAGAGCTGTCAAGTTTTAAGCATTGAATGACAGTTTGCAGAAATAGATGTTTCCCCCTGTTGTAGAATAAAGCAGTTCCCATGTCAAATGTACAGCAAAGCCCTGAATACTAGTAGAAACAGTGGTAGCCGTGATAATGGATCACATTTGCCAAATTGCTTTAACCAAAAGTGGTTTGTTGGTCAAAAGCTCAGGAGGATGAGAGTAATTAGACAGAAGAAGGGAAAAGCCAGGCTTTTACTGAAACACAAGAGTTCAGTCCCTTCACTGTGGGATTTTCTCAGTACCACTGAATATAGGATAGGGCAAATGAGTCAGAGCTGGAGCCCAGCGCCAGCAGTTAGTGTCTGGTTCTTCACGCTCTGGATGAAGACAAGTGCCGGAGTAAAAAGAAAGCGCGGTAGTGTCCATGGGGACAAATAATAATCAGCAAGTAAACGCGACGGGCGTCCTAGTTGTTTTTTTGGTAACCAGAGGATTGTAAACAATTAAAGCGCTATGGAACATGTCACGGAACTTCCCAGGAGCGGACACCATGATGTGCAAATGTCCTTGCTGGATCTTCACATGCTCGGCTTGTAGAGTCAGCCCACATCCTTAACTTAGCTGTGGCCCAACACTTGCTGGATTGCCCAAGTCTTAGTACTGACGGGGAATGCTCAGCTTTAGAAGCCGCTTGCACTCAGCAGTTACAGGGTTTAGGAAGCCATTTCTGCTTGTAATTAATAAAACGGAGATTATGACTCAATGGGTAAAAGCCTCATTAAAAAGTAATGCCATTTCAAGGGACATCTTTTCATTATTGCGTGTAATGGCCCCCACAGGGATAACAAGAAAGATAAATGCCAATTTTTGCATCTTAATAAGACAGTTTTTATCTGCATTCTGGCAGTTTTGCTAACTGTTCCCAGGACACATTGTTATTTTTTAATCACATGTAGAGTAGCTTAGTATATCAGAATAATTGTATTCTGTGTGAGTATGTTAATTAAGTTTATGCAAACAACAACACGCGGCATGGTGAACAGTTATACAGACATCTATGTGTCTCAGGAGTGGCTGCAGAATACACATGTTTAGTACCTATTATGAATAGAAGCCTTAATATGGGTTTTTGTTTTCCCTTGAGAAATTAGCTAATGAGTCCTGAACTGCACCAAGAGATCCAAGGGGTTGCACTGGGTGCGAGACAAGGAGAATTTGACCCAGGGGATCTCTGGGGTTTGAAGCCAGAATACTTATGGCTGAATGTGATTCAAATTCTCATAATTCCTAGTACTTTTTTTTCCCAGTATTTTCTACAAGCATTTATGACTAATGTTTACAGTATTACACAATAGAATTACCCCCCTGACTCCTGTCAGCATTTATGGATCAGCGTACAGGTGAACTGGGCTACATCTGTTGGCGAGGCATCTCTGCACTTCCATGGATCAAAGGACGTATATTGTGTTCTATGTCCTTGTTATTTGTTGAGGCTTACAGGAACGTTTCCGATTTAAAACAAACCCAAACCTTTAAAAAGGCACGCTGCAGTAAGGTTTAGTCACCGTGACCCAGACAAGAGCTTCAAGTAGACAGCCCACTTCCTTTAACAAAGTCAGGAAACCATTTACAGGAGTTGCAAAGCACTGTTTATATGACATTTCAGGGCTGACACACAGTGCTTCTGCGCTTCTGGGGACAGAGCCCAACAAAACTGCAACTTCCGGATTATTCCAGTAAATTCCCCCTTGCTTTCTTCCCATTATGCAAGCGATAGATTCAAACCCGAGAAGTCTGAGCTTTCCCTGCTCTTGAAAAAGTACAGAGGGTTAGTGTATCACGTCATTAAAGTGCAGAAAGCCAGGTCAGTGTGCCAGCACTGCCTAGAAATCAAATAAGCACTGTCCCAAAATCGCGGTGAGGAAACTGAGGCACCAAGAGGTTAACCTTCAGCTAGACCTAAGTCACGCAGGAAGCCTGTGGCATTGCCAAGAATATTATTCAGATTTTGCAGTTCCCAGTCTTGTAACTTAACCGCAGTAGAAAACCTCAGGTTTTCTTCTTTTTCTCCAGCTTTGTGGGTCTTTCCCAGCTGCTGCCAGGTTCGCCATTGTAACCGAAAAGAGCATTTAAGATTTTATAACTCAGCAGTTGCAAAAGGCATTAGCCTATAACTTGATATAGCAATCGTTAGCCTGGGTGATGTCTTTAACAAAGCCTGTATTATGGGCCAAGCTGGTAGCACTTTCCAGTATTGATGTTGTCTGACACTTCTCATTATAAGACCCTGTTTTCAGTTGCTTATAACTTTCTCATACTTGGACTGAAATTTTCCACACTGGATGTCTGCCTCAGGCTGAACTTTTTGAAACTTTTTAGCCCGAACAGTAGCCATCTTTGAGAACCGCAGTAATGGAAAAGGAATTACGTTTAACATCTGAAAAAAATTATGCAAGTTTTCAGTTGATAGCACTTCCATGCTCTGCACTGAGAGCACTAACTCTGTCAAAGACATGATGGACTCTTTGAACAGAGTCAAAGGAGGCGTCTTTTATCATCCTGGTGAAAAGCTGTCCAAAGTTTGCTCAGTTTTGAAAAAAAAAACAACAAAAAACCCTGCAGTTTGCATGTGCTGGAGATCTGGGCACCTCACGACTTTATTCCCTATCCACCTGTGAGTGGTGTCGGTAGGTGGGAGACAGCTGATTGAAATGCAGAGGGTGGGAGGTGACCAGAAGAAGCAGTTTGGGGAATAGCAGGAGATCCAGCAAAGGAGCTGAGAAGGAAGGGGGAAAGCAGTGGAGGCTTGGGGGCCCAGGACTGGCAATGTCAACCAAGAAATTGGGCAGTGAGTGCAGAAAGGAGAAAGAAGCTGACTGACAAGGCAAGGGGGGTTGGGAGAAGCAGATTTGCTGATCAGGCTGGGAAAGGAGATCGCTAAGGGTAAGCGGTGGGAACAGGACGTGTCTGTCAAGGGCTGCCTGGATGCCAGGAGGGGAGGGAGGGTGGGAACGACTTGAGGACAGACGGGCTGGGGGACAAGGCTCAGAGCAGAGGCCGAGGTGAGGTCTTGCGGGGCCAGAAAACTGGGATGAGAAAACTGAGGAGTGGAAACTGCTCCTCATAACACCTATAGCTGCCCCCCCCAGACTCCACATGTGATAAAACCCCACTCTGCTTAGTAACTGAGTAAGAAAACAACAGTTTCACAGAGGGATTCTGAGACCCCCGTCCTTGCTGATGCAGATGCCGGCCGGCATCATGCCTTTCGATAGAACTGGTCTGTCTTTTTAAACCGAGGAAACTTCACCTTCCAAAAAGCTGTATGTTATTATGTAGTTACAAACTATCATTTGGCCACACGAACAAGAGAGATGAAATAGTTCCACAATGTTCTACCCGGATTTTCCTAAATGAAGCACTTGAATGCGCAAACTTGCTAAAAATCTTTTAGTGTACAGTTGTCTGTGCAAAATTTAATAGCACAGAATTCTGTTTTTAAGCATAAGTAGGCAGACATGCTGCGGCTTTTGATGAGGTCTTGGACAGAAACAAAAAAAAAGTTTCACTTCACATGATACTATAGAACTAGAAAACCCTGCATCCCTTTTCGGTCTTTTCCCTCTTCTACATTTCACTTTTTGTGGACTATTTGAATATAATCAGCGTATTTCACTTTTATTTATACATTTCTTAGTTTGTCTGAAGGTGCAATTTTATTCTGAAAAGTGAGGCATATTTTTAATTATTTAAAATACTTACAAGTTACACTATGTTTGATGCTCCCCGGCTTCTTTTATACCAATTAAGAAGTTTTGTGAAAACTTGGTGTTCTCTCTCTGTCTCTCTCTCCCTTTTTATTTTCACTTTGGAAATATTCTGAAAACCAGCACTCATTCTCTGCGCTCTCATTCCCACCCCTGTGTCATATTCTGCCACCCTCTGTGTTTTGAAAGGGTGCGTGAGGCAGGATACAAATTAGGTCACTGAAACGATGGAGATTAAAAATAGCGTGTGCTGGCAGTGAATTGTACCGTAAGGCTGCAAACAGGAAACTCAGTGGCTTTGCCTCCAGAGGAAACGTATTGTCTGCCCACACCTTCAGGAGGCATAGATTTTGCTCCCTTTGTGAAAGATTAACCTGTCCCCGTGTGTCAGAAGGGAACGGGGCACAGTTTAAATACTCCTCAGCTTTCAGTCTCCTGTCCTCGCGGCGTTTTATTAGTTCTTTGGTCACTACACTAAGAAATGTAGCCGTAAGTGACAGATGTCAACTGGCACGCATCAGAAGCTGACGTGAACTGTTGAAGATATTAACTAGATGTCAAGCAAGTGACCGTTTCTGTTCATCACTACACAGAAGTCTGTGACTAACGTCAAAACATGCCAGATACTGACATCTTTTGATGTTCAGTCACTTCTTGACTTGTGAGTTTTACAAATGCAAGCATTTAGAAATTAATGTTTGAGTTGCTTAACTTTGCTGTGTTACCATTTTTGACCCACAAAAGGCTGAGAGTGCCAATGGGACACTTGCACGCACAAATCCTGGACGTTATTCTGATTGGTTGATACTTCTGAGCAAAAAATAAAATGTTGGGAAACACATCTTCCCAAGGACAATTCTAAAAAATGTAAGCAAAGAATTGCCTAATTTGGTGATCTCTGTTCTTTCAGGTGGGACTCCATAAGGGGAGAGCGAGGTCCTGAGTTTGGCACGTTGCTGTAAGGCTGTCAGCGGTCGCTGAGCCAGGACAGACTCCTGTTCTCTCCTGCACAGTTACTCTGGCTGTGAAGGACGAAGAGGAGTGAGGATCAGAAAGTAATTATGTTTTAAAGCAACACTAAGCAGAGACGGCTCTGAATACATTCTCAGGGTGAGAATCTTAAAACTTACATTTCTCTTCATATTTGCAAAAGGGTGAAACTTCAGCTGGTAAAAATGTAAAATCCTGCGGTATACGAAGTGTGACACACTATTTAACAATAAAATGATTGTTGCATTTATGTCTCCTGGATATTGGCTGTGCTGCTGTCATGGCTTTCTGTTCTAAAACACTAAGCCACTGCTTGGCTACTGCTGGGTTATTAAGATGTAGCAAAATCCTCCTTTCCTACCGGAGGAAGCCAAGGCTGAGGTAGCACACTCCTGGAGTTTTCTTCTGTGAATGGCAGTGTGAACTGACAACACCGAAGGGCACGTCTGAGGGGGAAGACTACATATCATAGGGCTGGGGCAAAAGAGTAGAAGGTAAAGAAAGTAAGAGACTTCAGCAGTGCTGCAGGGAGGACTGAAAGAACAGCAAATAACCAGCCGGTATTTTGGAAAGCACAAAGCAAAACCTCTAACTCCTGCGTCTAATAATCTGACAAATAAAATTTCTGAATCTAAATAGCTGAAGAGTTGGCTATGGACATCTACAAGATGAAAGAAAACTTCTCAAGATTTTCTCATGGTTTCCACAAAATTTGAAAGTGATTACAGACTGACCCTTTTTTCCTCCCCGGTATGAGCAGCTGGAGCCTATGTAATTAAAACAAATGTCTCATGTCTCTGAAGCTCTCCAGAGTTGCTTTGTTTTATCTTTCTACCTTTTTAGTGTGTCTTCCCTGCTATTTCCTAGGAAATCTAGTTTAATATTACTAATTTTATGGACTTTCAACAATGAGGATGATGTGCAGTTGACTCATCACTGCATTAGGATACAGCTTGTGAGTAAGGGAAACTGTAAGAATTGAAACATCCTTAATTGTTTGGGGATTTTTTTTAATGATAATTAGAAGCAAAAGTGATTTTGTTTTGGCAGTGTTCTTTCTGAATATTGTCTGCCCTGCTAGCACCCAGCAAAATTCCTGCCCATGATTTAGCACTGATGTATAATCTGCAAAAAAGAATGCTTCCATGAAATGCAACATCTCTATTAGGTCACATCAGAGTAGAAGAGGAGTAGAAGAATAAAACAGAACAAGGAAAGAAAAAAGCATTTCGTACTTTGCCAGGTTTTCCCAGTGGGCTCTAATTATGACAGCAGTTTATTAGAGCACATTTCAGAGCTCTCTTTAAATGGCCTGCTGTGCTTGTGTGGAGTCCTCGTGGCTTCAGCAGGACTCCCCTCGTAAGAAGTCTGCCCACATGTGATCAGTTGCAGTACAGAGGGTTTAGCTAAAGCTGCGGCAGGTTTAGACAGCAGATGCTTTATAGATGTTGGAAACTATTTGGAGTGAACAGAAGTGAGGACATTATATAAACACTCCCTCACCCCTTTATTTCCATTGACTTATATAATAATTTCATCCTATGCAAAAAGTGAGAGATAAATCCTCATCATTTCAAACAGAGAACCAGCATGGAGATATTGCACGTTGTCTCATCTGGACTGGAGCTCTTTGGAGCAGTGTCTTATCAGGATTGTCACCAAACTGTGAGTGGCCTTGGGTCACTCACTTCTCTTTCTCCACCTCAATTTCCCATTGGAAGGAGAATACTGAGTTCCTCTCAAAACACATAGAAATGCACAGGGTAAATACCTACAGTGTCTGCAATATCAGCACAGAGCCACGACTAGCCTGTGTGGGATGTAGCCACTCTCTCTTCCCAGTTCCCTCTTTTTCACTCCCAATTATTCTTGACTCCCAGGTATTCTCGAGTCATTACAATTTTACTAAACTTTCTTGCTGTGAAGTGTAGATTATTAGTTGGTTAGCGGACTTTTGATGACTTTTTAATGAGGCGACACTGTCCTTGAAAAATGTATTATAAGATCTGCTGTTAATTAAGCTGCCACTTCAAAAAGAAATTGTGGGGTAATTAGAAGGTAGGCTCCTCTTACAAGGAGCAAATGGATAAATTCTTTAGGGCCATATTATTATAGGGTCAAACAATATACCTTGGTAAGGAGTTTCATACAAGTATATTCATTTGTTTCCATTTCCGTTTTCTCTTTCCTGCCCCTTGTTAACTCACCTACCCTGACAGTTTTAGGGCTGATGTTCTCTCTGCCTGCCTTTGGGAAGGGATTTTTTTCCTTTCCCTTTTCTTTTGACCCCTTTTTACTTTACCTTTAATAGGGCCAAGTCTGCATTTAGTAGACATCTCCACATGCCTTCATAATGCAAGGCAGTGCAGAAGAAAAACACAAAGCAGAATGTTCACCCCCTGAAGGCTAGAGATGGCTAGTGACAGAGCTATCCAGTTTACACATGAGGCATTTAGTTGTGCAAGTATCAGATTACAAATCAATAAGATACTCAATTTTTTAAGAACAGGAAAGCCAGGTCCCAGGTGAAGCAGCCATAGATCAAACAGAAAGGATTTCTGAGTCATAAGCCATGAAACAAAGCTTATATTTTAGGGTGAATTCAGCACCTTTTCTAGCAGTGGTTGTCAATTCTCTCTCCCCTCTCTTACTCCCCCAAGGCCTTGACGCTGACCCTTATTCAGGTTTAGCAGCACTGTACTCAGACGGCAACTTCACTGAAACCACCTTAACAGAGACTGAAGTACTATTCACCACACGTATCAGAGCCAACACCAGGTTCAAAGAAGTTAAATATTAGTCTGTTTTTGGTTTTTAAACAGGATGCAGAAGCTCTCCAGAACTACAGACACAGAGAGACGGAAGAAAAAAGAGTGAGCTGTCTGTGTGGTGAAGAAAAGATGGCTAACAGGCAGATAAATTTGAGGCATTGGATATAGCAGCATTAAGAGAATTAGGACACGCAGACAGCATGGAGACATTCGCCTGCTATATGTTTTGAAAGCGATCCGTTCTTGTGTTAAGCCGCTGATAGAGACAAATTTCTTTGCTGCCAATTACATTGTAAGGAACGCAGTTGGCACCGAGATCTGTGCCTCGTTGGTCCTGTAAAGGGGAGTCTTTGTAGTCGAACGACGCTTCTGGACAAATTGCCCCCTGATGACCTCGCACAACTCCTGTACCTCGCGAAGGGGAAGTCAGGCTGGAGCCTAACGTGTCTACAGATTGAATCTTAGGGGATAGGTGATGCATAAATGAATCAGGGTTTACATCAAGCTGAAGCATAGGCGAGAGGAATAAGAAGAGTTCTTTGTAGACAGGAAAGGGATCTCCTGACTACGGAAAACCACCAGGAATTTACAAGAAAACTATCAAATCTTATTGGTGTGCAGCAGAACAATCCTTCTTAAAGGCATGTTTCTATTCCTTTTCAGAAAATGCAAATGAAATATCACCCCATGGCAAAGTTTAAATTATACCATTCACCTTGTTTCACTCCCATGACAGGCACTTCGTTCCTGTGAGGTCTTTGGCACCAGTCCCCATCCTGGCCCAGACATCTTCTTCCATAACTGTTAGCAGCTGTCCACAAGCAGGCTGTAATACTGACCATAATCACGTCTGGAACTGCTAGTTCAGACCCACAATGCCACTAAAATGCACCTTTTTCGCACTAGGTGTAACTGCCCAGCAGCTTATTTCCCACCTGGGACATCCAAATGCGAAAATATGCTGCTGCATTACAAGTGAGTTTCTTTACATGGCCGTTAGCTGCGGATCTGGACCAGCAGGCAGGACTTTGCTCCCTCTCCATAACACCCAACCTCTGCTCTGTAAACCCAACTTGGGAAAATACTTCATTTTAGGCAGCGATTTGAGACCCGTTGCTGCGTATCTGTCATCTTCACTTTAAAAAAGGAACTCCTGTTGGTTTGTCTCTTACCTGTTCTGTACCCGGTGTTATTGAGATACACGGCGAAGGTACGCGGCTCGTGAGTAGCCTGCCATGAGGGAGAAGAGCAGTTTTCGTTGTTGGTGTATATGTTGTGGTTGTGCACATACTTCCCCGTCAGCATGGAGGAACGCGATGGGCAGCACATCGGGGTGGTTACAAATGCATTGATAAAGGAGGCCCCTCCGTTCTCCATGATCCTTCTGGTTTTATTCATCACTTGCAAGGACCCTGCAATAAGAAGTACTGATCATCACTGTGCTGCAAAAAATAGTTAGAATATACTGGCTGCTATTATGCTTTTAAAAGTAAAGTATCAGTGATTAGCTTGCCTTCGGACATCAGTCTGTTCTACGCTGTAGTTTAGGTATTTTTAGGAGAAAAGATAAGTTTCTTATTATTATATCAACAAAAATATTTTTCAGGATTCCAGAAAGACTGAGTTCCTTTTTTGCAGGCTTCAAAATAAAGTTAAAATACAGTTTAATCTAGAAATACAATGTTAAAGCTTTAGAGCGGTATCAAATTTATAGGTCAATAGTTCTTCAAACCTGGCTGCAGGAAAACGGTATGTTACACAGACTGCATCGTTAGTCAATGTGCCAGTAAAATATGTAAAATGCCTAGATTACTAATGAATCTGCTACAATTCTTTCCATTTTATCAGATAATCAGAGTGAGAGAAAAAGAGAGAGAGGAAGGAGGTAAAGAAGAGAGTGAGAGATGAGGGGAGGAGACAGAGAGAATTCAGTAATGATTTTTCTTGAAAAAAAACTTCTGTGGGTGCGGGATCAGCACATCTGGTTCTGTTACTAAAGCACTGTGCTCAAAATCAGCTTTTGGGGATAAACCCGTATGCAAAAAAATATTGGCAAAATTCAGCACCTTTCTCAAGAAATTGCATCGATCCAGTTTAAAGAACAAAGAATTTTTTTGCATCCTTCAAAACATCTCCATGAACAACAAGGTGAGACAGGCAGGGCTTGCACATTTCTGGTTGCAGAAAGACTGAGCAGCCCCTGATAGGGTCTGTCAGTATTTGGTAACAGCTGTCAAACTTTGCTCTTTCTGTTATTCAACGGAGCAGAGATTGAAGGGTGAGGGTGAACCGTGAATATGTCAGTATGTGCCCAGGAAACAAGTTTGTGAATTGTAATACTTCAACAATTTTGCTGGTAAAAAGAGGTTTCTGGAATTCTACTTTCTTTTTTTTTTTTCTTTGGTTTTACAATTAATTTTGCATAGTTGACCGTTGCAGGTTTAAATTTAAATCCATCGATTCTACTGATACGACAAGAGTTTTTCTTGGTGGTTTTGTTTGGGTCACTTGAAAATCAAACTAAAAAAAAAGTCGTAAACCAATGGAAAACATGGCTGTAAAACCACAAAACTGCCAAGGAGGCTCAACTTTAGGTGTAAGCAGTAAAATCTTACAAATTATCTTACCAGTTAAAGTTAAGCACGCTCTGTTTTGCTTTTGGGCTAAGGAGTCAGTGCTGAATACGAAAACTTTTGCATCAAAATTATTTGGTTAGAAAAAGGAAGAGGAGTTAGCTCTTCAGCATTTCCTTGTGCAGTGCCAATGTGTGTGGCTTTAAGGATACATTTAATACCCTGCATATAAGCCACCATCATTTTGGACTTTTCATCTTTCACACCCCTTATTTTCTAAATGCAGAGCATATGCAGTTGTGCTTTCCTGAGCTCAATACAGACAAAACCCATGTGTTTAGAGACACAGAGAAGCAGGAGAGTCACTGAGAAGTCCCTGAACACAAAAGGTCTCCATTTGTATGAGTGGGAGCATTTCACTGAGTTGTTGAATAAAAGTCAAACGAGAGATCATCTTCGTTCTACATCTTTATCTCCGACCCCAGGCTGGCTTTTTCTTTTTAGTTTTGTTTTGTTTTGTTTTTGCCACAGCGCTCCCGTTTTTGAAATGTCACGGTTTATTACCGAGAGCTCAGCTGTAAAGTGCTTTGAGGTTCTCGGCTGGAAAGTGCACTGTTCAGGTACAGTAATGCACGGTAAGAGAGCAGAGCCGACGCGCACTTTCCTGCCTCTCTGCGTTATAAATGAGCGGCTGTTAGAGCGCTTCCTCATTCCTCTGCTTGGTCAGCCCTCTGCTCTTGCAAACCTGCTGTTTATGAGTAAGTTTTTCCTCCAGGTATGCACTTACTGACACTGATAATAGATTTAGCCCCTCTGGAAATTCTGGAATAGGCACTTCAAAGCAGGTGAGACTTCCTCATTTGGAAAACAAAACATAAGTAGGAGATAAAACGTGCTGATATAAGTTATAATCCTTTGCTGTCTGTAGCTCTCCTCACAGCTTGTGCTCTTTACCATCTGGCCCACAGTCTTCAGGGCACACGTACTCAGGCGCTGTCTGACAGCAGGACACTCGCACTCTACACGACCAACTGGGGAGCACCTGAGGGGAACCGGATAACCGGGAACAGCCACTTTGGAGACAGAAGTTAGCAAGTTTTGTCAGGCAAGAAATTCAGTGTCGCTTCTCAGTCTATTCTCATATATCAAGAAATATGTTTGGTAACCAAGGTTTCATAACAAGTCTTAAAGCTGCTATGGATTTTCATCCAGGTGTAACGCAGGTGGACATCTCTCCAAAGGGATGGCTAGAGCTACCTTGTCATTATTTGGGTTATATGCAAAGCCCCAGGAAGGTGATGGACTTTCTCAGATCTCAGCACATATCCTCATTTTTTCAGCTTGTGTTGTTAAGTGCTGCGAAAGTTCTAGTGAAGATGGGAAGCAAACCAGGCAAATTATGCCCGATATGATGTATCTAGATGATGCTGTGATCTCCCCACCCACTGGACTACTCAGTGGATGGTTTATAGGGTTTCACTGGGTGATGCATTAGGCTGTAAACAAGGGTACAGAAAAAAGTAATTTCCTCAAATGGATTTTTCCCTCTTTTTTTTTTTTAACCTTTTCCCACTTCTCTGAGATCTCGAAGGGCTCTGTGTTAGAAACACTGGGACTGCCAATGAATTCATTAGTTTTGATTCCTTTCTGACATTATACAATATATTATTCACAGTGAGGATTATGAGAATGATTTGGGGGTCATGGTTTGATGTACTGATGAGCGCAAGCAATAGAGAAGCTGGAGGATGGGGGAAAGACTAAAGAGTGAGCAAAAATTTGGAAATATCTGTATTCCTGCCTGAACGGACTGTAGACCTGACCTCAGCGGGAGCTGGGGCCACTGCCCTGAAGAGCAGTAGTACGTTGTCTCCAGGGGGGCAGTAGTTCTGGGAGGTGGTGTTTTGCCTTGAGCAAGATGCCCATTTGCCTCAGTGTTGGGCAGTTATTTCTCTACTCTCATGATCTTGGTGGGAGAAAGAAAGTGCACAGAGGCACAATTTAACCAGTCATTTCCCAGCTTCTGGGCCCAAGTATTTGCTGAGTTTCTTCAAGAGCTGTAGGCCATGCTGCTTCGTACCGCTTAAGTTGCCATCCACCAGCTGATCAGTAATATCCTTCCCCTGTGCCACGTTCCTCCCAGCATAGATAGGAACTGACTGGAGTTGTGGAGCAATTTGTGGGTTTTATCTGATAAGTTGAATGAGACAGCAGCTCTGCTGAACTTCTTTGCATTCAGAATGCAAAATGCAAGAGGATGGTGCAGATCAATAGGAAGATGTGCATACTCCTATGCTTTGAGCACTAACTAAATGCAAGCTCCCTTCCTCCTGTAAATTTTGCATTGGATAACTCCCCTCTATATCATTTGCACTCAGGCAGCTGAATATTTTGGTTCAATGCTTATACATGCTCTGGAGACAAATCCTTCCTGATTGAAGCCTATAATGTATGTTATATGCTTTTATGTTCAAGCATTCATTTAGAGCAGTTTTTAGAAATGTTCATGCTGGGAATACAATAGCAAATAATCCATATAGAGAGACTTTCAGTCTTGTGATTTTTGGATAGCAATGCCTAAGCTTTGTTCTGTTTGTGGCAGAAAGTGTTACTTCCCACTGACCTTTGGGAAACGTAAGATTTTTCGCAAGAATCACCGAAGGGCAAGGGGATAATTCACACATGGAAAACAGTATGGCTTTACTTTTCAAATAAGCAGAATGATTTATTAGCAGAAGTGCGAATAATGCAGTACAGTAAGTCTTGGGGCTGAATCCCGTTTCCTGTGAAATGATCTATGAAACGGGGAAACCTGTGTCTTCATTCAGTGCAGTGGGAACGCGTACACATCCCGGCTATTGCTCAACGGCTTGCTAATAGGAGCCAGAGCGCCCTGCGAACATCCAGAGCAGCTTTCAAAGAGAGGAGCTCCACAATATGAACAAAGTGGCTTGCCACATCCTTCCTCCTCTTTCACCACTTGCAAACCCTCTCGCAAGACTGAAGACAGCAAGTCGGTAACGTTGTTCAGAGACGTGTCTGCTGACCTGCCTTCACCAGTGAAATCAGAGAAATCAGGCTCTTTTGGACCACAAAAAGGAAGACATGACTTGACCCTTTTAACGAAATTTTCTGAATGACTCTATCAAGAAGAAATGCATTCCTATTGTAATAGCTATATTTTAGGCCAAAAACAGAGCCGGGAACAGCCATTCATTATGCAGCACAGCTAATCAGAGCAGGCGTTTGAAAGAGTGAGAAATAAAAAAGATAAGATGTGCTCAGATCTAAAGGCCTGGTCTTGAAGCTCTGCTGCATAAAAGCCCTAACTCTCAGTCACGATATATAGTTTATTAATTATGTTCTCACATCCCTGAAGGACTGTGTAAATTATTATTGCATCATGACAAACACAAAAATGCTAGCAATTAAGGAATTGCTTTTAGATCTAGACCACTTCTCGTCTACAACTTTCTGGCTGAAAGTATGCGATTTTAGAATAAATGAACTATTTTGTTATAAGTTTTTTGGAATGAAGCATTTTAATTTTTCAATGTCATATGGCATTTTGTTTAGAAATTCACTATAGTTTTATTAAAAACATGTTTTTCATTAAAAAAAACACTAAGAATGCAAGATTTAGTTTCAAAATGATTTGCTAATTTTTCACCTTTTTGATCTTACCTCCCACCCCCAAAACTAAAATATTTGCTTGGGGGTAACCTAAAATGTTCCTTTTTCTCTCCTTGATTTTTCACTTTGGGCAGTGAACCAAAAAATCAGTTATATGCATAACTACCATTAATATCTTTCTAACTTACTTAATGGAAAACATTCAAAGGCCTCCTGGAACATCATCCAAGTGTTTTAACTTTTTCCACCCTAAGAAAAATATGTGAAAATCACTTCTGGCTGGTATGTCCAGGTTGTGCTCAGATACTCGGTATACTTGTGAGAGCAAAACTGTCCTATTTTTATACACAGAGCATAGTTTTAAAGCAGATGGATTTTAAACACTTTAATAATTCACGGAACTATTAAGCTTATGTCCTGAAACCAGACCAGTTTGTCTGTGTGCATAAACATGTCAGATGACATACATGCGTGTGACAAATACGTGGAGAATATAGATAATCACCTATACAGCAGTGAGGGAAAGGTTAACCTCATAAGGCTCTAATTTTTAAATGCTACAGAAAGTCACAAAGTGAAAAAGGGCTTTTGATGCAAGTTTTTTACCTGTACGTCCTTACATGTACTATTAAAACCTTTTATGATGGTGATTAAAGCCTTCCATGAAGGATTTTGATAAGCATATATTTCCTAAAGTCTGTAATTAAATGTGATGAATGCTATTAAATAACATTTGTTAACTCGTTTTCCAAACTTGTCCCACATTCTGATAGTGTTCCAGGACAGGTACCTTCTCTGGATCTAAAGTATTTCCTGCTTGGCAGAAATTACTGAAAGACACGTGACAAAAGGAAGTAGCGAATAACAATTATTTCTCACCTAGCTCCACATCTTGATCATCTGTGAGTACGAGGATGATATTTGGTCTGATATTTTTTCGCTCCTGCTGCACACGTCCTCTGAACCTCGGGGACTTGACAGTGGAACAGTCACTCGTTAGCAGTTCAGTACTGAGCACTGCCACGATGAGTGCAAACCAAGAAGACTTCATAGTAGTTCCAGTATTTCAATGAAAGGACTGATCCAGAAGTGCCTGAGCTCTAGTTTTCAAGACCTGTAGGGAGGAAAAGGAATTCTGTTCAAGCAATAAATAAACTTCCAGTCACACAGTGAAAGGATGACACTTAGGGAAGTTGAGCCTGACACATACCATTTAACATGATTATAAGACATATTGTTGAATAAGAGCTTTATTCTGTCATTTTCTAAGAATAAACTCGGTCATTCTGCAACTACGCTTTCTCAAATAATTTTTGCTTGAAGTCATGCCACTGCCTGCATTTTGCACAGGCATGACTCCTGGTATTCTCCTCACAGTGCTCCTTCTCCTACACCCCACGCTTCTTTTTATGCAGCTTGTTCCTTACATTCAGTACCTGGGCGCAGTAAAAAATTGCCGGGATGCAGACGCGTTCAGAACATCTGTAGGAGGAGCCCTGTAAGAAGGAGAAAGCAGAAGGCTTGTCAGTCAAAGACCTCGGTACTGTGGCTGTGCTTCAAAGTCTCCACAACTGTTCGTCACTGCTTCTTTCTCTGTCCTGAAAGAAAAGAGGAGAAAAAATTTGCATTCCCCCCCAGCTCCCCTACTTAATTTAACACCATACCTACGCAGCGGTTAGATGGCACCTTGGTTGCTAGAGATAAAGGACATATGTATCACGTCATCAAACGCAGGTGCTCTTCCAACATTTATAGTCAGCCTGAGATTCTGAGAATAAGAGTTAACTCCAGCGTACGGCACCTGGCAAGCAATAAAGCTATTTTAGGTCAACTCACCTCCACGACCGACTAAACCCTTACAAAGCAGGGGGGAGAGCATGGCTGTCACTTGCAATCTGCATTAGATCGCTACGTGAAAAGTCATCTTCCCACTGACAAGAAAGCTCCTATTAAGTGACAGTCCAGGTGATCTTACCCAGCATTGTGAAAGAGCGTCGCTGTCCCTCAATCAATCAGCGACGGACCTGAGCGCCTCATCCATAATGCACAGTACCTCTGGCACAGCCCCGTCCTCGATGCTCCGCTCCCAGCCTCGGCTCAGTACGTTATCAGAACCCCCTCTCCGTGCCTGTCAGTCAAACAGCCTTGCTTTTGTAAGACCTGATGCAAGCGCAGAGGCTTGGCTTTGCTGCAGCAGATTTAAACCTGCGACTGAAAACGACTGATTGGTCCCGGGGAGGAATGGGGAGCCACTTACGCTTTAACATTTTTGGCATTACTGACTGGAGCTCTGCAAAACCGTCCTGTTACACAAGGCAAGGGAGGGGATATCTGGGGGCAAAAAGGAAGGGGGTGGGAGAGAAACCGCGGAGTCATGCCTGCTCCCTCCAGGGTGTTGACCTGCCACATACATTCCTTCTCGTTTTATTCTGGGGCTATGGATAAAGCACGGTGACATCGGTCAATAAAAAAACCCTACAAAACCGCCCAAGCCCGAGAACATTCAAGAGGTCTGCCCAAGGGGAAGCCTGCGTGGGAACCGGGGTGCACGTTGTATAATTAGACGGGAGCATAATTCACGGGGAGATCTGTGCACCCACACCTGAGACTTCATATTCAGACATGCAACATGAACTACAAACAGATTAATAAGGAGAAATAATTTAATGAGAGCAGCACAGAAGACAAAAAAGGGTCCCACCACTCACCTAAAAATGCGTTAATAGGAAGGTGCTCTAAATTTCAGGGGAAGAATCCACAGGAGAGGGAGGGGATGGGACTTGGTGCTGGACTGCTAGAAAAAGGATCATGTTCTTGTTTTCACATACACCTTTTATTTTAAGCTTCGCAAGCTAAACAGTTTCATGCTCCTCACTCTGGCAGGCTGTAATTACACCAGAAGAGTGTGAACGTCTCTAAAAGGAAAATCCAAGTGTCTGTTGCAGAGAAATCTTGTCTTTCATTGTCTCTGCACCGACAAACAGTCCAGCCTCCGACTAACATTAGAGCATTGCAAAGCCAATACAGGGGGACGACATTTAGCGTCAAACGCCATTTCGGTGATTACACAATATTCAGATAAGTAGAATGGAAGTCTGTAATTAGTCTGGACTGACTTTTAAAAATACTTCCATTTCCATGTATTTGTTCTAAGTGACATAAAAGCTGACAAAAGCCCCAAAGACCAGGGTTACCGGAGAAGCCAGCCTTCTTCTGACAGACACCAGACACCACATGCTCTTGGTGCAAAAGCAGAAATACAATTTCTCTAAATGCCTGATCTTTAAATAGCAAAACTTTGACTCACCTCACAAAGCACAAAAGGCTGCGTGAAGTGAGACTCAATGTTTAGTTTCTTACCTCAGTTGTACCGTACAGCAAACTTTTCCAGATAATGTTGACCCAGAAAGTGCAGTCGTCCTGACTGCGCTGAGCAAACATTGGCACCAACATGTTTGAATAATCCCCCACAGTACGAAACTACAAGTTCCTGACAATTACACCTCAGTGCTAATAAAATTTACACTAATCCAAACAAACATTAACAAGTATTCTTCATTTCACCCTCTTTGGGCTATATTAGTTAAAAAAACCCTTTTGGTTTAGCAAGTTTGGGCCACCTTAGGCAAGTCTTTTCTAGGAAAATGAGCATGAAGGGTTTCTCTTCCAACTCTTATTTTTTTTCCCCTTGATGGATGAAGGAAAATATCAGGACTGATCTACACATGTAAAATTAATTATCCAGGTTTCATTGAATGGTTCTTGCACAAGAGCACAGCAATGCCACCTTTTGTTGCTCATAACTATTTCAGTTTTACATACAACGAATCTTTATTAAAAGGTGATCTTTGACAACTTGTCTTTTTACAGCCTGTTTCCCCGTCCTAGAAGGAAATGAAGTAAAGAAAACTGTCAAAATACAGGCTTGATAGGGAAGACAAGGCTGAAATGTTTGTGTTGGATACTGGCTGATAGTCTACAAGTGCCCCTACAGACACTGTAATTTGTCTTGAGAAATAGATGAAAATAGAAGAAATTCTACAAGGGACCTTTTCAAATTCACATGGGGAAGTAAACTTATTTTTTTTTTGTGCAGTGTTCAGAAACCAAGATGGTACTACAAAATGCTTTTCTCTATCCAAGTAAACAAGTGCTGATCCTAACTTCTATATATGCTATTTGGAAAATGTAAATTATATTTTTCCTATAGAACATACCTATGAAAACTAAGTAGTCAGTAAAGAAATGAAACCAGAGAAATCCAAAAAAACCCTATTTTTCCTCATCTGGATGTAATTTTTTCTTTCAATCATTCTTTTTTTTTTTCACAGGAGCACAAATTCATAGTTTGTACTCACCTTTCATGGGAGAAAATCTGAAAACTTGGGTCTATGCTGCTAGTATTATAACATGCAGTTCAAGGACTCATTGTCATGGAGAATTAATTACCCGTGAAACTTGAATTACATTGGGAGGGCATTGCAAAGAAGGGCTACAGTGCTACTTCATGTGATGTGGCATAAAAACTAGGAGGACTTTATTTCTAGGTCTCTTAAGAGAATATCTTTCAGTGACTAGGAAGAAAAGCAAAAGGTAGAAGAGTATCTTTTGAAAGTATTCATAGATTTTATATTCTTTTTGGCCAAGGGATATTTAAGATTTTTCAGTGCATTGGCTGAAAGTGCTTAATTTGTAACACAACAAAGACAGCCCGTTTTCAAAAAAGAGCATTTTCCCTTTGTCCTGGTTTGAGGTAAAACAGAACCAATTTTCTTTTCAGTAATTTTATTTTTCAGCTAAGCCTCTTCTAACTAACTGAACTCTCTGAAATTAATGGCGTATTTTTCACTATATTCATTTAAAGTGCCATTTTGTGTTTTCCAATAAAAATCTGTCCAGAATCATACACCTTGTCTTGGAAACAGGGCACTGAGTATCCACAAGTATACTCCATTATAAGCTTTAAAGAGGTATGGACTTCTTCATAGAATCATAGAATGGTTTAGGTTGGAAGACACCTTGTATATCATCTAGTTCCAACCCCCCTGCCATGGGCAGGGACACCTTCCACTAGACCAGGTTGCTCAAAGCCCCATCCAACCTTGTCTGGAACAATTCTTCAAATTTAATATTCTACAAATGTGGCTTCCACATATCCTTGCACAGGGAATCTGGTTTACATGAACAGCTTGCTTTCTTGTTTGTAAATCTGAAATCAAATGTGGGCATAGTGAGTAAGGATACTGAACATATGTCCGTCCCCAATACCATGGGCTATGCAATGCCCCACATCAGTGATTCACAACCAAGTGGTAACAAAGGGCGGACAACTTTGTCTTCTCTGCACCACAGTGTTGGTGTTTTCTTCTGAGCATGAATACTGAGGACATCACATTATCCAAAGTCATGGGTTAAGGCTCACTGTTCTAGTGGCCTTTCCTTAGAAATAAAAATAGATCAACTCTGGCTAATAAAGGAAACAGAAATAATAATAATACTAGTAATAGTGTGGACTGTGATTGTGGAGCTTGAGAACCAGAATTCCGTTTTCTGTTCCCCTGATATTAGCAATAAATGTGCCCAGTGTGTTGAGAATGTAAGGTACCACAGGGATCCTAAATCAAGAAACTCCTAATGTGGTAGCAATTTTGTTGTTAAGTGTTTTGTTCCTCATTACTATCCAGTATTGTACTGATTATTTCTCTGTACTTAGATTTGCCTGCCTCCAAAAATTGACATAGTTGTATACAATTAAGATATAGTCCACAAGCAAACATTTTGCTACTTAGGACATTTTTGAGATTTGCTGACAAGTGCTAGGAACTTGCACAAAAATATAGCAAAAGCATGGAAGAGAAGCAGAAAGCCTTGTCATTGCAAGTGATAAGTCACCTCATTTCCTTTACGCAAAAGACCATCTTGGATAATTTCTTCTTACAGCTTTCTCTGATAAATAAATGGATAAAGTCTCTCAAACAAACAACAGCTCAGTTATCAATCGCCACAGGAAAATGATCTTTCCTTCCTCACTCCAAGCAGAGGAGCATTATCTTCCTATGTATTTTACCTATGACCTGCTGACTTGACAGTTTTAGCTTTGATGAATGTTTTTCACGGGAATATGACCCCAGTGTTCTCCATTTCCTTAAAATCAGAGTCTCCATAAAAAAAAGTAGAAAAGCAAAGGGCAACAAGAAGAATTCTCATCATTCATAAAAGGCAGAGTGGGGATTCTGCTGTTGACAACGTTTTGTAATTTCCAATATGACCTTGCAGGTTGGTCACTTTGGTGGCCATCTGATCAGCATCATTTCAAAAACCTGCCAGTCTCCTGTAATGCCAGAAGTCACTGTCATTGTCATCATGATAACTGGAGGTGTCTTCGCCCACCAGTGCCCCTACAAAGGTCAGATTCAGTGGTTTACGCCTACCATTTTCAGTTCTTTGCTTTAAAGTGAAACATGTCCATTTAACAACGCTGCTGTACTCACGAACGTTTTGCGTACATGGAAACTCCAAGGTGAAAGGGAGTGAAAGGGGTTTTCTCAGCCACATGCACACAGCTTCTGTGAATCTTTGATGTTTATGTCAAAGGGTGGATGGACCCCTCATAATCTCACATAGTCTGAATCATAGCAGGTGTGCGGTTAGAGACCCAGCAAAATTAGCAATTTCATGAGATTAGTAATTGCATGAAGATTGTGCAGTCAGATTGAAATTACATAATAAAAGGTCAGGGAGGTGACACGTTCATCTGTACTAAAGCAACCTAGTGGTTCAGAAGTCCTAAATCTCTCTTTAAATCATATTGCCTTGACGACTAGAGGGTTGTAACACCCTACAACAACAATAACAACTCTCAATTTCACTAATACAGTGAAGCACTTAAGTGGAAAAAGCTGTTGACAGATGACTGTTTTAAGTGTAGTAATGTTAATGCTCTTCTCACTTCTTACACTTCTATCCTGTATTTAAAAGGCAAACACTGCAATCTTAGACACCAGGCACGACCGCCTAAATCTGCGGGTCAGTTTCCTGTGGGAATATTGAGCCTGCAGCCATGGGAAACACATTTACAGTACAGCAGAAGTCAGGAAAAAGCAAGACCTACCATCGCTTCTTAAAGGTTAATCCCCTAATCTTAGTTGTAAAGTATAGGATTTACAGTGAACACAAAGAATGTAGTTCCTATCTGAGTCTAATCTAATCATTATCTATCGGATTTCCAACACACTTTACTGATCAATCAGTTATCTGCTCACCTTCCAAAAGTAATCTGTGTATTATAATGATGTATCATCAGTGCCTCAGGCTAGATTAATTTAAAATAACTGTAATTTAAAGTAATTGCAGGCAGGGAGAATCATAACCTTACATTACGTTTTTGCATTGTAATTTTGCAAACAGTTACAGACAGGAAAGGAAAAAGCCTGCAGTGACTTGAAAGTATAATGCACACTTGCTAACCCACTTTTATAACTTTGTACAGGTTAAGGGATATTCTTAGTAGTAAAAGTTTCCAACGCTTCATGTGTCGGAGTAAAACAACAAACTTCAATGGCATTTTAAAAATACCTAACTGCAGGAGAAATTGTCTGTCTTTGAGAAAAAGAAAATATCTTTGATTTTAATGCTGTTAATATGGTTGATCAAAACATTAAAGAAAATTAAAAATACTATTTTTATATTAATTTCAAATCTGTGAAAGTTTTAAAAGAAAATTCCCACGTTTTTCAGTAAGAGTGCCTGCTGCTAAGTTACAAACTTCTAATAATATACAGTTACTTAAATTTATTTCTCACCATCTGATTTACTTTGTTTTAGAATTTCATATTTCAACACAGCCAAGAAGTGCACTTGTCATACAAAAGACCCTGGTATAATTGAGCCAGATGACGTGCCCCACAAGTAAAATCAGCCATTCATGAAAGCTGGTCACCAGAGGCCATTTCAAACAATGCACATTTCAAAGTAATCTAAAGTAATCCCTTTTCTCTACTGATTTGGTTTCCAGGCAGTCTTAAGCACATGTGTGCAGCAAACAGGAGGCTTATTAAAACCTGATGTTATATTGGAAGTTATAATGCCATTGCCTTGTGATTGAATTCCGTGTCTGTAGTCTTCAAAGAGAGGGAAAAAAAAATCAATTAAATTTATATGCTTATTAAACATGAGTGTCATGATACGTGCAGTTTATTAGCACTTGCTAAATAATTAAGACTGAGGAAGATAATTAGATGTGCACTGGGCTCCAAACAAGCTTCTGATATCAGGGTTTTTTTTTTTTTTATCTTTAAAGAAAGTGGCTTTCCAGCTAGCAGGTAATATAATTGCTAAAAGACTCCAAGTATTTTTCAAATATAAAGAGTAAACTCTGTGTATGAAGGAATTTCAGGTAATTTTGAAATTCCATTTTAAACCCACATATCTTTGCTATATCCCTGCTCACTTCAGCAGCGTGGGCCATTATGAAAACATACCCTACAATAACACACCGATGGTTCAGTGATCCAGTAAGCAGGCTTCAGTTGGGAGATCATATCACAGAGGTGAACAACAGCAACACAGTTGGAACATTTCTCTAAGTTCCTATTTAACTCCACTGGCTTTAGAATCTGTGCAAGAGCACGGCTTTTCACATCTCCTTTAGATAAAGAATTCTCTCAATTTAAAAAGCTTCCTTCCTAGATATATTTACTTCTCCTCAAAGGTCTACAATTATCTTTGAACGAGGGATTTTTGATTTTTTATTTGGTAAACCATCCGTTTTCCTAAATAATGGACATGATTAGCTTGAATATGAATACAGCATCTTTAGCACTATGGTTCTACGTATACAGGAGAGGTCAGAGAACATGCCCGTTTCCTCATGGCAACGCACACACCTCGATTATCACAGGCGGAGGTTAAGGTAGGTTGTGCCACCATGTGGGTGGGTGGTCTTGGGTGGAAGCTGAGCCTAATGCATGGCTGCTCTGGCTGTTCTCCTCGCTGACCTTACAGGGGAAGCAGCAGGAGCTTATGGCCACCAGAGTCATCTATGTAAGGACTGAAGCATGAAGAATTGGCAGTATGAATCTATATAAGTGTATGTATGCAAACAGATAGAGCACCTGTACTCCTAGGGGAGGATCTCAGATGTACTTTTAGCTATAACACAGAAGGATCGACTACTTAGAAACACCACAGGAATTTAGAAAGGTGCCATCCCCTGGCTTACCAGGAGGGTCAGGCAGTTCCTCTAAGCGCTTTTGAAAAACTTATTCTATTATACTACAGTGCAGAAAGTGAACTTATTCATAGCATCAGTACTTTGTGTGCTCACATGCATAGTGAGTGTGCTTGTGTGCACACTCCACATCCACTCCAGACTGCGTATGGTGTCTGTTGACTTTCACTTCCAGGTCTGGAGAGCAAGCCTAATAATTTTGTTGGGCTTTTTTGGTTTTGTTTGCGTTTGTTTGTTTGTTTGGTGCTTTTTTGTTTATTTGTTTGGNGTTTTGTTGTTTTTTTTTTTTTTTGAGTAGTCCCACTATAAACAAATGAGTTTTATTCTCAATACATTCAAACTGAATTTCATAGAACTTCTAAAATAGACTCTATGGATCGAGTCCTGAGTACCATTTTTTAACCTTACTAGTTTGCTTCTTTTTGTCAAGCAGCTTTTCCAGTCCTGGCATGGTATAAATTTTACCTTCATTGATATACATGTAAAAGCTCCTTGACAGAGCAAGAAATGTGCTTTTAAATAAGTTCCTCCCTGACAAACCTGTACTATAGACAAACCAGCCTACTAATAATAGTAAACAGGCAGTCAGACCAAACAAAACAATCTGTTACAAAAAACAGATGCTTCATATCCTTTTCCATAAAGACTAGTCAGCGAGGAAGTTGCACTGATTTGAGGCACTGACGAGAAGCACATCACCGCTGCTGTCTACCTTACTTTTAATTGTCTTTGTGACAAAGAGGTCCCTGGTGTTCCCCAAGCTGTGTTACCTGAGGGGGGGGGGCACAAGGTACAGCCCCAGCCCAGGAACGTGGGGAACTTGTGTCTGCTATCACAGTAATCCTTCCAGTTCCTCCGACTCCCGTCACCTCGCTATCCCACAGTCCCCACTCAAGCACACACCGGCGTACGCTTGGGGGGGATTCCCGGAGTGCCCTGCGACTCACCCACCATGGGGGAACTCAGAAAGTCATCTCCACTTGGCCACGTCCCACCAGGTGAAAAAAGTTTTGCAGAGGTATGGCAGCAAATATGAGCAAGGAATACAACTGATGGATTTTACTGCCAAATCAGGTCTCCAAGTCCTTACCTGGACCCTGACACGTGTTCTGCTGTGCAAATAAATACATCTGCTGGATTCAATAGGACTGTTCAGCTCCTTAAAACAACCTCCCGCAGGCTCAGCCCTGGTGCAAGGATGCTTTAAGATCTTTGCTGAATATTTCAAAGGAAGCTAACCATCAGTGGCACATGAGGAAAGGCCAAAAAATACAGAGAACCTGGGTAATGAGTTTCATCTGAAAATTAGTATTCCTACTAAAAAAGCCCAAAAGTAGAGTCACACTTCCCTGTTCAAGGACAGAATATACCATATACAGCTTATCTGTCCAAGGAATGCCAATTCTCTCAGCCCGAGTTCTGGAAATCTGTTCTCAAAGAGCTGTTTGAAAATAATCTTCAGTCTGAGATCTAAGAGACTCAGGAATGACTTGTTGAAATAATTCTCTGAATAACTTTATCTCAGAAAACATTTTGAAAGGGTAGCACGTATAAATGCACCTTCATTTCCCACCTGAAAATGCCTGCGGAAAGGCTTTCTTCATCTTTCAAGTGCGCATAGAGATACTTTCAATTTCACAGTCCTGACTTCAGTAGATGAGAGAGCAGTTTTAAAGCACGGAAGCTGGGGCTGAATACGTTCAAGCACACATATTTTTATTTCCAATGCACTTCCTATTAAGCAAAGTTCCTATTTAGCGAGAAGAGAGATGATTTTATATCATCTTTATAAATGATATGTGCATCTTGTGTCTTTATAGACAGTTAATTTTCAGCCTGCTCATGAGCCAAGATTGTACTAAGATGCCTGACACAGCGCAGGAGAATTATTTTCTCTAGGAAATTATTTTCTCTAGGGTGGAGCAGGCAGCCAACCTTATGTCCCAGCACCTGACTGTGCATTATGCACAGAGAGGGAAGACAGGAATGGAAATTGATAATCACTAGATAGAAGATTCTGAATAATACAGAATGGATCAGGAATGGGAAGGACTATAGGAAATCACTCCCAGATAAGGGAGAAGAGATAGAAAGGCAAAGGACAGAACTGTAGTGCTTTTCTTCCTTTTGCGGAGGAAGGAATTTGAAAGGCATCCCAGTTTACAGTGATTATTGTGGGGAAACCATCAATGTTTGCTTTACTGGATGTTTTTTTCCTAAATGTAGATGAGATGTTCTTATATGAAAGGTGTCTCATAAACTGCGTCAATGACCCAATTCAGGAATGCTTAGACCAACATATAGAGAATCCACTTCTTTGTCCTCAGCAGACTCCACTGTGAGGTCAGACCAGGCTGCTCAGGGCTTTACCAAGCCAGGCCTTGAAAACCCCCAAGGATGGACACTGCCCAAATACTCTGGGGCCCTGTTCCACTGCCTGACTGTCCTGAGGGTGAAATTTGTTTTTCTTTATTATCCAGCCTGAACCTCTTTTATTTCAATTTATGTCCATTGGCTCTTCTCCTCCTGCCATGCATGACTGTCAAGAATGGGGATCTGTCTTCCCAGTGACCTTCTTGTAAGTACTGGGCGTTCCTGTTAGATGTCCCAAAGCTGTCTCTGCTCCTCGCTGAACAACCCAGCTCCCATTGCCTCTTCACACAGGGAAAGGGCTCCAAGCCCAACCATCTTGATGGCCCTCTGCTGAAATCACTCCTGTTTTCCTGTCTTTCTCATATCTGGGACCCAGAAGAACTGTTAGATGCTAACAAATGCTGAGTCAAATACATTTTAATATTTGTTTAAAGAGGTATTGCTATTGTTTAAAGAGGGAGAAGTGAGTTGAACTAAGTGAAACAAAATTTCACAGCATTTCACTTGTAAAGTGAATGAATCGGTGAAGATTTTCAAATCTTGGATTGACAGAAAACATGATTTTTCTATTTCTGATTATTTCTGTACTTTGTGTGTTATTATCAGGACCAGAAATGAGTAGTGCCATTAAAAAAGCTGGTTTTGCTACAGTTACATGCTGACCAAAGTCCTTTGAACTGGGGAGGAGTCTTCCAATTATTTCAGTGGTCATTGCTTCAGCAGAAACGAAAACTGATTGAGACATCATTTTGGGTTTCGTTTTGTTTGTTAATAAAACAGAGTGACTAAAGCAGTCAGGATTTGGAAAAGAAGTGCAACTTTATACATGAGGAAAGAGAGACTTGAAATCCCCTCTGTCCCAGGCCCCATGTAAATGTAAAGAGCACAGCTGGAATGAAACAAATGATCTGACTGGTTTCTGATGAGCTGGGTGGTGTAAATGTTTCACACTAACCACACTGCACACTCATAATATAGGAGCTAATTCATCTGCCATGAATACATTCCTGTGTATGTTGTCCTTTAAAATAAACAAGCAAAAATGAGTAATTTATCAGGAGTTAAACGAATATTTTTCCAGAGGGACCCCTTCTGTCCCGTATGGCTGATTTTAAAGCCTAAATGCAGGCAGCTTAAATGCTACATCCTCTGTCTCACTATGTGAAACTGTTATTGATTTAAAATATGGAATTTCAAATTTTTAGTGATGTCAACAAGTTCCAATTGTCCTGAAAATATCATTTAGGCTGCTTAATGGTTTCTTAGAAGACAGCAAACTCTAAACACAGGACTGCAGACAGTGAATAATGATAGTTTCCCAAAGCCTCTACTTACAATGGCATTGCATTTGCAAAATGTGTTTATTTCTAGATTTAATTTAAGTATTTTTAATGGAAGGTTTATAACCACAATAAAGCAGTTTTATAGGAAAAGCCTCCTGGAAAAAAAGGCTAATCATAACCAGATCGCATATATTAAATTTTACAAATCCTTTTTATTTCTTAATATCTTAAAGTCTATTATTCTTGAAGATATCATTATGATCTATTAACATCATAATGATTAATGCATTTCCCAGATTTTTTCTACCGTAGGAATGAAGTTATTAACTTGCATTTGTTCCCGCAGATTCTTCCCCATCGTAAGGGTTACTCGTGTAGGCAGCTCTGATCATAAGCTCTTAGCAATAGATACTCTGAGACTGAGGGTCGCAGGTTTCTTAGACTAACACAGCCTCCAGACAACTTACCTCCAAAATTAGAGGTGCCTTCCATGGCTTACAATGAAGAGCAAACAACACTTCTTGGACAGAAAATTCAGAAAAGTGTACAAGAAAGTTGTGGCATAATCCCCCCTGTTTTCTGCCCAGACACTTTCCTTTGTGGCAGAAGAATTCAACACTGAACGTCAATATAGAAAAACTTCCAGACAAAATGCTCCGTGTTCATGTGTAGTGTCCTGACACGTATCTGGAAACTGTAACTTGCACCTAAAGAAAAGCATGAACACTGTTTGGAAAAACCACTTACTGAGGTGGTGGTGTTAAACACAGAGGCAGTGCCACAGACTTCCAAGCTACAGAAAGGAGGATACCCTGAAAATACAATATTTTCCTATCTCTGATCTTCTATTCAATTTTATAATGTGCTTTTATAAAATTCCTAGCTCTCCTTAGCATCTCCTTTAAAAGCAGAGTGGTTTCAAGCAGATGACATGCCCTAAATCCCCTCCCCAGATCTGCAGGATGGGGATGACAGCACCGATATAGCACATAGCATAATCCACCGCTCGGTCACCTGCTCAGGTTACCCCACCTTCTTGTTTTTCCATTTTACTGAAAGCTCCAAGAAACTTACCTCTTCCCTAGCTAGTAAAGTATCTTTAGACTATAGACATGTTAAAATTTGGACAAAAATATACCAAACATTTCAGGGTATAAAGAGAGAGAAAGGATCTGAAATGAAAAATGCATTATGCTAACGTATCGTATGGCACTGGATTATGTTTCCATTATCTCCTACATTTGAAACCCTGTTGACCCCTGGTCAGAGGCATGTATCTTTACATTGCAACTATTTGTAAGACTCTTCCACATTTCTTTGCATGATTTTCTCTCCCAAAACTAGGCCTTTATTACAATATTGAGTTACATATTCAGCTTTTCACAGAATAGAGCTGGGAAAGAAAGAGACAGTGAAATGAATGAGGTTGGCGTGTGTTTCCTGTGTTCATTAACGTCATTTTTGTGTATCTGCAAATGAAATCCTCCCATGTTTCAAGTAACACCTCTAACCACATTTTCAGGGCCCTATGGTCCGTGGCCAGAAATGGCTGAGCAGGGTCTGGCAGTCTGTCCTGTCCCATCCCCGGCCAGGAGCAGGGTACCGGCGCGGGCACAGGGGCGGCCCCAGCCCTTGGCGTTGGGGACCTCCCTGGGGATGGGGACACGGCCAAGACATGCATGGGCAGCAACAGCATCAGTTGTAAACGACCGAAAAATTATCCATCCAGCTGAATGAGAATTAAACCCCATTACCTGTAACTGCAGAAAAGTTGCCCGAAAAGTTGCAATGGACAAGTACGGTTCCCCAGGAAATTGTTACGGAAAAATCCACAGAATCGGCTATTCTGTGGTGAAAGGTGTAAACAACAACAACCAAACAAAAATTGCGATACAGTAGAGCGGAGCATATCACAAATCATCACCTTTACTAGTACGTTAAAGAGGGGTGTATTTATTATAAATTATCCTATCTGCTACGGTTTAACATTCAGTTCAGCAGTTTGTACAGAATATATATCAACTGTTAACAGTCAGCTGATACAGGTTTTAGCTTACAGGTGAGGACACAGTGGGAAGGCAATTTTAGGAAGCAAATAAGCGTAACCAAATAGCAAAGACCTTTTGCTAATACGTTTTCTTTTTAGCGTGAAATTGGTTAAAACCAAGGCAGCTGATTGACTAGCGTGAATCATATGCATCTCCTAGACTGTGTGATGAATGTCACACGTTAGCAGCTAATACCTGCCCAAGGCTTATGGATGAAAAACTACTCCTTATGCCATATGTTATGGAAATATCCTGTTGAATAAGTCTTTTGGACAAATTTTTAATGTGTCATCCTTTGTTTGTAAACTATATGTTGGATATAACATTGTCAGTATTTTTGCATGTTTTCTTACATAACATCTTCCATCTAAGTGCCTCAATTCACTGAACAAAGAATTAGCTAACTGATTATCACTGGTTACAGTGAAATAGCATTGAAAATAAAACAGGGAAGGATCAGCTTGACTACTCAGTTCAGGCTAAGCTTTTTGCTTACAGCCAGACTTGAGGCTCAGATGGAAAACCTTAACTTCTCAATCTGAAAATAAATTTCAATACAATGTCATGTTGTGGAAAGAAAAACAAAAAAAAACACTGGAAGGCTTTTCTTTTCATTTCAGTGTGAAATGAGAAAATCTGAATTCTTGAAAGCTAAACTGTCGTCCTCTGGCCAGCTCTACCTTTAATGAAAGACATAGTGCAGATCATACATCCCTACAATATTAAATGACAACAGTTGTAAATACAAGGCCTCCCTTTTAAAACCTGATGATATTACTACTGAGGATGTTATGCCAAAAAGGCTTTCCAAAACTAACACCATTCTGTAATTTATTATGGATGATGACATATCAAGCTACACTGGACCATGAGCTTGGATCCTTAATGATCATCCAGGTAAGCCTCCTTGAAGATGTATTCCTGCCTTGTTTCCATTCATCAACCTTGCATTCAAGCTAAGACTGTCTTACACTTAATTCATCTCTTTACTTGTAAACTGATCACACACTATTCAGAAATTATTAAGAGAAATGATAAGCTGACAATGCCAAATTTGGGTCAATGTTCAAAGTAAAACCATGGTTTCACTCACTGCTCTATACTGTAGGAATATAAGACAGACTGTATTTCTTCAGTAGTGCATGGTACATTTATCTTAGGAGCTAAGTAAGGGAACTGGAAAAGATTTACTGATATTTACTTATTTACTAATACAAAATTTTCAGACAGGCTCATGTTACAGTCTTCACCTGCGTTACGGTTCTCTGCCATATATAAATATGCAACTGTCAGACATTCTACGTTGAAACGCTCCTCAGCACCATGCCTTTTCTCTCTCTGAAGACAGACGGCATTTGAATTGCATAATCTGTGGGGCATTGAGACTTTGGTAATGACAATATCAGCGGGAAATAAAATATGACATATTAGTTGCTGCTGCTGCTGTGACTATCATGGCAGATGCATCATCTGTTAACAGGGCATGTCATCCATTGCAGCAAGTGCAGCACATCTTGAACAACTTGAAGTTAGCACAGTGGTGCCAGTAGATGAACTTGCTGATCCCATGGTCAGGCTGTTGTTATTATCCTGATATGCGCTCTCAGAGGAAAAAAGTCCTCACAACATGATTGTGCCTCAAGGAATGACACTTGCTGGCATTTGAACAGTAGTCACCACCTGTTGATGTTTTGGTTCATCACTGGCACAGACACAGGTAAGATGTTCTCTTCTATCCACCATTACTAGAATTGTTTTTGAATATAACAATATCAACTGACATCTGAACCTAATTTTTGCTCAAGCACCTTTGCCCTGCCCTAGAAGTGGGAAAGGAGCTTAAAATGACTGTTGGCATAAAGGCAAGGTTCCTTACCGGAAGGGAAGCCATATTGCAGATGGGAGGAACCAGGAATTACTATTCTAGTGAAAATGTTTGTTGAGTATCATTTTCCCATGTCTTTTCCAGACATGTAAAACACTGAAACTTCAGTAAAAGGAAGCTTTTATGGTCTAACATCAAAGTTTGCTCTACTTCCACAGCCAACTATTACTGCTGTTGTCAGCTGTGCTGACAATAAAGTATCTCCCTATCACTTTTGGGAACTATTCCGTATCTTGCAATGACCAGTGGTTATGATTAACATATTATTCATATTAACTGACCTTCTAGGAAAGGATGTTGACAGTTGAAGATGGGATATGGCCATTAATAAGCATGCAGCCTTCTTTATTTACAAATGTTTCCTGAATTCCGCAATATTTCTCTGATGCTCAGTGGTTATGCATTCAGTGAATATTTCCTGCCTTTTCCCTTCCTCCAAAAAAATCACATAATGTAAGCACATCAAAGCTGTTGGCTGTAAGGAATTCACAAGTGATGACCCTGTGGAGGGTCTCTCAGTCTATGAATACTACTAATAAGGCAATAAGTATGAGTTTCCTCAATATGTAATTGCTTACTCTTCATCTCAGCAGGTTTTTCTTTACTTAATCATCAGCAAAATAACCCATGTAAATCACAAAATAGTCTTAGTTGTTTGATCATTCCCTTTCTTTGTGTTAGCCCTTTGATATTTAACCTCCCATTTCAGTCAGCTTCACAAGGATGTTTTCCAGAGAAACAGTATGTCTCATTTGATGCTATATTAATCACTTGAAGAGAACATGTATGTTGCTAGGTTGGCAGTAAGTGTATGCATGTGAAAGCAGGCCCAGTCGTGGGCCACAATGAGTTCCTTCTACAACAGACCAAGAGCCCTTCATCTTTATTGACCTAGGGAGCAGGTCAGATATGATGGCTGCTGTAACAAAGACATTTCTTGAATACAAAAATGCCTTTGCAGTCACACCAGCTAATCAGTCTGAAAATCTCAATTTTATTTGGCTTTAAAATACTTCAAGATAACAGCACAATACGGCTGACATGTTAGAAGAAAAGCTAATGCTTAATCTTTTCCAAGCCATGACAGACATGCAAATCAACATCTGACTGGAGATGGTAAGCCTTTTGGCAAACTCTAAGTATCTTTTCACCTACTAACTAAAGCAACAACTAACTCCAGAAGAAAGTATCTTCACCAGGTAAATAAAACACTTGTGTCTCTATTAAAAAAAAAAAAAACCAACACAAAACTCTTTGCAGTAAGCAATGGACTATGTTGTCCCTGTTTTGATCTGCAAACATTTTTCTTTTCACCCAGCTTGGGAGAGAGCAAACGAGCTGCATGCTAACTATAGCGCATTTACCAGTTATTTTCTATGATCAAGCAGATGGTGGAGAACTATGTGCAAGAGGATGCTGACAAGTAGTAACTTAGGATCCACCTGGATTCAGGAAAAGGATAGAAATTTTCATGTGGATCACAACAAAAGGATAACACTGTCACCTTTTTCCTGGCCTGTGGCACCTTACCCAGCCTGACCTGAAGAATAAAACCTCTGAGGACACCATAATAGAAAATTAATACCTTTACACGCATGTATGTGTTGCATTGGAGGTAAAAACAACACTTAAAATAACATTTAAAATTAAATTTTATACGACAGTTTCAAAAGAAGGAAAACTTAACAAAATGAATGCTCTTTTCAACAAAGAATAAGCTCTTACCCATTGAGATACACAACACACTGTAAAACTGCTCAGAGATTAAAGTATGTAAGTTATGTGGCAAATATTATAGGGATCTTAGTTTCTATCCTGCTACATGGGATGAAAAGGAGCGTTTAACTGCTTGGCTCCTGCTGTTTTTGAATGAAAATCCAATGCTTCATTAATATTTATCCCTTTTTCTTCTAACCCTGCTACACATGCTCTCTTTTGGAGTTTCAGGAAAACCAGCAATTATCACATCAAAGGTCATCAGTCCACCAGGGAAACTTCAATCCTTAACTGGTGGAGAATTGCTGCAGCTTTTGCGAACACCTCAGATCAGGCGAGCAAGTATTTTCCCTCCTCCCTTCCCTCCTGTGACTCTTGTTTGTTTTATTTAATCAGCTTAGAAGACCTCCATAGTTTTCCTGTGATGCTATACACTATCCTAGACATCAAAAAGATATTTATACTGCTGTTATATTTATACAGAGGGAATAAAAGAATAACAATGATTTAACCATGCTGTACAATGGGTCCAAGTCTGAAACAGTCTGAAGGCCTCTGCTTAAATTTCCCACAAGATATTTTTGTTAAGCTCCATTCTGAAGTTACTGGCAACACGCTCGCTTACTTCAATCGTAGCAGTAGCATTAAAGAAAGAAGGTGATCCATGCAGATGAAAATGACAGAGATGTTCAAGTTACCGAACAGCAGAAATAAGGAGAACCACTGAAAAAAGAAGAGACTCTACTCCTGCCAAGAGAAAGCATTAAAAAAAGAAAGGTATGAGTCAAAACCCCAAGATAAATCAAGAATATTGATAATGATATTTTAAAAAATAATAAATGCTGTGTTCGTGTTACTTATCTTTTGGCTTCACAGCCTCTATGGTTGTGCATTTTGAAAGTTTTTTTGGCAATCCTAAGTCCTAAAGAACATCTATTTTTTCTTCCAAATGAAAGATAAGTTTTCCTAGAATCATATGGTGCCATGAGATCATGAGATGTCTGATAAAGCAGGGAGGGTTGGCAATGTTAAAAATGTGTTTTCTTCAGGGTTGAGGAAGAGAGTTCCAATGACATGCAATGGGAAGGGCACCACGCTCATCTGTGTTTCCAGCCTCACTGGAGAATGGATGACCAAACATCATTAATTCTGAGTATTACTTTTTTGGCTCTTGTACCTTTGCACAATGAATGTATTTAGGCATGTAGGAATCTTGATGCTAATCAAAACATGACTTCAGTGTCGTGTAGCCTGCTAGCTTGGGCAGGTTACCTCCACTAAAACAAGGTATCATTCAGTGCTTAAAAAAAAATCATTAAAATAAATTAACAAATTTGGCAGAACTGTCAGGGAATACTGCTCCACTTTGTCTGAAGTATCATTTCTTTCTGGCTGCTATTTCTGGCTCTGATCCTTTGCACAACTCCTGTGGCCAAGTCCCATTAAATAAGAGTCTTTCCTACTCCGTGTGTGAAGCAGTGCAGGGAATTTGCCTTCACAACATTGTAAGGCAAAACCAAATAATTTTATCCAACTTACTGCTTTAATATAATTAGTTAGTTGATTTGATTTAATCATTTAATCCATGCTCCCCAGTGCCTCCTTTAAAGATAGAGAGTAAGAGGAAACACTCCTATATACAGAGCCGAGCCAGCTATATGTTTCTGAAGCACGGTTTTCATTTTGATAGAATTACAAGTTTGTAATTCTATGTTTCTCTTCTTTACAATAAACTAATCTCATGTCTGTAAGAGTGGGGGCCCATCTAAGAAGCCACAGAACCACACGAAGCTGAAATTTCAGCCCTTCTCCCCAGCTCTGCAGCCCTCCTTACCATCACATGAGCTGGTATGTCCCTCCTGCATGAAAGACTTCCCTCACCATGCACTACACGTGCAACCAATTTGGTGAGGATCCTGTTCTTGTGCTCATTTTGATACGGGGAGAAGGGGAGAAAAGGGAGAAAGGCAAAAGTGTTGTTTCATCTCCCAGAAAACAGAAAGTCCTGCTGTCTTCTTACTGTGTGCTGGCAAGGTTGGGAACATTGGTATCGCTGCTACAGCTTTGCATCATGTAGTGGCCTTAAGTTCCTTGGACAACCTGCTAGTGCAGGGCCTCTTATACAGTTAATTTTTTTTAAGGTAAATATAATAATGTGTTTTTACTGTACTTTCGTATTACTGCCCCTACTCCTTGGGTGTTCAAGAGTTCGCTGTGGTTGGCCTAGAAAAGTAAACTCAAGAATTAAATAGGAGCATTTTTGGATAGAAATTGACTTTGTTAAAAAGTGACATGGAAATGTTAAATGATTGGTTTCTTCGAATAGCTGAAGTGACTGAACATTTGAGCTTGACTTCAGAACATGAATATTCTCACAGCAAAATACAGCGCGCTGAGGAATTTTGCCTACGGCTATAGTATGAACGAACTGAATCATCCCCTGAAAAAGAGACGTTTCTTCGATCTTCAACTGAGCATGTAAGACGCGGGAACTGGTATAGTATAGCAAACAAGCTGCCATCCGAGCAGTGAAATTTTACTGTTTTGTTTTATGATTACTACATTTGACCACACTGATATTATCAGCTTCTTAATTCCCAGTAACTGCTCTGGTTTTAGCCCTGTTAATTTTGTTACAGTTCAGCTAGGTTTGACAAGCACAGCAGAAAGCAACAACAGAAGGAGCTGAAAGAGTTTCCCTCAGGTGCACTGAAAGTCCACTCAGGTGAGCTGAAAGGAGCCCCTGGGTAGGGAAGCGTTGGAAGCAGTGAAAGGACATGCCAGAGGTCTGCCACGTGAAAGCCAAGTACACTGAACTGCCCTTAAATTAGATCCTGTAAATAACAGCGGAGACCGCAAAGGCTTTTTTAAAGCTTTCTGTTATAAAAGCAATGACACCATTCCTCTTGAATAAAACCCCACTATCAATATCAAAACCTTTGTCCCATCAATGCTCAGCTACGGCACTACAGCGTGTGTGGCTATGAGTTAGAAGCACACCAAGGTTGTCAGGCTGCTGCAGAACATCCGACTCTAGGAGAGTTACAGGACAGAAACGATGCACTACCAAAAGCTGTTCTGGTTAGCTGTTTCTGGACTATGCGATAAGCACTGATTTTCATCTACAAAGAAATGGTTCAGAGCATTGTACCCAACAGATCACCTCTTTTCCTGAATTACAGTTCTGCAGTGGGGACATCTTGAAGATAGATTAGTTTATCGACTGGATACACTTAAAGACTCTGAAGCTTTAGGAAAAGACACAAGTTTATGAAACAGAAAATAGTCAGTGTGCTTGTGGCACAGGGAATTCTGCGGTCTGGACTTTCTTAGTTTTTTACTTTTTTGAATTTTCTTAGTTACAGGCAGAGGAAATTCAATTGAAGACTACAGTATCTGGATTACATCACTGGAAGGGCAGAGGTTGTGAAAAAAATACATTGGTTTTTGTATTTTAATGATTTATAGTATGTCTATAGGCTAGCACAATCACAGTGAAATAAAAAAGAAATGCCCTCAAAGCTTAATGTGAGGTACAGTATTCTTACTTATTGCCCCCAGGCACTGCATATTGCAAGACTGCTGCTTGTCTAGATACAAGGCCATGATTAACTGATGATTAATTAGCTTAACTTATACTCTCATCAAATTCACTACTTTGATAAGTAATTTCTTGAATGAATTAGCTCATGTAGACAAACCCGGGCAATTATTGACATAGTTCAAATAATTCAACACTTGTAGCAGAAAGGCTCAAAGGAATACAAGCAAACTGAAGTCTTACCAAAATGTCCTTAATGAAGTTTTCTCTGGGGTCACAGGCAACAGATTTTTCTGGCTCCACAGAGCTTTCAGAATCTGTTCCACATGGCATGTCTTTGGTCCTTGTTTTGATAAGAAAAGATTAAGGGACTTGCCCAGGCAAATAGCAAGACACGGTTGGAACTACCTGTATTTATGGTAGTTCCCAATGCATCTAACAGACAATACAGACAGTGGTTTCCTTTGCAGTTTAGGCAGTTTCTTGATTTTGCCACTGTTTACATTAAACGTCGAGGAAGTTTGGGTCAGAATCTTGTCTGCAGTTATAATCTAGAAATACTTGCTGTATGTGATTGTTACCATCTGGATCAACAGGATTATATGCTGTCAAATATCAGTCACAAATTGATCAGACTGTATTCCAGTGATAAACAGAACCATCCCAATATAACTCTTATTTACCTTTCAAATTGTAAGGCTCATTTAATTCATATTTTCAGAAAGTTGTTGATGATAAGTTGCTATAGAAATTAAAAATATTTGCAGCCCATAGAAACCTTTGCTTCAGCACCATTAAGATTTTTTTCACGTTACGTTTTCCCTAATTATGTTTCAGTGTTGTCCATGGAGCTCAGTTTTCCATTGTCTAACAGCACGTTTGAGGTTTCTGGATTACACAAGCTAACATTATAGTTTCAGAACCTCCACTACTTGAAATAGGACTTTTGAAAAGAAAAGTAAAAATAAAGAAATAAATATACATTCATAAAGAAGCTGTGGGAATAGCCTAAAATTTTGTTGCCCAGAATTCTGTGCTTTTTTGTAAGGCAAAAATCAAAGGCCGCTAAAAATGACTTCATTTGGAAATGCCTCCATCAGGTTTGGAAAGAGCATGCTTCAACTGCAGCAACTTTCACAGCCATCATAAGCCATTAGATTTTAATAAATCTGAAGCTAGGCTTTCAAGATTACTCTAGAACATATGTGTCTCATTGTCATGTGAAGAAAATACATGTGTATGAATGTTAAAAGTTTGGAGAAAATGAAAGAATCAGTGCTGGAGTACTGTTTCATGCCATAAGCTTTCAAGAGCTGCCCAGGTCATAGTGCGGGTGTCAGTCTAGGACTGATGCATTAGAGTCTCCTGATGTGAAGTACAGTTTAGAGATGAATGCACATTGTTAAAATCATTCTCTTATTGACAGCTTAAAAACATCTATCCTACTAAACCTAAGTAAGCACTAAACCCCCCTAAATCTACCGATATCCACAGCTGATTACAGAACACAGGTCTGTACAACTCCTCCTGGCACTTCAGACAGACCATTAAAATTTCAAAAAAACAGAACAAACTATCTGAAATCTCATGGCACTGTACCTCCACTAATAAACCGCACACTCATCTTCTGGAAAAACAGACGATGGTGCAGAAGCAACTGCTTCACTCCCCCCACCCCTTGTCACCTGCCAGCCTCGGGGTTGCCACCAGTGCCAGCTCCACTACGGGCTTGGCAGAGCAGCATTGAGCCCACATTAATAAAGCCCAGCTGGATACAGGTTGACACCATCAAGAGCCTCTGTGTTTCCCAGGGAACTGGCTTACCATGGAGCCAGATAAGATTCAGATGGCCTTGTTAACTCCAGCTCTGTGTAATGCAAAAGCAGCTGTAGTGATTATGGAGTTGAGATGCTCCTGGAAGCAGCGTAGCCACATTCATGTGGCTCTGAGCTTCAGCTAATATCTGTGGCATGGATAATCTGCAACACATGGATAATGGAGTGCTGACTGTGTCCTGCTTCTGAATGGGTGCACAACCAACATATCTAGCGAGGCAGTGCTGAGACAGAAGAATTTAAGAGCTCTGAGCCTAAAAGAAATTAAAACCTTCTTTATTTCTAGGCTGTCAGCAACTTGTTTTGCACAGAAAAACAAGACTGAATCTTATTATTTAAAGGAAGGAATTTTATTACTTATAGTCAGATTCACCTTCACGCACAGGATCAAGAACAAAAATCTATGAATCACTTCAGGTCTGTTTTGACAACTTGTCAGTGCTTCTTAAGTCTTAGACTGAGCCTCTCTCAAGGTATGAACGTGCCCCTGAGGACTCCACCCTGCTTAGTGCTAAACAACTTCTGAAAGTGATGAGTGCTCTTACTTTATGGTACTAAGCATTATTTGGAATTGTTCGGACTCTACAGGACTAGCTCTCTAACTTCTGGTTCTAATATTTTCATTGGAAATGAGTAAGTGTAATTGACTTATGTAATGTTTAAAGGGAGTTAGCATTACTAAATGCTTACTGAGCACCCTGAGTATCTTAATCATCAGAAAGATACTCTAGAGTTACTTGCCTCATGAATATATATACCCCTTTTGTAATAGGTTAATGCACATAAAGTAACTTAGCCATACACAGGATTTTAATTACCCAAGGGCCACATAACAGAATAGGTTGGAATTTATTCATGTTAAAATTACAGCAGTTTTAGTCCAATCACTGTCTTTACTTCACATGTACATCTGCATCTAGTTAAATAATTACACTGGGTGGGATTCACCCCCACGTTGTAGACACCTAGATTTAATTCTCAAAAAGTCAGTGTCACTACATGAGGTAGGTGTCTAAGCTCCCACGACAGTCAGAGGGGAATCTAGTCGGTACAGTCAGGGGAACCTGGAAACTATTTGGCTGTCCAGGTGCAGCTCTCCAAGCCCCACTGGCTGCACCGACTCAAAGGCTATTGCCTATAATGGGAGACCAGATATTCACACACGAAGACCTACAATGAGGTCTCTGAATCCCACCCAGTAGATCAGGTAATTGGTGTAATTTCTGAGCTATTGCCTAACTCCTTTTACTGAAAATATATTGAAAAGCCCAAATTTGAAAGAGTTTTAGGATGTAATCAACCTAGTGCACATACATGGACTAACATCTCCCTGGAGATGCTCCTTCCAGTTGTACTTAAAGGTGCAACTACTGTACAACTACAAAATGTACAGAGAAAGAGGAAGAGGATGAAAGAGTCACAATGGGGAGGGGTTCTCAAATTTTTGTGATTTCCCAGCTTGTGTCTGGGGAGTCAACAATCACTATAACAAAACAAGGCTACAGATTATGTGTCTTTGTCTAATTCTACCTACAGGCGCGTGCACGCACACGTATACGCATTATTTTCCTTTCTTATACATGCATTTAAAACTCAGTACACGTTTCCTCATAAGGGCAGAAAAAGTATATTATTGTCCTATAATCTTCAGTTGGGAGGAAAAAATTAAACTTGTGTTCAGAAGCATCAGTTGTAATCCTGAATTTTAACAATATAAGCCAATATAATACTGTTGCCTTTGGAAGAGTGACACTGACATAAGACTTCGTTTGCAACACTAAAAATATTCACTTACTGCTTTTCCTTATGCTTTTAAGGAAGCTGTGCCTGAATACTCAGTGCTACTGTGAGGGAAAGCCTGGCACAATTTTGTCCTCTAATACTTTTTTACTTTCTTCTGAAGCCCAATATATCATCATACTTATCCTGTTCTCTTTCCTCTGCTCAGCTGTGCTAAGCAAGCTAAGGAAGCTGTCCAGATCCCAAATTTTACTGTGAAGAACTTGGGGGCAAACTATATTACATTTTCATATCATGTATAGTCTCATATGCCATCTGCCTTTTTCATGTCTTCCACAGCTTTCTACAAAGATAGAAAGGCGACTGGGAAGAGAATGAAAAGGAAAAGATTCAGGGAAGTGTTTAAAATTAGGGAAACTTTGGTAAGGAAAAATGCAATGAGAGGAAAGAGAGAAGGGAGGCAGTGAAACAAATGGCACAGATGTGAGAAAGGCATGTCCATGCACAATGTCTGTGCTGATTAAGCTAATCAGGTTCAGTTAAACCTTTGCACGGACACCTCTGGGAACTGTGACACATATGTGAACAAATGAACAATCCCTAACAATATTTGGGTCACTATAGCATGAACCAATGCGCTTTTCAGCAAGCATACAACAAATCACGTCAGTGCCCTTTCAGAGAAACTTAGGAGCTTAACTTCAGAAGAGCAATTAAAATAATCCATACCTATCGTGCTGCACAGCTTAAGATACCTAAAGTTCCTTGGAGACCTAATACCAGGCTTCTGGGTCTGCTCAGTTGTCACCCTGTCTTTGTTGCATTAATTGCCTAAAATCCTGCCTTTTAGCTAAAGCTGTTTGGGAGATGCAAAACAGGCATAAGTCTCCAGAGGAGTCCAATTTGTGAGGCACGTGTTGGCTGTGGAAAATTCACAGGATGTTGGGGATCCACCAGGAAACTGGAAGTCTGAGATTCAAACCCTCCTCCTCCTGATGAAGCCAGGAGCTCCAGCTCCAGTCCCAGGAGAATTCCTCGGTCACCAGGCAATGGTGACAAAAGGCTCAGTCTGCCTCTCCTGGGAGAGCTATTCCAGGCAAGATCCATCTGCTGGGGAGGAGGAGGCGGCGGAGGGCTCGGTTCTGCAGGTTAGATCACTTGATGTGGGAACGGAGTGTTGGTATTCTTGAGACCTTTCTGCTCTTTATCAAATGACAATTTTGGGATAACATGTAAACAGTCTAAGAGCAACTACTGGGACTGAGGACATGATTTCAGGCTCCAGGTATCTGCTTCCGAGAGAAGCTTAACTGTAGCCCTGACCTAGGTTTCTGCATTTGTGTGAGAGAGATATCTAGGGAATCCATCCCTTTGCCATCCCCTATAAGCAGTTTCCATTTCCCCTTGCTCAGATGCCAGTCTAGGAGAAAAAACTCTACGACAAATATAGCAGGTGTCTGATAATACTTAGCAAATTCTATTCCCAGAGCATCACAACATTAACTCCCTTTGTTGCCTTTTGCCTTAGAGAACAAAACTTTTTTCTGAGCACTTTTTGCCACTAGAATGTGCAGGAGAAGCCATGTATAGTCCGTGAATGTTTGGGAAATGTCAAGCGCCTACCCGAGCTGCTTAATGCATTTTCTGATTACCTGTTCAAGATGACTCACACATCACGTAAGTCTTGGTATTGTCACACGACTTGCTTATGTCACTCAACAACCCCGGAAGGAGCCAGGAACTTTAGCTCTGCTCCTGAATTTCAGCTATTTGATCGGGCTTCCTTCCTTAGGACCAGTGCTTGCAAAGTTTCACAGAGACCTTTGTTTTTTGCAACTGCTGTTGTAAAGCTTGTTTGATCTACCATACCTAAATATATTAAAACAAAAAATGTGCTTAAAACCCCCCAATAAATATATAAAATATTCTTTCCGTTTCCTTTTATGATCAAGAAGAATTTTGCTACCTAGGTAAAATCAGCTTCAAAATTGTTTGCTATTTAGCTAAAGGCATAAAAATTCCTTTGGGAGGTCTGAACTAAATGAAGCTATAGATTTCAGAGCTGGAGGTTTAATAATTCCCTCTGCTGTATGCTCAAAGGCACAGACCCTTCTTGGGCAGAGGCTACAGTTTGCCAGAGTCATTGAATGAATGCTGAAAAGACCCTGATCCACTCAAACACAGAAACAACTTGTCATTACTTGCACTGTCAATACCTGAAAACATGTGACCTTTGCTGCTGGCAAAGTAACATCTTATAGCCCAGAGGTACATTAAATGAGCTTAACGTAGAATCAGTTTGACACTAACATTAATCTGGGGCATGTGGACTTAGGAGAATCACAAATCTTCTTTTATAGCTTGAAGCAGGTCAAACATCTCCCTTTATAGAAACAACATTTGAGTTCATACAGCTAAAGAAAATACCCATTATTTAAAATAAACATCTCTAAGACACACACAAAATACTTTAATTAAGTAGCTGCTTATTTAATTAGGTATACTGCTTACTTTTTCTCTGCAGTTTTAGCAGCACATATTATTCTACTCCTCACTAAACTCTTGTTTAGTTTGCTAGCACCAATAAAATTCCATATCCCTGAACTGGCTGCATTTCAATGATGGATGAAATGATCCCTCTTATTTACTTCATATAGTGAAGTAACAGCACTACTTGAAAATCTATTTCTTTATTATTAAACCTTATAGAGAAGACATGTCTCCAAAAAGAAAAAAAAATCAGTGAAACGTAAGAGCCAGATATTTAGATAGAAGGCACACACATTTCAAGTTTGTATTTTAAAACTCTGGTTTATGGAAGTATTTTGGTGCTATTCAATGTACTCGTCAAGAATGCACACAGAAATGTCCTGCACTGAAAATTCGGCTTGCAAAGCGACATCTTCCTATTCAGCGATCTTTGCTTAGCAAATAACCAACTTCAGAACTACTTCAACAGCAAAAAAGAGACAATATTAGTCTCTTTTTTTTAACCTCTTTATCTCTTTCTGTCCAGTAATGTTAAAAATTTAAACAGGATTTTGTGTCACCTTGTGTATTAACTCAGTAGTTAATTGCATTATGTCAGATACAGTGGAGCAAGTCCTCCAGAGGTAAATGGCTTGTTCAGATGTTATAATGTTGATAAACTAATGAATAACTGTATGTAGGGCATCTAAAGTTTGTAGCCAGCAAATCTTTGCTAAAGGAAAATTTCTAATGTAGCCCATATACCTTTAGTACTGGTGATTTATAAGATAGAAGTTATGTTTGTAAAATTTCTTTCTGGACAGCGCAAACTTTATCATTTGAATACATTCACTGTAACCATCATGAATAGCAGAAGACATGAGAACCTCATGATATTGGTCTTATGACAGAGCTGCACTTTAACAAAAATCACCAGAATTTTTTCAGAAGTCTTAGAACTTGATGAGAATAGCTCTACATTTGAACTGTGCCTGGAATGAGACAGATCTGCTCAGCTCTCTGTAGTCACCTTTTCCTCCAACAAGCACCCATAAGCACCCCAGTTCCATCTGTTCAGTTGATATCCTTCAAGTTAATAGTTAGACCTCTGTTGCTGTTGTATTTCAGCATTATGCTTCACCTTCATCTCTGCATGACCTCCCTTTATTTTTATCCCAGCCTGTGCCATGTATGTGATGCAATATTCAGACTAGGAGAAAAGTCTTTCAGCAGAGACCCAGCAGAAAATTTCGGTGCACCTGACAAGCAGATCATGTATTCAGAAGGTGGTATAACAGCACTTGGTGGTGGCTAGAACGGAAATAATAGGAAAAAGACAAAAATCACAACCACCACCCCAAAATATTCTTAAAATTCTTCTCTTTTTTCATAAGATTAAAAATTCATCATGATCCAGCTGAGCACCTTGAGGTGTAAAGGCCATCCACGATGTTTGTTCTGAGCATCACAGAATATAATCCTTCTAGAATATTAAGTGTAACCTAAGATTGAAGCCTTGCAAACACAGTTCACACTTCCATGGCATCATGGCCAATAGATGGGATATTTGCAAATTTATCAAAATCACAACCTAAACTCAAAGTCCAAGTTTCCATAGAAAAACTGTATTCTTTTGTTGTCTTATGGCATTCTGTCTGGTTTCAATAGTTATGCATAGTCTTATGCATAGTATCATGCACAGTATACCTGATGGTTTAATTTGGTACTATTTAAACTATGAAAAGTTGCAGGGAAGGCCTCCTATCTAAAAGAAAAAGTTAATGTGTGTATAAGAATCTAAAAATGCTGGTGCAGAATGTTTTCGTTTCAGTTACAATTACTGTGTCATCATATCTTTATTTGCTTTCAATTAGTTGCATGGTTGAACACCGTCACTCAGTCATGTCTTCAGCTATTTATAAATATAGAATTAATGGCTATAAAGGCCTGTTTTGTTAATCAGTGGTTATATTTTATTGCCTTAGTCATCTTAATTTACCTCTCACAGGATTTCAAAATCCCGTAGAAGCTCTGGACCTGATCACCGAAGGGTCTGGGAACTCCTTCAGTGGGAACCGGCGTGGCCTGCAGCTTCCAGGATCAGTTCCTAGAGATAAACATGCCCACTGTGTGACGCACAGCTGCTGAGCCGTGAAGCCTGGGATTTCTCTGTGGCATTTATGAACATCCCATTACTGCATTATCCAAGCACTCCGTAATCTTAAATGTGTCTATTTCCGCAGCTCTCCTGTGAGATGGTGAAGCAATGTTTTCCCTGTGGCACTGACTGTAGCACTGTCGTACAAGCAGTCTTCACTGGAGCAAGGAGCTGAGACTAAATTCCTCTAAATACCAGGTTAATCAACTAATGAGTGCACCAGCTTTCTCGCTGCAGTGTAGCACCAAAGGAGTTGAGAAGGGGGTGATGACTTGGAGAATCTCTCATGTACACCTCATCTCTCGTCTGTACACACTCTTATATATTAAGAACTGAAAAAACAGCTGGAAACCCATGCATTTTTCTTCCACATGAGTAATAAAGTGTAAAACATGGTTGAATTCTTCCCCAGAAGTAATATCCTTGCTCTCAACATTTCTTTAGGTGAGAGCCTGCACTTCACTAGTATATAATCTGGTTGCTTGTCAAGACCAAAACCTACCAGGCCTTCATGTGACACGGAAAATAGACCATTTTCTTCTTCCTTCTGGGAACAGACTGAGAAGGTGGTAGGGAAAATGATTACAACTTGAGGCAACAATGAGCAAAGAAATGCTGTCTTAGATCTGTAACTCTGCAAGGCAACAACAAATGCTGGGAAGTTTTCCCATTAGTGTTTCTTGGCCCCGAGTCAGTAAGCTGCTTCATTGCTATGTCAATAGCAGATATACATATATAAACACATGTCCAAGTGCTTTTCTCACTGCAAGTAGATTTAAGCAGTTGCAGATATGTCATTTTTTTTTTCTAGATGACCAAAAAAGTCCTCTCTGAAGAAATGTTAATCTTATCCATATACTTCGCTCAAAAAACATTTACAGTTTTAATGTTACTGTATCTCACCACTGATATTGCATTAGGCAATTCTGTTTGTTTGTATGGTTTTGCTTTAGCTGTTTTCTTTAGTCATTCTGGTCTTAGTACATAAAGCCAGAAAAGAGTTCTCTTTCTAGTATTCTTTTTTCCATTCCCTAACTATATCATCACAATCTTAATGATGCTATAGGTCTACTTCTTAATAAAGATATTTTGCATTTTTGCAAGAAAACCAGTGAGATAGGTCTGGATCAAGTTACTAGCAGTAGAAGCGTGTGGCTGAAAAAAGTCTCCGTTCTTCTTAAACATCCTTCAGAATGGAAATATTTGGAAGGGGTAGAGGAAATAATAACACATCGTACAATTCTTTTACAAAACCTACTTTAAAAACATTCCTTACATGAAATACTAGAAGCATTTTTATCAGACTGTCAGTGTCTTATTTTGATACCTTGCACAGCACCAATTCACCACTGAGGCATGGTAATACGACTGATACTGGAGAGGAAGGAAGTGACTTGGCTCTTACAGGAAAAAAACACCGCCTAAATGTGGGAAAAGGTTCATAAATGCTTCCAGAGACTGGCGTTTTGAAAGCTTGATCTTGAAATCTTAAGAGTACACTTATACAAAAGTTCCTGCCTTCAGTTTGGTGCAGGCTGGGGAAGGAAGTTTTTTGGATGTATTTTTCTCCTGCCTGTCTCTCTTTTCCTGAGCGTACTTGCAGCATACTGCCCGCCAAACTGCTGCCCGCCTGGTCCTCACTGAGGCACGCAGTGCGGAGACACACGCCGGTAAGAAAACCAATGAAGCAGCCTAACCGGCAGTTGAGAACCCCTCGCACTAAGTAGCAGGAGGAAATGAAGGAGAAAAACCTCATACTTCCTCTTTGGAGCTCCACTGGCGTGAACTAATTTAATAGGGATGAGCAGCCACAAAGGCAAACAAGTGCCTGTTGCTTCGTATAAGTGACATGTGGTAGGTTATGATACTAAAAGTGAATCCCAGAATCTTCATTTTCACAGCTTCTGAAGGGACAACTCCAAGATCACAGACTTTCTATTGTATTGACAGGCTGTAAAACACTCCCTCTGGATCTTAACCAATGGTGTATATAGAAAACCATAGAAAAGGTTTATGTGTGAGAAGGTGATGGAAAAGAAACCCAAATGGAAAGGGCACTTGTTTACCAGCTCAGATCAGAAATGTGCTGTGGGCAAGAAAGTCACAAAATAGAGAGGAAAGGAAGGGGCAAAATTGTGTCTCCTTGGAACATCTCATTTTATCAGCTGTATCTATTGTAGTTAAAAGCCATTTACCCTACTGCATTTAGGGAGAAACACCCTTATCTTTTGGCTAATAATCCCCTCTACATAATCCTCTTTTCCAAACTGAGAAACTTGACATCATGAGAGGAAAAAAGAGATGAGAATGAATCAGGTTTGTTTCCAAAAGTGGAATATACTAATGAGATAGAACTAAGGTCACGGATGGCAGAGAGGACTGACTTGGGAGGGATGCAGAAACAAATAATATAGCACAGGCTTCTTAGCAAATAACCTTTGTGTGGGTGCGTGTCAGAACGTGTATGCGTATGCAACGCAGAGACGTACCTCTGTGTTAGAGGATTTTTCCCATGGGACTTCCCTATTTTTGGTAGGTATTTCCTTGTGACCTTTTAGCAGGAGAGAAAGAAAAAGCCTCTAGACAAGGAGATGAAAACACTTAACAAGATCCTGGCTAGAGAAAGGCTGCCTGATTACAGATTCAGCATGACTTGGCTGCATCCTGCGTGGAAAACTAATAACAATGAAACATCACAGCACAGAAAGAGGAACCCTACAAAAACGTCGTAGTTCTGCTGTATGCCTTCTAGCAGGATGCTCAGCAATACCTTCTGCTGATAGACCAGTGACTGTGCCCTCATTGTGCACACAGTAAAATGAAGGGAGATGTAGTGAACTGTAAAATACCATTTCTTGCACTTGCTGTGTGTCTCTCTTGCTCAGCTTCCCATCCTCTCCTAACAATCTACCACCCATTGGGAGTTTTCCAAGTTATTCTGTGAGACCTGTCTGACCATCTACCCAGGTTTCTTGCTCAGAGACATCACTGGTCAGCCCAGTACTCTCTTGACTTATCAGTCCCTCGTGCAGATTCACTCTCCTAAGCCCTGTAACCTGGAGTGAAATCCCGTAACGCGAACCTCTCTGGTCCTTGTTTCAAGATCATGCTCATTTCAGATGAAGTGAAATGGGTTTTTCAAGCTCTTACACTTCCCACAAATAAACTGGGATCCAAAAGCCTGTTTGGAACTGGGACTGGGTTACGTGTGTGCGCAGTAATGAAACCACATTTCTAAAAAACCTGACCCCGAGGGTTAAGTTGTATTCGACTTAATTAACTGAAGTTGGCTTTTGGAATGTCAGCGGATAATGTGCCAGGAAAGTCTTTGCACTGAGAGTGTCATTAATAGATTATATACATAAGAGACATGATTTTTAAGCTTCAGGTCAAAAAGCCGCCTTTTCATTTTTCTTGGAACTTTTCAACTATTTTATCCATGGTGCAAGTGATAACACTTTATTTCATAATAAATATTCTGAAGGAATTTCAAATACTGACAAATATGAATTACATTTATGCATACTTCACAGTTATAGTTTCGTTGTATGTGATACCATGACCCAAGTATGTTTATAAATTTTTCTTGAGAAATCTCTCTATAGCAGCACATGATGTAGTCAATGAAGAGTGAAGCTCTAAAGTTTCAGGTTAGATAAACAATGTCCAAGGTTGGGTTTTTTTTTTTAAAAAATAACCTTTGGATCTGCAAAAATTTCTTGGAAATCTTTCAATATGAAGTCCTTCATGAGGTTATTTGTGCTTCCTGCCTTTGGTAGACTGGGAATATCACCAAAACGATCACTTGTCATTTCATTCAATAGAACTGGAAGGCACTGCAAATAATAATTCAATTCATTCTCTTCAACAAAACCAAGATCACTCATCTAAATCATGTTATTTCATAACTTCCACTTCTATGGAAATCTAAGGCATGCATTTTCTTAGTCCTACTCTAGTTAACCTCTTTAAGAGCAACCTGGGAAAAATATAGATAAACCGATAGATAAACCTAGGAAAAATTTAGATAAAGTTGGGAGAGAACATCAAGATGGAACTGGACATAATGACCAGATCGATGGTATAGGACAGCCTGGATACCCTCATGTGCTATATGCAAGCAAACAATATGTCCTTTATATAGGACCAATATACAGCCACACATCTGGAGGGAAAATAAAGCAGATCGAATAATCTTATATTCATTCTAATTGTTACGAAACGTTATCTGAAGATCTGGTAATTTAAATATTCTGTAATTAAATAAACTATGAGCTAACATGTCAAATAGTAACTGGTTCCAAACAAAATTCCATACAAAGACTCGCACGTGAAATAAACTTGATGTACACCAGCTGTCTTTCATTGCTAGTAATGTCTTAACTTTAAATCCAAATTTACCTCTGCCACGCATATACCTGCTATTAAATCACATGCATTTGCAAATTGTTTAACCAGAAATATTTTATGTAAATGAGGTGACAGAAAATAGTACAGATGAGGGAAAATTGAATCTCAGAACATTTCATGCTTCCTGCTCTGTGCTCTGCCATGTGGCATTATATTTTTATTTGTTAAGCTGAGATGTATGATTTGATACTCAGCCTAGTGCCATAATTCCCACATCACAAGGTCACCACACAACTTGCTGTGACCTCCTAATTCCACCTAAAAGTCAGCCAGGCCTTCAAAGCACATAACTAGTGCAGATCTTTTGGAATTGCTTTGGCAGAGTCACATAAGACAGCTTGCATAGTGCTTTTCTTTACCATGACCAGCTGCATACAGTGAGATTAGCTTCAAGTTTTCATAATCGTCATGTTCACATAAACAAGGGAAAATTCCAAACCATTACTTTTTGCTTAATGTATATCTTTCCCTGCAGGAAAAGTGCACTTTTATCTTGACATAACTCAAGCCTATAAAACATTCCTTTCCATAGGCTCAAGAAAGGCATACATTTTGTTCACAGGATATTATTCAACAACCACAAAGCATACAATTTCTGGATGTCTTAAAAAATAGAAAGTTAATAGTAGCAAGCTTTGGATTGAGAAGCTATCTTTGTAATCATTTACTGGCTCACTAAAATGTTAAGGGTCCTTGGGTTAGTCTTGAGCCTTTAAAGTTTGGCAGGATAGAACCTCCAGAAGATTTACTACAGCTTAATTATTGACCTGACATAATACTTAGGCTATGTAGCACATGATGATGGCTTGTTTGGTTTAATTAATTACTGAATAAGCATTTTATTTTTGTACCTTTGAAGATTTCCTGCAGTTAATGTGCCTTGGTTAATTTTCATAGCATTGGACAGAAGTCTGTATGTCTTGCTCAGTGAATTTATTGTAGGCAAAACCTGCAAAAAAGGGAAAACACATTAATACTTATAGCTGGTAGGAATCACACATTTTAGTTGTAACACAAGCGCTGTTCATACTGGATTTAGAATTTGTTTGCAAAACTAAACTTATTCATTCCTATTTACTTTGCTGAATCACCCTGCAGATCCAAGTTTATCCATGTCTAATTACCTTGCTTACAAGTCAGCAAGCTGCCATAGTAAAAATAATTGAAACATTAGAGAGCATACATTAATTTATTAAGATCCTGACTTCCTTGTGTTTTGTTCATTATTGAAGTACCTATCAATGTGTACCTGCTTTTTCAGTGCCTTAATACAGCCAAGAAAACTTATGGCAGATGTTCTTCTACATAAGAAAGAGAAAAAAAAAAAAAAGAAAGAAGAATTATTTAATCATTTCTGCTATTGTAAAATAACTTGTACAGAAATTATAAGCTATATTTTATTTAGTTGTCAAAATCAAATGAAAGTGCCTTCCTTTTCTATGTGGGAAAGCTCTATCAAATTTAACAGTACTCTATCTCTTCAGGTTAAGCATAGCCTTACTGTCTGGCTAACAAACTTTTTACATCTCCAGCCTCAGATTCTAATGGATCATTCAAATAGCTAGATGCCCATCATTAAATTCTGTAAATTGGCAGCATATTTCCTGAGAATATTTGTAATATTTTAACAGGATTTTCAGTTTTGGAGATACTTGTCTTGGCTTTCATAATTTTTCATTCATTTATTTGTTCTTTTCTAAAATGAGGTAATATTAAAATAATGTATAAATTAGCACAAATTAGTCCATTTTATCTTTAGGCAACTGAAATGTAACTACTGGTATCTACTATATTAATCTTAATTCCTCACGCATCTTCTTCCTTTGACAAGGACCAATCGGTTCATATCTACTTTCCCCTCTTCTGACCTGAGCAACTGCTAAGATGCAGGAGCTCATAGGTGACTCCAGTCAGGAGAAAGTTTCACTGATGGAAAAAGAGCTCTGTTTCATTTATTTTCATGAACACAGGAAATATTTTGTTGGCATAAGCTGTAGTTTCACATTCCCTTAACCTCAACTAGTCAGAAGCTTCTAACAGAGGAGACATCACCTTCCCCTCCCGTCCTGGCGGCACGTCTCTCCAGCGTGTGCCAGCACGCAGGCTCCTGGGGATGAAGGGAGCCAGGTGAAAGAACTAATCTGACCAAGTATTAATCCTGCCAGCCAAAAGCATTCCAGCAAACCAGCAAGCGGATTCGCTTTCAGATAGGTCAGCTCTGTCATCTGGCTCCCTGTGTTGTCGCACCGCTGCCAGTGCTGTCACAAGAAAGGAGCAGAACTGGGGGCCACCACCCCAGCAGTCAGCACGTACATCATGAAACCCTTGCCTTGACACAGGGGCACTAAACCCACCAGACCTAAGCCAGCCCATCCGCCAAAAAGACCTCTCTCCAGGCTTTAGTTTCTTCTGTTGTGAAGTCTCTTTCTCTGTCAGTCTGTCTGCTCCTCTTCTTCAGGATCTCCCTCCATCTGGCACACCACCCTTCTGGAAGGGCCAGCCAAAGCCTGGCTGCCTAACGCTTGTGCACTCTGGAACAGCTCTGGGGTTTGACTTTGGTTTTGGAACAAGCATGCTTTACTGTTCTTAGAGCAGTTTTATAAGGGCAGTGGCAAGGAAGTCTATCTGTTTTGAGGATAATGAATGCAGTTAGATTCTTCATTTGAGAACTTCTGAAAGGTCAAACCCAACCTTATTAGGAAAACTCTGGTGACTTGCACAGACACCAGCAACGGGAACAATGAACACATATGGGGAGTATTATTTCATGCACAGCTGGGTACCTGGGGCCAAAAAAGAATAAAAGAGAAATCCCAGAAAAAACTGAGGCATTTATAGCTTCCAGGGAATAGAGTGTGAAGAAAGAAAAAAAAAAAGACAGAATGAACCCACCCTTCAACAAACTCAAAATGGGGATAGTGTAAATCAAGGAACCTGAAATACATACACCCCCAATATGCTGCTACAAAATGAATTGTAACCTTCGCTTTTCTAATGCAGGACAGATCAATACAGTGGCATATACAGTGCCTGGCAGCAGACTCATTGTCTCAGTTATTCTGAAAGTATTGTGAATTTTAAATCACCTGTTTTTAGGCGGCCAAGGCTGTGAAGGTCTGGATAAGTTTAAATAAAACGCTGCCAGTGTTTGGGAACTTAACAAATTACCTCATAGTTATTATTATGCTATAAATAAGTACTTGCAATATTACAGTCCTCTAAATCTTACCTTTTTCTTATGCAGGAAAGAAATATTGTCATTATTTTTCAACTCTTCCTCAGGTCAGTCTTTTTTTTTCTGTAATAAATAAACCAATAGAAAGTTATAACAATTTCTAAGCAATAAATTTAATATTATTTTTTTTAAAAAAAATCATTTGTATTTATCTATACGTTATTTCTAGGAATATATCCCAGCACAATAAGAAAGATATTGCATAAAGTAATGGGTTTTTGAGCTGTCCCATAGGCCTCACTGGGACTGCTGCCTCTAATTTCAGCAGGTAATGGTTACAGCAAAGTACATTGTTACTGCAATTCCCTTCATTTATCAACAATTCTCTTTCTTTTTTAATTCTTTTCTTGAGAAGGTTATACTGGTAGTGTACAGTATCTACAGAGGGCAGTAGCTCTCTAAAGCTGCTTCTGCAGGTGCAAAGCAGAAATCCAGCAAGACTTATTTAGATTCCAGCCAGTAAGTTCAGTTAAGCCTGCTTCCTAATAAATCAGAAACCAAACCAATGTGCTGTTAGGTTTTCAAGTTGGTAGTGGCTGTGAAAACCAATAGGTCCTCTGGGATTTCACCTTGAAAATTTAAGCCCGGAATCTAGATTGAACACTCTTACTGTAAAAGAAAAATACGTAGGTATGAAATAATTGGAGACGTGAAAAATAATGTTATTATTGTATTACCTAATATGGGGTTTTGGCTCTCTTTCTTTGAGAGATTGGTCTCTCCAGCTTTTAATAATGTATTTTTTGTTGTTTGCTTTCCAATTTTTTAGCAGTGCTGTAATAGCTGGGATAATCAGACTGAAGGGTTTCTTTGTGATTCTCACTAGCTACCAATGAACCTTTTTGCTCACCATTAATGTCATATAAAGTTATGGGCAACTAATGAAGACTTGCCTTTCTCTGTGGATACCCTCAGCACTCTTGGGTATGCATAATGCTTGGGCCAAGAGGCCGGGAATTAAAAAAAGCACTCTCACAATCAATCACACTCAACACAACTTATCTGTCCCAATAGCCACATAAACCCTCCTTTGACCACATCATACGAGCCAGCAACGCCCTGCTGACCTTCTGAGCGCAATAACTCCTAGGTGACCAGTGCTCGGGATGGGTGAGTGCACCAGGCCCCTTCCCACAGGAGCTGGTTGAATGCACAGTAGTGCTACAGCAATTTTTTCCCCCAGAAAAACCTGTGATATAAAGAAAGGCTAAGAAGTCACAGCTAACGTGGTTCTTCCACTTACTGTGTTAGCTAGACTGAGTCTCAAGCACATGAGGCAATGAAAGATTAACCATCAGCCACAGTGCGAGAGGATGTGAAGGAGGGATAGGCATGCAAACACTCGAAGATGATTAGTCATATTATTCCCTCAATTTTGAAACATAGATGAAGTCTTACTATGTTTTATTACAGTTACGTGTTGCAGTTATGTGAAGGGGTGGGCTCTGATGCACAAGGCCAGATTTTTAGCCTCGGTAATGTGAGTGCAAATCCCACTGAAAGTGTGACTGTACATAAGTAGCAAAGGATGATTTCGGCCCTTAAGTTGCTGTAAAAAGGAGTATTTTTTTCTATTATTATTGTTGTTATGGGAAACAAATTGGACAAAGAACTTTTGGAAGGAAAGTATTTTCTAATGGCCAAGAATGTAATAGCGAAGAAAATAAAGAAAACAAATTATCAACATGAAAATAAGCTAATGAAAAAACAATGGTTAGAACAGCAAATGAAACCCAGGGAAGATGTTTAAAACTCAATCCTCACATCATTCCTGTTCAGCTGACTGCATGTGGATAACAAAACCTCTTTTTTTTCCCTTGTTAAAATATCTCCTTCTTTCATTGTGAGAGATCCACGATTTTTTTATCTTTCCTTTCTTGCTCGTCACTGCACTTGAGACGTTAGTTTCAAGTACACGTGATAAGATGAAACCAAGAATGACCCAATAGCACCAGCTGGAGTGAAACATTTGCTTTAGGAACCTCTTTATCTACGCATACAAAAGAGTAAAATCATCGGATGATGAAGCAGAGTGATGATGAAATAAGCCGTTGGATGATATACAGAAGAATGAGTCCAACAGCACCGGAATCACCAGGAATATTCCCATTTACTTTAGTGGGCATTGAACTAGTCCATTACAGAGCAGAAAAATACAGATGAAGATTGTAGTTACCATTGTCAAAGCTTCCAGATCCCTGTTCTACACATTCATGAGCCTATGAAAGTGCAGTACTTTCCCGTAGGTGCACAAACAAGTTCATTATGACTCAAGAGAGGATGTTACGTCATCATTTTGTTCTATGGAAAAAGCACCCATTGTTTTCTTTAAATGCTGCTGTGTTTAAAGAAATTGCAGAAGCATTTTCAATTTTCTTTTTTCTTTCATTTTTCTTCTTCAGGTTTCTCTGCACCATTTCCTACCTAAATCCTGAATACAGCCTTAGTCAGGAACCTTGCCACAACACATTTCCAACCTGTGGTACAGATGGAGACTTAATAGCGTCCCACGATGAGAAAGGCTTACAGCATGCTGTAATGCAAGATTAGTATTTACTGTTCTGCCTTTGAACAGCAGGTGTTTAGATACTGCTGGATGGTGTCGTTTGGGAATTTTGGGGAGAGTAGGTGTATGTGTGACAGTGAGATAAATCCTTCCTATATAACACAGATAACGAGTAAAACATTGGAGGGTTCACTATGTGCAGGACTTTTTCCATACCTGGGACATATTGGTAACAAAGAGTTTTCTGAATCGTTCCAGAAGTGGTAATACATGACTGTTACCATGTCCTGGGGCTGCAATGAGCTTATTTAAGTTCACAAAAGAAACACAGTCACAAAGCCTCCAAGGAAGACCTGAGGGACTGTGGGGAGTGTTGCGTGTGACTCACTCCATCTCTGAGTCAGTCCTGAATTTACGTACTCAGTTTCATGCCAGAAGGGAGGTCTTTCAGAAAACTGGAAAATACTAGACCCACATCTTTCTACAGCCTCAGCCAGAGACATGTTCATTGCTTCCTCAGACCAACATTGTATAAAGAATGTCCTTATGCAGCAGCTTCCCATTTCACCCAGAAACAATTTATTTCAGTGGAGAACTCAGTGATTTCTATGTGCATGTAAGTGCTTTTGCATTTCCAGGGTTTAAATATTCGATATGCTTTACAAGTACAAGATGATTGAAGCTGTAACTCACTGAAAACAGAATGACCTGGAAAACATTTTGGTGGCTGACTTCACAAATGCCAATAAACAGACAAGAGAATCCAATTCCAGTTATCCAATACTTTTTTGCTGGACCATCTATAGGAATGATTGCAGAGCAGTCTGAGCAACCACAATTTATGTAAGTGTTCGATTCTCCTCTGGCCTTGCATTTCTCACTGCCTTCAGTAGGCACTGTAAGAAGTATTTCTGAATAAGGATATATCCTAATATTTCTCAGAACTGCAACTCCATTATTGACACATAAGGGAGCTCCAGCATACGCAATGCTCTCCCACTGCCTGGCACTGTTATCATGCTGTCTAGCCTTGCTCATAATAGATTCAGAAGACAGAGTAGTAAAAAGGCACCAAATACCAGCAACTTATGAACGTTACCGACTTCACCACTTGTTCAACACTATTGCCATAACAATGGAAACATCTATCATTTAAAAAAACAATGGATCAGCCTATGCAGATGAATACAATATCTATTTCTATTTGCAAAGCAGTGATAGTTAAAACTGATCTCATATGCTTCTAAATATTCATAACTCAGTGGGATTATCTCAGTAGATTAATTTCTAATGGGCTTCTATCATTTATTGCTAAAGATTCCTTGCTAAAAGAAATTCCATCATCAATAACTGGACATGCAAAGGGCAATTCAGCACCAGTCATAAAATGACCCCTGCACCCCATTTCTGGGTGAAACAGTGCAGAAGAAAACTTCTTGGTGTCACATTTTTGAAGTGTGAAATACTGCTTTTAACAGTCATGAGCAAAACCCTTAAATTAAATAAATTTAATCTATATACATATTTTTTTCCTGAGACAACAGACTCTGCTCATTTCATTTTTCGTCATGATTTTGGTGGATATGACTAAAAACCTACCTTAGTATTCATTCTCCATTTGGAAAAATGTGTTAGGCTGATGCATGAATCTATTTTGCTATAGTGTAAAAATACACTGGCTATAAGATTTAAGTCTGCTTCCAAGTGCTTAGCTGACTAGCTAGTGACAAAACTGGACACAACTCTTACACTGCAAAAGAACAAAGGGCAAATTCTGCTTTCTAAATTTGAAGTAGAAAGCCAAACTAAAAATTTGACCGTTACATGAAGTAAAAATACAATAAAGACAAATATACAGGCTATACAAATATAAAGGCAATACAAATACAATAAATAGTCTAAAATAATAGAAAAAATTTAATTAAGTTCTGGCACAGCAAGACATTTCACATTTAACTTGCAATTTTTCCTACTTTGATTTAATCAAAGGGTTTGATTTGATGAGTGTACCAATACTGATTAGAAGTACATGCTTGGGGGATATTCCCTTTATCATTATTCCAATGGAATTAATCAGTGAGGAAAGTGGAAGCAGATATGACTGATCTTCAAAACACCAAAAAGGTGGCAGAACCTTCTTGAAATAGACTGAACCTGACAGGCACTTATTCCTCAAAACTGACTTCTTTATGAACTGTTATAACTCCTCCAGGTGTAAGGTATTCCTGTGTTTCTACTGTGCAATTGTGGGTGAAAAAAATAATTAATTTGCATTTTAAAGGATATCTATCTAAGTTTAGGTATGCGGGAGACTCTGACATCCTCAAAATAGACTTAAAATTTTAACTGTTACTCAAAATATGTGGTGGAGCAGGAAATTTCTTAGATGTGACTTGATGAGGGTTAATGAGCCCCCAATTATGTGTGTGCTTTCTTAGTTGATAAAATATCAGCATCTCCCTTTGCCTTACTGTTCTGGCAGATCTGTTTTTTCAGCAGCCAAATACAGCCTTTTGTTTAGCGAGAAACACAAACTACAGACAAGGTTGCTTCAGACAGAAAAATAACTCAGGGGTTTAATAAAGCAGACTTTTCCTATATTTCAGCACTTAAAATAACAAAGTCACTGTGACTTGAAACCTGACTAGTCCTTATCGCCCTCTGAACATAAAGAACAATGTCACTACAACCAATGAATCAAAAAGCAAGATGACCTTAATTTAAATATTTAAGGAGCAATTTAGGAAAGTGAAACATGTGAAGGCAAGGAAAGAAGGAAGGAAGAGTACTTGCTGGAAACTTTGCCTCTCTGAGAATGCACAAGTTTACTTGAAAAAGACAGAAAGAAAAATAATTATAAGTAATAAAACTTGTGTTGTCTTGTTCATGTCATTGCTTTTTAATTTTTTTAATTTTTTTTTTTTTGAGAAATGTGGAACCGTTCCATAAACACAACTGAGCTCTGCCTTCTGTTAAGTGTTGCGGCACCATTGAAGTTTGAACACATTTGAGCAGTTCTGTTGTGCTTTCAATTCCCCCTACCTTCTTTTTTTCTTCCAGTGGATTGAAATGTGACCAAATAGCAGCATGACAGTGAATGGAAAAGATAATTCTCACATGACATTCTTCTCAGTGCTTTGAGGAAAACACACATACAAATACATTTGCTCATGTCTGATTCAAGATGTGAAAAAAAAAATAAGGCAAATCTATGAGAATTTTTTATGAAATTGGAAACACACTTAAAAACTCTATGTATTTGTTTTGTTTAGAGTAATTAAGACTTCTGCTTTATGTTACCACAATAGACAGTAAACATTTGCAATATATTTACTGAGGTTAAGGGAATTATGGGATGAATTTGTATCTATTACACCATTACCCTTAAGAAACACTGCTGTAGTAATCATTTGGAATATATTTTTATCAGTCAAAAAGGTGACTTGTCAGTCTAACCAGAGTCATCTTGCATCCTCAGTACACTATATAATATAGAATGCTAGTAAATTTTATTTCTCAGGAAAAAAATAATCTTCTTTTGTTGAAATCTTGTATTACCATATTGGCATAGCTAGATTAAAGATGGAGACAAAAGAACTCGTGGATTGGCTGGGTGCTATAGTTTGCACTGCTTCTCTCATACCTGTGTAATTTGTTATGCTAATGGAAGTCCTTATCATGAACTGAAAAAATGGGCAATTCCTGAAGCCCAGAAGAGTGAAAACTAAGTCAAAAATTCTAACACTAGGGATACAGGGATTTACTTCTGTTGTTGTGCCTCCCACACACACACACACAGAACAAACATCCACTTCCCTTATTAAAACATGATGGTGAAACTAGCTCTTACTAACACAATTTTTTTTCCATGTCCTACTCACAAAATCTAAATTAGATTAGAGTTAAGCTTCAGCTACATTAAGTCTCCTCTTCCAAGGAGATTTTTTTAAACATGTGTCTTTTAAACATGTTTCTCAGCAATATGAAGGCCTGTGAAAGCTCTTAGTCATAAAAGCTATTTTAGATCTTAAAAAACTTGGGTCTACTTTCTTTCATTCAGCTTTTGTATTGTACATTGTTAACTTTTCCTGAAGCGTAAAAACCAGAAAATTGGAATCGGCAGTCTTTCCTTCGTATCGCAGTATACGGGATAGCACAATATCAAGACACCAGTAAAACTCCAAGGCCCCGGTGCATAATTTTGGAAAATCATGCTCAGTGAAATTAAGAAGTTAGTTCTTCCAGCTGTCCCATTTTCTATGCCCCCATCTCTGGCCAAGGTAACTGACCCCCTAACAGAGGCAGCAGAATGTGAGGTCTGTCACAATGGGAGAGCTCCCCAGTGCTTCTTGGTTATAGCCTGGCATATTTACTACCATTTAAAAATGGCTACTTCAATTTACATCAACATGCAGAGCTATGGATGGGAGTAGTTGAGGAGATGCTATGGAGCACAGTCAGCTTTATTTGCAATGGGACCTCTAATCTCCAGGAGATTAACGGAGCAACAGCTGGGAGAAGTGATTCTGAAATCGCTCCGAGGCATCAGAGATCAGGGATCAGTGCAGAATAAACATCCGTGTTGAGTCTCCAAGCTGCAAGCGAGAAGTCTAAGACTGCATTTCAGACTCACCACCCTGATAAGCAAAGAGTAAACCTAACTAGCTAGCAAGAAGGAAACCTCTGCCTTCTCAGAGCTTGGGTGTCTAAATTATCCTGCTCAGGAATAGACAACTCATTCTCTAGAGGAGGTTATAGGAGGTGCTCAACCATTATATGGTCAAAGCTTTTGTGGTTGAAAGAGCACTGCCAAAGAAATTAGAAACATTCTCCAGATGAGAGTGGTCACACACACTTCTGTTCTATGGGAGTACCTTTACCACACAGATGCAAAGCTGGTGGGGGTCCATTGTTACATTTATTTGAGGAAAGCTAAGCCGGTTTCTGTGAACCTATACAAGTGAGTTTGCACTGATTTAAAAAGTCAATAAATGCCATTGTAGACATGCCATTATTTTCAGAGCCTTTTACAGGTTTGTGGTGATGACTGCTATCACATATTGGTTACTTATGAGAAGCTACAAGATGATGGATAGTGAAGAAGGGTGGATAAAAACTGAATCAGACCACACTTGCTAGCAACTCAATTCAGTGAAAAGGGAAAAAATAGCAGGATAGTAACCAGGTTTTAAAAAGTATTTGAGTTTTTTCGATGCTAAAATTTATAAACAAGTATCCGAAACAAGTCTTCCCCTTTACCACAACCCTATAAAAATCCATGAAAGTTCCTTTCTCTTTATTTCCTCACACTGTGAAACTCTGACAAAGATAGCTCACATGTGGACTGAGCTTCAGCAAATATGCGTTCCATGCTAAATATTCAAGAATTGGCCGAATAGTGCAGGTGGTCACTTCACTTGCATAATGTACGAGTCAGCAGTTGATCTCCTCTCTTACATGCTGAACAACCATCTCACTAAAAAAGTGATTCAGATATTTTGCCACAAAATTATGTTTCCTAGAATACTACCAGAGGTTGGTGGAAAGTGACATGTTCCCAATAAAATGTTTGGTATTGAATGAATTCAGTGCCATTCACAAAGTTCTTAAGCTCAGACAGCAGGGAGACTTTTAAGAGGGTGGGTGTGAGCAAACTCAGGTAGAAATCAGACAGACTGTCTGGGAAGAGAAATTGCCTGGAATAATCACTAAACTAGGGTAGCTTTGGACTTTGTATGTTTTAACTTTATACATTTCAGCTCTGTTGGTTAACTCCTTATCTAGCAACAAATAGAATTTAAAAATAACTTTATAAGGACAATACATGCATCAATGAGATATGCATGTTGTACTAAAATTAGATTGGTTTAATTAGCAGTTCTAAAGTTAGAGAGACGTGTAAGAACCACCACTACTGAGAATCAGCAATGAAGTCATAGGAGGAACTTCAAGCAACATGAAGATGAGTGAAGGCAGCATTGCCACTGCTGCTAAAGAGCAGCAAGGAACTCAGAGGAAACAATATTACTGATGACAAGAGATGCAAAATTTTAAAGGCTGTTTCAGGGCTCCAGACTGTGGGCTTCAGCTCTTTGAAATGGATCTATTTGAGGAATCGCAAAGTTCTCTTAAAGTCCTCTCAAACTTCTGAAAAAGGCAATAAAAATCCACAACTGAAAATACAGGTTAAACTAAAAATAAAAATTTTGCATGGTTTCAGCTTATATGTTTTAAATAGTAGTCTTCAACACTTTGTTTAGTTGGGCTTCACAGAAACCCATTGAATTTGAAAGACATTCTTTGAAGGAGATCTTAAAGATGTCTATTGTGACAGACCTGGCCAAAAACAGGAAGAGGATCATCCCATGTGAATATAGTTTGGAGAAATATTTGTCCTGCACCTCCCTGTGACTGGAAGAGTTATTTAAAGGTGAGTTAAGAAAAACTGCATATATCAGGAACAAATTATAAGCTGGAACGAAGGATTGCTTTAGTATACTGCTTTTTATAAATGTCCAGTTTACTCAAAGGCACTGACAACTCAGGACAAAAATCAAGAATAAAACTTAATTTAAAGTAAAATAATGAAAACAGTAACTTGAGGGCAAGTGTTTTAAGCAAAATAACCAACTGTCATCAAGGTTGAGGATGACACCAAAGTGGGGGCAGCAGTGGATCTCTTCAAGACAGGGCTGCCATTCAGAGGCACCTAGGTGAGCTGGAGAAATGGGCCATCAGGAACCTTATGGAATTCAGCAAGGACAGATGCCAAGTCCTGCATCTGGGAAGGAAGAGTCTCTTGCAATGACACAGGGTGGGGAACAGCTCTGCTGAGAAGGACCTGGTGGGTCACATTAGACAGCAAGCTGAGCCTGAGCCTGCAGTGTGCTCAGGGAGCACAGGCGGCCAACAGCATCCGGGGCTGCATCAACAGCCGCATAGCAAGTAGATTGAGAAAAGTGATCATCTCCCTTTGCTCAGAGCTCATTAGATGGTGCCTAGAGTACCGTGCCCACTTTTGGGGCCCACAGTACAAGAACAGCAATGATAAACTGGAAACAAGTTCAGTGGAGGGCCATCAAGATAGTCTAGGGATGCAGCACTTGCCCTGCAGTGAGAACCTGGGGTTGTTGCGCCTGGAGATGAGCTGGCTTTGGGGGGATCTCACAGCACCTGTCCAGTACCTGTAATGAGGTTATAAAGGAGATAGAACTGACTCTGTCAGGAGACAGCAGTGCATTGCAGGAGTGCAAGAGATAATGGGCGTAAAGTGAAACAAAAGAGAGTGAAACAATATAAATAAAAGGAAGCTTCTTCCCTGTGACAAAGTCAAGTTGCCCAAGACATTGTGCACTCTCCGTCTTCTGGGATTTTCAAGATCCAACTGGATAAAGCCCCGAGCAAATGGACCTGGTCTCATAGCTGAGCCTGGTTTGAGCAGGACCTGAGACCTCCCGAGATCCCTTCCAACCCGAATTTTCCAGTGGTCATTCTGTGAGTATATGAAATGTTTAACATGTTTGTGAGGAGCCTTGTTAAGAGTGTCTTCTCTTCACAGGAAAGGGTGACTTTCCTTTTTCTTGACAGAAGGATAAAGAATTTACTTGAACATCCCCGTTCAGATTATTTGTGGAAGAACATAGTGCTAATCACATGATCGTGCTTGTGGGGGGCAAGAAGTGGCTTGATTAAATTGAGAACTAAACCAAAACGAAATATGAGGTTAAAGAATGGCTGGTTCTTTCCCTGTACTACATAGTCAGCTCTCATATGGTCTCTGCACATTGTGGTGTCTTTCATAACAGAGCCCCATGAAGCAAAATTTGCTGTGTCATAATAATAATGGAGACATCCCAAACTGCAACTGTTACTACTGGGACTGAGGGCAAGAGAGAGGTTCAGACCTCGCTCTTCTCCTCTCAGGAGTGTGACAACTGAAGAACATGACAGCCTTTCCATTAAAAGCAGTAGTGTCCTGAGGACATAGATCCCGCTCTCTCTGAAACTCTTTTGCAGGGACATGGCCAAAGTATTTTGGAGCGAGCACACCAAGGACCAGCAATAGCCCCCTCACGAGCCAAAAGCATTCTGTCTCGCTCCAGGTATGTCACAGTAAGCACAGAAGATGCCCCGGTAGAGATGGAAAACATGGCAACATTTCTAGGTTTTTGCAGAAGCGATGCACTCAGTATTCATAAATTGCAACTGTAGCAATTCTTTACATTTGTTCTTAATGCCAACAAGGAAGATGCTTGGGAGGAACCTATTAACCAAACTGAGATTTGCTCCTGAGATTTCTTAATCTCTAGCAAGAGGACTGGCAAAATCATCACTAGCAAAACAGAGCTGGAGACATGAGAGAGGAAGGTTTAACACTTCATCGTTGCCAGAAGCTATTAATTTCTCTCTGAAAATCCAGTTTAACAATTTTGATTTGGGAAAGATGAATGCCCGTAGCAGGGAAAGTAAACATGAACTATGGAAGGTCTTTCTGGTTAAGCTGGAAAGGCTGCAGCCAAGGTATTTCCCACTTATCCTTCATCAAGGAAAAGGTCAAAGAAAGCCGATGTGTTTAAGCCGGGCACAGGACGGAACAGAACAAAACTTCCTATGAAAAAGATTAAGTTCACATTCTTTTGGCTTTCATTAAAACTATTCCACATCACTCCACACTTTCATTTAAAGCAGTTTCCTGACAGCATTGAACACAAGATCTTAAAGTAGGAAAATCAAAAGATAAAAGCGTAAATGGAAAACAGTTTGTGTACTGTATACAAAATGGGTAAAAATATGATGGACACATGAATTATGAAACAGCAAAAGAGAAATAATACATTTATTTAGCCTTTGCAAATTATATAACACATGGTGCCCAAGGTAAACTTCCATCCCCTGTACTTCCATGTACACGCAGTTTAAGCTGAACAGTTCCAAGGGAATTTGTGTCTTTAACAAAGTAGAAGATTTCTGTTTTACATGAGGCTTCTAAGGAAGAAAGAATTTTCTTTGAGCACTACAAAAAATTAAGACCAAAGTTAAGGTCTGCAGGTATGTCATTTCCAAACTGCTGAGAAAACAGATTAGCTCTTTGACACTACCACCTCCCCATGTCCATTACAGCAACTATAGGTATTGGACAATAGAATATGATACATGGTAAATGCCCTAGAAATGTTTGATTGTGCAATATGGCACTCAGGATTTCTCCTGGAAGAAAAGATAAGTATACCTTTGAGCAGGCTGATATGTGGATGGATCAATGGATATGTGCAAGAAGCACACTGAAACGCCACTGAGAGAGGGAGACAAGGTATTTTCTTTCTATCCTCCACTCACCAACTCTTGTCTATATTCCTTTGGAAGATCTATCAGCCGTGATTCAGACTCCTACTCTGTCTCATTTAGCATTCCCTGTTCACTCAGACTCATTTGTGATGTCTCTATCTATAGCACCGGAATGGCAGCTCATTGCCCACCTAAATTTTCATCCTCCATTGTTCATATTAAGTGTAGATGTCGCTGATTCATGACGAAGCAGGGCAAAGAACTTCTTCAAACAATGGGAATGGCCCACGCAGAGCTTTGAAGATAAGGGCTGAGACAGGGACTCCTCATTTCACACCAGCTGTGACTCAGCAAGGTGTCTGGAAGAAAGGGGTGAGGCATTCTTGGAGACCTGCTCTGCCCTGTATTAGGCTTTCATCCAAACTATCTGCAATGCTTTTTCTTGTTTGACAGTACGGTATGACTTTCAAAAACCCCATTAATACATGCATTACTGAAATCAATTCCAATCTCAAAAGCTCAGTCTACTCTTCTATTGCAGGCAGGGGAAAAGTGGAAGTTTTAACAGCTATAGATATTTGGGTACTAAAAAGCCCAGTGAATAGTTCAAATAGTTACCAGATTCAACACACCGATGCTCCACATGTCTGTGTCACTTTTCCACTGTCACGGTGGCACTGGTGTCACAGTTCAGTATACAGCTGTATCAGTGCAGCAAATGTAGAATGGCTGAATGACTGTTGCTCGTTATCTGAACCCTCTCTGACTGAAGGGCAAATATTCTTGTGGCAAATTAAAAAGTTGTTCTGCATTGGATTTTGCGTTGGAGCTCCTGAGTGCATGCACTCCATTAGTAATCTCCAGCAGAGGAGTAAAGCAGACAGGTCACAGCAATAGCATCACCCATCCCAGCTGGAGCTGCTGATGCTCATGTCAATGACCTCAGTAAACAGTGCAAAGTATGTAGAAAACAGCTTTATTCGAAGCATCCTTGAACCAACACCCAAAGGGAGGCCAACAGAGAGTCAGCTGCGTGGTAGGTATACTCCTGAGTATGACTGCAGAGCTCGCTCACCACACAGGGATGCCTTTAAGCTCCTCTGCACACGATTCTCTCCAATAACTCTGCAGGTTTCTGACAATGATCAAGGATTCTTACACGGCACACAAAAGGAGCAATAAACAAAGCACGCATGGTCTTCTCACTCTGCTCATGCTGTCCAGCTGCAAGAAAGAGCAGTGAATTCTCCATGCTACACACAAGGTAAACAGGGTTCCTCAAAGTGGACAAGGTCAGGGTATGGTTGCACAACGTCACTTGTCCAAGACAGCATGGACATCAGTTCTAGCTAGCCATGCCCATCCTTTACCTGGCTTTTCCAGCCCATGCTGGTGACTATTCTCCACTCTAAAGGATTCACAGGATTTAATAGCTTTCTTTTTTATGTCAAAGGTACCCATGGTACCCAAGACCAAAACAAGTACCTGTAAAACAGATCTATTTCTTGAGATATCATTATACTGTATCTCAAACCTTTCAACCAAGTTGCTGAGGTGCAAAAATGTGCAAAATTTGTGGAGAAGAAGAGTTTGCAGAGCAATTTAGTGAAAGGGAAAATTGGACATGAGCTGCATAAGATGGAAAATACCTAAAAAACGGACATACCTGTTTCAACACATCTTTGTGGCTGCTCATCTTTTTATGTTGAACTATTTGCTTTTTTTTTTTTTTTTTTGAGAAGCTTGGTGGTCCCTGACCGCATCTTTCAAAATCTCTTCATTTTACCATTCCTTACTTCAGAGGATCGGTGCTTTAGAGGAATTCTCCATACAAAGCAGAAGGAAACCAGAAAACTAACTCAGTGGCCTTTTGCACTTAGGAGTTGCAGAGCAGCAGAGCACAGGAAGCCTTCTTCTGTGAGCCTATATACCAGCAATGGACTGAAGTTTCCAATGAGATAAGAAATGCCAACCCTCTACTGATATAGATATAGAGATAGATACTGATATAGAGATAAAAGAAAATACTGGAATATCCTGCAGATAAACTTGGGTTAACTTCAGAACATTTTTATTGGTCTAACCATGGTAATGGTCTCCCTAAATCCTACACAATGGTGGCCAAGCAGATAGTGTTACAGTCTCAGTTCATAAATTGGCTCTAGATGTAAAATAGATCACAACAAGGTAAACTCACATGTGCTTTACTAGGGATGTATTCAGGAACCCAGGTATTACAGCTCTTCTCTTCAATGAAATAGTGGGGAATGACACCAAGGGAATCTTTGCTAAAAATTACTACGAAGGTTGGCTTAATGCAGACTTCTTTGTTGCTGACAAATTACCAAAACCCAAATATTATTCTAACATTGAATATTGTTAGCTTTTTTTCAGACCTTGGAAAAAGGGATAGTTAAAATGTATCCTGTGCTGATTATTTACAGCATGTTCAGTTTATTATTGCACTACTGTTCTCTAATTTGTGACTGGCATGGCCTGAGGCAGCCAAGTCAGTGGAAGATAATCCTCAAAGGTTTAACACAACTAAATCCAGAAACATGGGTACTGAATCTTTTACAATTCTGCCTTTCTTCCATTCTTTGTCAAACATCATACCCCTGGAAGATCATCCATTATTCCTCACTAGACCTTTAGTGCTTGCAGGCTCCAACAACATCTCTGATCATCCCAAGCTTTATCTGCCCCACAGGCCTTCAAGACATTCCTTCAGGTAACAACAGTGGGTGATTTTTAAAACATTTTCCTGGGACTTATATAACTTAGAAAGAAAAAGCTGTGCAGTTTTCTTGTCGGCATAACCCAGCACGGAAATGGATAACACTTTGGATGAGTACAGTGTTCCCTTTCTACAGTCAGTGCCTCAATTACACTTAATCTGAGCATCCTAGTCTCTTCAAGTGAATCACAGCTACTTCTGTTCAAAGGAAAGACCTGCTTCATGCTTTCTTCTGTGGAAAGTATAGGAGACACCTTAAAGAGCTGTGTAGGAATTACATCACAGCCGTTCAAATACAGACGGTGTTTATCCATGGCATTGCTCATCTGTGGGCCAACCAAGAAATTCAAGATGATATCAAGCACCTCCAGCTTAAGCTCCTTAGCAGGCCTCGTAAAGCAAGTGGGTAAGCTCCATCCCTACATGTGCAACTGAAAGAGGCAAGTGCCTTTGAAGGTTTCCAAGAGGAAATCCCGCCTGCCTAACCTCAGTGCCTGGATGCCTTCAGCGGGACTCATTTCATTGATCAGAGAGAGAACATGCCTTTAGGTAGCTGCTATATAAGGATTTAAGACTCAGGGGCACCTCAAGTGCCTTGGCTGTGCAGACTGGATCAGAATCTCGCTCACCTTTTAAAGGCAGCAGCTCAGCAGGCACCTGTGTTTCTTTCCTCTTTTCTACCCACACTTCTTAGCTTCTCCCCAAAGCCTATTTGTTGATTTGAAAAGTCAGAAAGAGTAAGCGGGGCCTTTCTGCATTCTAAGTGACACTGCACCAATCCTCTCCATAAAAACGGATGCACTTTCATTAAAAACGTGCGCATTTAGCATTCTGCTCATGGCAACACTGGCACAGTCGCACATGTCTATTATCACACCTTCTCCTGTAGACACACGCAGTGCCCTGGTTCGCAAGGTGAGGTGTCACCAGCTAGCTGAGTGGTCTTATGGCCCACATCCTCCTAAAGGGGTGGCCACGTTTTCCCCCTCACCCTAAGCCACCAGCTCCAACCGCTTCCCTTGCACCATGTGGAGCTTCTGTCCACTTGCTGAGCTGAACCAACTGACTAGGTGGGCAGCCAACGCAGCTTCCCGCTGCGCCAGTGAGCTCATTCAGCATGCCAGGAGGTGAGCCAAGAGCCAAAGCTGGCACGAGGGAGGAGATGGGAACACACTGCTGGAGGCAGAGGATGGGAGGATCAAGGATGGGTTTCTCCAGGGCAGCAAGCTATTCTGCTGGCTGAGCGGAGTCAAGGAGCCTCACCCTTCGTTGCAATAAAACCTCTTTAACAAAATGGGAGTTATCACACAAATGATCAGAAATTTTGGGGCGAGCTGATTACGGTAAACCTCAGGAAAAAAAAAAGTTGGGTTTTTTTAATTGCGAGGTGTAACATACACAAACCCACCTTATTCACAAAGTCTGCATGCATTTACATAGTGAGATTTGGGATTTCCGTTAGTTCCCTTCATGTCTCTGGAGCTGCACGCAAGTCAGCTTCCTCAGCAACCAGGAGGATTAGGTTTTAAAAAAACAGAAAGGAGAGATCTGAACTTCTCACGTTATATCTTGCCTCTAACACTAGAAGCTTTACAAAGGAGGCTAAATATCATGAGACTACTGATAAAAGTCAGGAGAGTTGGCAGCTCTGCAGACATTTATGGGCTTGGTAACACATTTTTCTGGTTTTAAGTGAAAACAGACAAAACAGTGCACATGCTAGAATAATGAACATCTTGGCACATTGCAATTACAATACTGGAACAGAGCACTGTGCTGTTTTTATGGATGCTTTTGAGAAAAAACAATCCCTATGTTCAGCTCCCTGTTACATTTATTCTGCAGAATTCTAGTGCCAAAGGCTTCCCCATCTTCTCTGTGGGCTTTCCAAGCAGAGTTCACCTCCTGTGAAGCACCACAAAAATACAGCTGCCATGGAGCAGCTCCTCTTCTTGCTGAGATGGGTTAGTCACATCATAGAGAAATGGCAACATACGATGTCATAATTAAACTCGGACAGCATCAGGAGAGATTTTTAAAAAAAAAAAAACCAACCTTAAAATTATTGACTATCAGTGTTTTGCTTCCATTTAGAAACTCCATTAAATATTCTGCAGATAATATAGCATTGATCTACAAAACAGTCTGGATTTCCATAGCACAGTACCACATCTAGAAACCTTCTGGAATGTAACGGTGGTATCATCACACTAGCCTGTGAAAAAGAGTATTTTTTGTTTGGACTTCTAGCAACATTATCAACTTTGTAGGCAACTATAAAAACTGCAGTGTAGAATTATAGTCAATTGTAAGTCAATTTTTGCTATAAAATAAATCGAAACAAAATTGATAAAATCTTGGGTGAAAAGGTCAACTATTACAAAAATGTTTCACTGTAACCAAATCACCAGTGATGGTTAAAGCTGGGAAGGCTCAGGGCTCCAGGGTTAATAGAGCACACACAGAAACAAAGGCTTACCAAACCTTTTAAGCAGATTCTGAAAGTGGGAATTGAAGTTCTGGGAAATCACCGATACCAAATCTGCTGTGTGCAATGCATAAACCAGAAAGATGAAACAAGTATTAGTTTCCTCAGAAAATAAAAGTCTTAAGGTGCCAAAAATTTAAAAGGAATTGTTCTCACCAATTAACAATAACTTTTAAGCATGAACAAGCAATACTAAAGCAAAGACCTGGCAGGGGCTCTCAAAAGGAGTTTACTGACATAACTCAACTACGCTAAAATAATTCAGCTAAAAAGTCTGTGGTTTGGCAATTCATATATTACTGGGTTGCATTCTGAGGTGACACTGGTGAAGGCCTTGAGTCTTTCCACTTTAGTGTCCTCCACAAGCACGTGACAGTGTTGAGCGTGCCCTCCTTGGTAAGAACAGCAGTAGAGTTACTCTGCTCTGATCATATGGAAATGGTGAATCAATGTTGGAGCAGGAGCAAGACAAGTGAAAGACAAAAAAAAAAAAAAGAAGGAGGTGTGTGTGGGGGAATATTATGTTGCTGGTCCAGCTGGGAAGGCAGTGATGATCCAGGATTTGTTAAAGGGAGGAGCAGGCTGACTTGCTGCCACTACTGGGGCACAGCAAAGGGGACTGTATCGCCTCCCACTCCCTTCTCCCACTGCTTTCCACACGTGTAACTGCGTAGGGACAAGATCCACAGGTAATTGCAGTGCAGGGATAGCCACAACTCAATGGATTATTCACTATGTATATACAGCCCCCCTACTCCATCTGTAGCCCCCTTATAACAGCTCTACCTGTCATGGAGGTGTTAGGAAAATCTAATATGAGAAAGGCAACTACTGGGTGACACGTGTGTCACGTAGCTCTCTTGTGAGCTGTGCTATTCAGTGCCTTCTAATTTAATATCCTCAAAATCTCCTAAGACAGCAGTTAAAATTTAAACAGGCATTCTGAAAACACACTCTTGATCCCATTATCAGTGTCGTGGATGGGATTACAATGAGGGTGGTAATGGTGGAAATTTTTTAGGAGAGATCTAGTATCAACAGCAGGAGTGGCCACTAATTGGATTCTTTCTGTGTCACCGCAGAGTTGTCACGGGACCCTCGTTCTCTGTTGAACACTGCAGCTCTCAAGGCACTCAGAAAGGAGCTTTCTCAATTGTTATCACATCAGTCTGCCTTCCCACTCAAACACAAATCCCCCAAAGCCCTTTCTAAAGCGAAGGAAATCATGGAACCCATGACTCCCATGACATCTGCGACAAGTGTCCAGCCTCGCCGGGGTAAGAATGAGTTCTGCCATCACACAAAGCTCAAACTCCTGATCCTGCATGAACAAACATATAACATTGAGCGCAGTATGTAAGTTAAAAAAAGCTAGGTAATAAACTGCAAACTGTCAAAATAGTCTGCAATAAAGCGATATAGTCAGAACAGAATTTGCAAATCTTTCAAAATATTTTTTTCCATAGCTGTCTAACTACCACTGAGCGTGGGTTTTATAATGGTTTCCACATTTGGGAACACTGTCCCCAGCATCACAACATTTTTAATAAACTGTTTTTATCAGTTTCTGACTGGAATGAGAGCTGTTACCATAATTTTCACACTGATACTTGCCATCTCTAGGATACTTCTGGATTCCTACATGCATTTTTTTTTCCCTAATGACCTCTCATTTAGCCTACTTTTTGAAGATGTATTTACATGCCATTTGGAAATTCACCAAGGGTTTTTTTTCCGATGTGAAATTACACCAATCATAATTAAATTTTTTTTCCTCTGAAACAGAGACAAAAATCAATGAAAAGCCAAGGAGACATGCCAAGCAGCAGAAATTGAAGTTGCATATTATGATGGAACAAGCTCACCCACCTCGATTATAAAGTGCTAAGAAGAGGAAGCCCCTGACGAGCAATAAACAGACACATAATTAAGACAACTCAGGGCAGAACACAGTCTGGCTGAAAAACATTTTCTCGGGCTCTGCCTCACTGCTCGGAGCAGCGAGGAAAAAAAAAGGTGACACTGAAAACAACTCTATGAAGACAATCAGTATCGCACCTAGTCTCCACTATCTGGGGGGAAAAGAAGAAGCGCACCAGCTTTTGTGCGGTAGAGATTCCCTCACATCACAAACACAGTTGATAGTACAGACATGCCTGGTATGTTCAGCATTCCATATCAAGCAAAGATGAATTAGCCGCAGCAAAAATGTGTTGCAGCTTTCATGCAGCAGTTTATGGATCTTTTTGTACCTCTGGAATTTTTTACCTTGAGCGTATCGTGGATCTACTGAGGTTGTACTGGTCTCAGATCTTTTCCTCAGATTATTTTTATCTCACTGTGAGGAACATCTTTGTGAGTTCTGAACACTTTTACAGCTGCTAGGATGCTAATGGGAACTTCATGTGTGTACCCAGTACAAGTGCTCTCAGGGAAAAAAAAGCCAATGTCAAAGGAAGGTATGTAGAAGTCACCATAAATATGTCTTTGAATGTTTACCATCTGGAACAGTAGATTACATTTTGACAAGAAGCTGGACTGCCCCGTGGGCATTGTCTTTTAAACAGCCCCATCATTATAAAGGAAGGAAAAACATGATTTGCTGTTCCTAGTTTCTCAGCGAGATTTTCTGGCAGTGCTAGAGAATTTTTTTTTTCCTAGTAAAACAATAACACGCTGGGCATGTGTAGTTGGCTATGCACTTTCTTGGAAAATATGTGTTCTTATGGATCATCAGATCTGCGGTCTGAGAATAGCCACAGAGAGGGATGCATCTCAGTTAGGCTGTGGCAGCAGCAGGCTGTGCAAATCACAGTGCTGCACCTTAGCTTTGCTGGAAGGCTAAACCTCTGTGCACCATAGCTGGCTGATTTGGCTTCTCACAGGACACGCTGGGAAGACTGAAGAGGAGAAATCTAATATACAAGGTTTTAACATAGAGTCATAGTGAGGGTTTCCTTTGGTTTTGTTTTTCATTTTTAAGCTTGTAAAAGTTTCCATCGTTTTTTACAATGAGAAAGAGTGAACTGAGAGAAAAATCAAACTGGTCAAATTTACTCGCACATGTCCTGGTAGGGACATATTAGGGATTTAGCTAATTCTGTTTCAGATTGCTGTGGGTCACTTCTGAGGACACATTCTTACTGAAGAGTGTGTTTGAAAATACAGGCTGAGAACAACCTGTAAAGAGGCCAAATAGCCTGCTAAAAAAAAAAAAAGTTAACAAAAAAAGTTGGTTTGAAGCAAAAATGTATGTGCAACCTGAAACATGGTTTTATGGGCATCGTTACACAGTTGAATGCCAAAATCACAAAGCACCAGCTATAAATCCCCTTGCTCAGCCTACTAAACAGATCTTATTTCAGAACACATTATATACAGTATTATTTATAGAATATCTCACCTGTAAATGGTGAGGACAGTGTTAGATTTCTTTCACAAGTAGAAGGCCAATAATTCATAAGCACCACAGGTATGTGAGACTTAGTGTGAAGATCTGTTATAGTGCGAAAGAAACAAATCATTTTGTTACTCTGCACAGGAAGACAATATATATATACAGTAAATCTTTTATTAAAAAAAAAAAAGGGTAATAACCCATCTTCTAGTTTCTCCATCTAGGTCATTTAGAGTAAAACAATGAGAACATCTTAATTCTCTGATAAGCTAACATACTGTAATGAGCGATAACATTTCTGACTTCTTGGTTAATTTGCTGGGCTTCCCCTGCTCCAAACATCAATGAACTTAATAGTCGAAATAAATGAAAATGATAGCAGAGTACTTCCATAACTAATTTCTAATTACTTTCCTGCCCCTCTTCCTTCCTAAACATAAATTTTTGCTCACTTTTAATTAACGCTTCAGCTCGCCAGTTTAGAATCTATAAATATAGCGAGACTTTAATGATCCATTATAGTGATGCTACTTAGTTTTCAATGACTTGTAAAACTTTCACAAACAGATCTGCAAATGAATTACATCCATCTGCTCTGCTGCAGCTGCAAGAGCAGCCTTACGTTGTACCCTGCCTTTCCCTACTTTCCTGATTTTTCTCTTAACTTAAGCCCATGTGTAAGCCAAACCACCTCGGTACCGAGCATCAGAAGCCCAGCCAGGTCTCTATAAAGGAGTCTTCAAACTTTATAGACATCTCAAATGCACTTTCAAAACGCTCTGGTTTGCCTCCCAGCTGAGCCCCAGACAGGCTGCACGCTGCTCAAGCATCCTCCTCAAAACCTGGGAAATACTCTGCCGCGATTCCTCCCCCCCCCACCCCCTCCACACACACACACACACACACACACACACACACACACACACCGAGACCACGCAGTTTCCACGACCCCGTTGAGAGACACGGAGGCGTTTACACCCGCAGCCACAGCGACGCACGTTACGCGGCTGCGGGAGGTCCGCGCACGGCACGTGTGTGCGGGAGAGGGGAGCGGTGCCCGCGGGAGCCGGGGAGAGGAGGCACCCGCCGCGGTTAAGAGACACCGCTCCAGAAGAGATTTTCTAATCTACGCCTTCAAAAGCGTGACCTTAGCTGCGTTAAGAGTGTTAGCTCGATGAAGACAGCCAAGCATCAGGCTGTGCTCGCTGTTATCTGTCAGCCGTACAATAGCAGCATTGATAAGGCAGCAGCAACTGGCTTTGACAAGTGTGCTGCGCTAGCATTCCTCCGAAAACCGTGAAGGAAAAAGAAAGAGCGAGAGGCATGAGGTGCCTTTTACTTTACCTGAACAGAGTGTGGGGCTTTATTTTTCCCTCTGAGCTGCTGGAAGCGCTTCCTCCCTCTTCTCCCCCAAAGCTAGGTAGTTCTTCTTTTGCTTGCAGCTCACACTTGGGGAAGACCACACAGCTCCAGCAAGGCTGCCTCTCTCCCCTAATCCCCACTCGAGTGTGATGACACACACTAACCCCAACCATCTGTTGAAACACGTCCTCAAGCACTCGGCACAGTGGTGTGTCAAGACGGGCTGCCCAATCCAATCGCTGGGGCTGGGTGGCTCTTAAGGAGCTGGAGGCAGAGACAAGGGCAGAAACTATAGGGCTGAGAACTCTTTAGCAAAGTAACCTGAGATTTTGAGAAAGGGCTGCTATTGAAAAAAAAAAAAAAGAGCAGAAGGGGGAGGGACTAGGGGGAAGGTAGAGGGAGTGGATTAGTCTGGTGGCCAGTTGTGTTACTTCTTACAACTCCGTGTATTCCCAAGGGACCACTGGGACCCCCTCGCTGTGGGATGCACAGAAGCACAAGAGCAACACTAAAATCTTTTTATGGCGGGTCTATTGAGGGCAATCTCCTCTGAGAGACGCTTTTCTAAAAGACATAAAAGATGCAGTTCGGGATCCAGATAAAGTGCTAATGTGGGAGTCGTTGGCGCCGCGATGTGACATTTGCATCCCGAACTCCCAACTCCTCACCGTGCCGCGATTCCCCCGTGGCTGCCTCCAGCCTTCCTGGGGNGCAAATATTCCTCCTACTACTGCACAGTCAATCTGCCAGTCCTTCCCGCGACCCCGCGCTGCCCCGGGCTCGCTGTAGACGCCCGGCCTGGGTTGTAGATGCCCGGGCTCCCCGGCGTGCCCAAACCCACGCACCGCCCGTGCCGTGGCTGTTCCAGCCGCTCCGCGCCCGTCGCGCTGCTGTGACAGCTCCGGCCGCCGCGCCGCGCCCCGGCTCCGCGCCGGGCTCCGCGCCGGGTCCCCGCGCCCCCCACCGGGAAAGGGTTGCCACCAGCCTGTTGCTTCCCCCTGTCTTCTTCCCCACCGCTTCCGCCACCGCCTCGGACTTTCTTGCGGGAGGCAGTCCGGGAGTTTCAGGCTCGCCGCTCTACCCCTTCGGGACCCGGCACCCCCTGACCTCCCCCCACCGCCACCGCCGAGCCGGGGCTGGGGGCTCCGGGCAGTGCCTCGGCAGGTCGGGGTTGTATCTAGTCTGTACCTCAGTTTCCCTCGGCCACAAAGCAAGCGTTACCCCACCTTCCTCCCTCTCAGGGACGCTGCCAGGAAAAATACGCTAATTTACAGAAGATGTCCGGGAAGGATAGATAAGGGACACAGAAAAGCTGCTAAGTGCCAAAGAAACAGTTGTCTCCTCTCCCCTCCCTGTAACAGGATAGGGTGGAAGAGAGACTTAAAATCTCAAGGGTTTTTACCTCATTACCAAGTGCCTGACTTGACACTTACATTAAATCTACATTTCACATTATGACAGATGTTGTGTTTTCTTTGAACTGAAAGGGAGGAACGTCGTTTTGGCATTAGAAGTTACTCTGAAAGTGTTAACATCCAACTTGAAGAAAGGTTTGCAATTGTGAAAAGACACACTCTACCCAGCTATATGAAAGCCATATGAGAGTCTTGAAATGTTGATTTGGCTTACTTGTTCTTTAATACCTTACACAAGGCTATTTCTGAGTCACTAGTGGCAAAGTGAATACTTAATAAAAAGTGAGATTAAAGAGCTGTGGTTTGTGCCCAGTTAGCTGTTATCAGAGCTGACCTGGAGAAGAAAGGAAAAAGAAGAAGAAACTGTCGTCACAACAGCATTTGCTCAAATTCTTCCTAAAAGTGATTATATGGTGTCTGTTTCAGCCTATTAAACTGAAACTGCTTTCACAGATGTTGGGTATTCACTAAAACACTACTCCCTAATCTGCTAATTCCAGATAAATAAACAACTAAACAATATTTTCATCAATAATATGTGGTGAAGTAGGGATGCAACTACTGTCCCTGGGGTATTGTAAGATTCTTAACATTGCCAATTATGCCTTGAGGGCAAGGGTTTGGCTTGATTTTGTTTTATTCTAGCAGACTGTGGTCTGCAAACAGGCTGGATAACCTTACGCACTCGGAAAGCCCTGGAGACATTATTAAACTCATTTGCATTCTCTTTAGTTGTACTTCTTACCAGTATTGTATTAGTAACTCTGCATTAAAAATGTATAGTGATCAGAGATGTGGAATATCAAAGAGCCCCCCAAATTGTGCTGTATCATCCTGTGTACTGACTCACTGTCTAAAATGCAGCTCAGCTCACAACTGCTCTATTTCATATTGGTGAGATGAGATGCAAACTCAACAGGGTTTAACCTCTAGATACTTCTAACCAACATGAACGACAGTTATGTGCAGCACTATTATTTTGTGTTGTACGCTTACATGGTGTTGTGTATTATATCTGCGTATAAATATACATGAACAAGATACTGAGCACTCATATGCTGTACAGGCCCAGTTCTGTTATTTTTTATGCCTGCGTAAGTCAGGGATGCCTCTGCTGATGCCTGTCAAGTCACAATAGTGTAAAATTGACATGGTTAAAAGGACCCCTAATTGTGTGTTTTGTACACAGAGACACATGCACGCACACACTTATCTTCAAAGACTCTTCAACAACTTGAAATACAAACTTTCATCTCCAAAACCAATGTTAGCAATAGCCCTCAGACATTGCACGTGATCATGTTTTCGCATAAAAGCTACTGCTGATGTTGCGGGTTAATTTAACCACTACTCTGATGACTGCAGCCAGATTTAGTTTGCTGTGACAGTTTGTAACAGACTTTTCGGCTGTTTCTCTTCTATCCAGACTGCCATCTGCAAAGAGTTTGGGTTTTAAAGGCTGAAATGAAAGCTGCACTGGAAGAGCTGTACCTGAAATACTGTTAAAATAATGTATCATAAAAAAGGTTCTCAAGTTGACTCTCAAACCTGTGAACTCCTGCTAAGGTCAGAGTGACCCACTAGGATAAGACTTATAACAAAGTGAATAATGCTTTACACAGGTAACTCGGGACAATCCTGATATGCAAGATTAATTGTAGGTAATTGTGATAGCAAGAAAAAGTCACATGTTCTCACAGTTAACATGTACCTTACTTATTAGCTCCAATTAGTTTCCATGGTAGCCAGCAGCATCTTTAAGGCAGGGCACTGAGTTTCACTCAGCATTGCCTGGGCTAAACTCATCACCCTTCCTCCAGCACTGATGGCCTTGGCAGTTTTGTGTGTCTGTGTGAACATATGTACACATTCACACACGTGCACTTCTGCTCAAGAACCTCATGTAATTCTCAACTCTGGCATTTTCAGCTCTCAAAAGTAATTAAAGGGGATTTTTCATGGTTCCTGCAGCAATCTCTGTCTATCTCCGCTGCCAATATGAATAGAATCTGTTCTTTTATTTCCTTTAATCATTGTAAATCTACCCTGGATTCAATTAGTTTTGACAAGTTTATATAGGAACAGGAGAGGTTCTAGAACATGGCTATAAATCCACAGACAAGTCCACGGTCAAATTCTAGCCTAAAATGTACACATGCAGAGGCTCATGTTGAGCTTGGGTGATATATTGATGAGATATAATAAAAAGGCCTCAGAAATCCTGAGCGGCAAAACAAAGCTAAATAAGGAATTACCAACAAATGTTTTTCTCTAAAGGTCCCACCAAATGGCAGGTTCAAAGAAGCACAGAAAGATACACTTCTTCATATGGAGCACAGTGAAGACCTGGAACTCCTTGCTGCAGGATGCAATGGCGGGGAAAAAATTCCATGTATTCAATTGTTTGGGCAAGTTCACGGGAAAAAAAATAATCTACTCAAAGCAATCAAATACAAATACAGAACTTCTGGTACAGGGAATGCCTGAACTGCCTGGAGAGGATCCTGGACAAGTATCATTCTGTGCTTGTCCTACTCTTACACGTTACCCCAAGCATCCACTATTTTCCACTGTTGGAGGGTGCCAAGCCTAGTATACCCATGATTTAGTGTGGTACAGCTGTTCTTGCTTTCTTAAAGAATTTAGCCATTGGTAGTTTTGGGGCCTCATCATGGGTAGTATAAGAGAGATGAATTCCTTTTAAGAACTTCAGCCAAGATTCTTAAAGGTTGGCTCATAAATCTGTATTCAGGAACCTCAGTAAAAATGGTCTGATCAAAAGTATTGAGTATACAGCAGCTGCTACTGAAGTCAGCAGTTAATTTTATTTTTCTCCATTTCTAGGCATTCCAAAGTCAGACATGGGCTCATGTAAAATTTGGGTGCTAAATCCCAAACTGTGTTCTGTGCAAAACTCTGCTGAGCTGCTTCCTAACCTGGTGTCACGTAAATTCCACAGACGCATCGTCTTTTAAAAGCATTCCCCTGGCACCTCTGTGCATTCCCCCATGTTGAAAGCCCATGCCCAAGACCAAGCAAGATTCAGGAGTCAGGCGTTCCTTCACTTCAGTCCCCTGAACTGCTTCATTGGGCTCTCAGGGTGCACCTACCAAACTTGGAGAGCTTTGAGTGGCATAGTTAAAGATCAACATTTTCTTATAAAACCTGACCAGAAGAAGAAGCAATAGATAACTTGTAGGACATGCAACCAAATACCCACTGGGGTAGCTTTCTCCTCACTGTGCCTGTTCAAACCCATTCATTTGTACATAATATTTCAACAATGATTATTCTGTGTAAAAATATGATAAGGTTAATGTGCAAAAAATACTGAAAGATTCAGAGAGTTACATACTGTGCGAGTACAGGAAAACTCAGGATTCTGTATCCTAGAAGAGTGGATGTTAGTTCAGGTGTCCCAGAACAACTCCCATATTTTCTGGGGTAATGTATATGGGCATATACGTGTACTCTCGCAGTATGAATCCATACACATGCTAGGTACAAAAGGACTGCTTCAGAAATGCATTAAGAGTGCACTTCCAGACTCACGATTACCTGCCTGCTCGTAGCTGTTGTGGGATGGAAAAATCCAGCCTTCTTCAGTTTTTAAAGGAAGCTCTCCTCCATCTTCCCTGCAACGGAATCGGATGGTATGGAAGTTATACCCAACTACAATTTATCTCAGGTCTGCAATGCTAAAAATAGTTCCCCTGAGGGGTAACTAGAACAGAGGTGCAGGTGAGACAGCCAAAAGTTCATAATTGACTCAATTCATCACAGGGCTTTACCATTTGTCAGATTGTTGTCATCACTATCACTTGCCCCCAGAAGAAGATTAATGGTTGCAGTGATCGTCAGTCCCAAATTTGTGTTGCTTCACTTACATCCCCTCCCAAAATACTTGTTCTCCTCACATACTGTTTTTTCTAAGGTAGCTCCCTTATTAGTGGTTGCATAGTGATTCAGTACCAAGCAAGGCCCCTGCAATAATGAAAAAAAGACGTGTTTCTTACCCTAGCAGGAGAGCTGGTTAGATTTGTCATAGCTAAACTTTTTAAAAAATATCCCAAAATAAAAACGAAGAAGAAAAACACCCAAAAAATGAAAACCCCGCATATTTGTCATGTCATGCTTAGGGAAAAAGAAAACAAAGCCAGCAAAAGTTTTTCCAAGCTAGAGCCTAATATGACGATTTAATGCACTGAGAAGCTGTGGTTCTTCCCTTCTCAGCTGCCAGTTGGCCAAGAGTTCCAACTCCAGCACAGTAAACAAGTGATCAGTGAGTCTGGGAAGAGCTCAACACACCAGACAGCTGGAAAACAGAGGCAAATAGAGGCAGGAAAACCAACAGACTTACCCAGTCAGCACAAGGTAGGTGATCCCATGTTCAGCAGTAGGGAAAGTGCTAAGGGGAGAGCATATATGGAGTCTATAAGGCTTTAAAGTGTGAGAACTCAGCGAGCAATGTGCTCTCAGAACTTGTGCTGACTTCACATTTTTGGACAGGGTTCAATTTCATTACTGCAAAAATTTGAGGTAAACCATCCAATACTTAACAAAAATTGAAAAAATGCCAGCAATTTAGAAGCCAGAGTGTCTCATAGCTTTTAATGTTAATTATTAGTAAACTGATGACCAACGGTCATCTTTAAGTCCCACCGTCTTACACAATTCTCATTCTTATTTTCTTCTTTACTCAAAACATCCAGCCTGAAAAAATTGCAATGACAAAGAATAAAGGATTTGAAGGACTCCTGGTTAAAGTCACCAAAATCAGTAAAACCTTCATTACGAAGGTTCAATCTTACCGTTTCCCTCTTTGAGTGTGCCTCTAATGTTGCACATAGTCAAGGTACCACTTGCCTAAAAAAACAACTATGTTCACGATGCTGCTCTGGACAGAGCGTGGGAATACACATAGTTTAACATACAGATTCATTTTTTCCTAGCAAGTCAAGGAAGCAACAGCCCCTGTAGCCCTTTTATTTTTATAACAACAAAGCATCAGCAAATCCCATAACACTTTAGGAAAATATTTCATTTAACCCCTTCATGGTCTCATCTTAGATATAGTGATGAGAATATTTGGGAGCAGAAAGACCAGACACATTGCAGGGCCAGCTATACCTCTGTATAACAATTTTTATCTGGTAGCAAGGACCTTTCAGCCTCACTTCTGCTGTTCTCACTGAGAAAACAGGTCAACGTGCTTAGGTTGCCTCTTATATGTAATTAACTTCAGAGTTGCACCTGCTGAGACAACTAACCTCAAGGAAATTGGCACCTAACATAAGCACCTACCAGTAAACAGGTAGGCTAATGCAGCCCTAATAGCTGGCAGACTCACTCAAGGCCTTCTTGACCAGAAGTCTTGAAGTAGTCATAACACCTAAGGGAAGCACATAGTAAAGTCATAGTACAGCCCCAAGTCACCAAAAGAAGGTTAAGGCAGTATTCATTGCATGGGAGAATGCATTTGCAGGAGGCAAGTTTCCCTAGCGTTGTCTTGGGTGCCACTAGTACCTTCTCCTGCACATGGGAATGACTTAAATGCCAATATCCATCCTGAAAAAAGTATGTGTAGACATGTGTAGATAATATTGACATGTAAATTTAAATATATACGCATATCTAAAATATATGTATGTATAGGATTATATGTTTATAATTCTACATCTAAATTCTTGTTGCTGGGCCTAAATTAAGGATATCATAGATTGAAAAACAAATACAAACATAATAAAACAGTATGTTTATAAACACGATCTTTAGATAACAATTTAAATGTAGACAGCTACTTTAAGAAAAGGAAAAAATAAAGTTAATATGCTGATCCCACTGACCCAAACCACTTGTCATTCCCTTTCTAGGTGCCAAAAGCCAAGAATGTCCTCGCTCTACTGCCAAAACCTCTCGATCACCTCGTGAAAACATCTATGGCTCACATCTTGTGTTAGTAAAAAAAATTCATTGTAGAGAAAACTGAAAAAGTGAAGGCAGATTAAAAACTAAAACATAATATTGAAAAAGGCCAAGAGGGAACCGTTAACATGGGATGAAGAGTTGCTGGAAGACATCATGATTACTTTGCAGGTTAGAACAACCCCTCTGGATGTATATACGGTCCCAAGAACAGGTGCAAGTCCTGTATCGATGTTGATGGGCATCTTCAGTGATAGAGAGATGTCATTTCTTTCCAAGCAGAGCTAGTTTAGGCAGGTGTGAGTGATACTATCTGAGGGACCTACTGAGCAGCAGATTGTTCGGCTCCATTGACTAGACATAATTGTGTTGTCCCAAGGATGAAGAAATGATAGGCAAAATTCAGTGTTGTAGTAGTGGCAGAAAGATTTGGTGGAGAAAGGATGGAAAAAGTCATGGTACTTTGGAGAACAAGAAGGTATTAGTTGAATTTCAGGAAACCAAAAGAGGTTTGAGGGCATTCAAGCTGGGTAGCAAGGAGTTGGAAGGTCTTCAAAGAAGGGGAAAGGTTTTGGAGGGGTTCGCGAAAGGTTTTAGTGGAATAGTTGTAGGATAGGGGTGCTAACAGGGCTTGATGCATTTCAGGAAGATTTTCACAAAAGACAGAGTCTGAAAAAAGACATCGGACTGCAGAGCCTGTTGGCTGTGGCATTTCTGAAAGGGTGTGGGTGAGAAAAGATTCCTGACCCTTCTGACAGTCTGCCCCTCTCTGCACTTTCTGTTCAATTCTTGTGGCACAGGAGGATCTTGTTCCTCACCCGCATAGCTTCCCCCTTTCTCAGTATCCACAGCTCTTCCCTACTGCCCTTTAACACAGCAGTCACACTCCCTTTCTCTACGTAGGCAGTCCCTTGGCAATTCACAGATTCTGACCACTAAATGGAAAGGGACACAGAAGAGATGCAGGGTGGGACTGAAAGGGACAAAATGGAAGTCTGGCTGGAAAAGCCTGTGTCCTCTTCTCTTCTCTTCTCTTCTCTTCTCTTCTCTTCTCTTCTCTTCTCTTCTCTTCTCTTCTCTTCTCTTCTCTTCTCTTCTCTTCTCTTCTCTTCTCTTCTCTTCTCTTCTCTTCTCTTCTCTTCTCTTCTCTCCTCTCCTCTCCTCTCCTCTCCTCTCCTCTTCTCCCCTCCCCTCCCCTCCCGTCCTTTTCCCTCCCCTCCCAAACAAAACCTACTACAGCAACAAAGGGAAACTCCCAACAGATAGTTCCATCTCCTGTCCTTAGGCTGACACTTACCCAAAACCTCCTCTTATGGCATATATAATTATTATTTACTCTCAGTGGTAATTTAGGACACTGAATCTCTTCCAAGCTTGTGTCAGTGAAGTTGAATTTTAAAAGGACTGGGGCAGGAAGTTGTAATATTTGCCTGGCTGGTTTATTTTGTTTTCATTTGAATTCCACATTTGGTTGAAGGGAGGGAAAATATTTTTCCTCTTCGTTCATTCTGGTATCTATCAGTGGGAAGGTGGAACCTGGTTAGTTAGGGTAGTAAAAAAGGCAGAGCCATTCTTACTTCTGTACAGTCCTAGAGAATTCGGAATACTTTTTATAATTGGCTCAATTCTCCTCCCAAGGCTGTACACATGGTTCTAAAAAAAGGACAGAAATGCCATTTTGCAATTAGTTTCGCAATTTGTTTTCATTCCACGCTTTAATAAATCCAAAGCCTTTCTAACATTTTCTTCAAACTGAATGCTATCAGAAAGTCACTTTTACACTGAAAAATCAGAATTTGCGAAAGAATTGTAGTAAGGGCTGTGGTCTGACATGCAGTCTGACAACACCCGGCTCCACAGAGGCAGCTGGGAGCTGCATTCCAGCTGCAGATGATGCAGCTTTGGAGGGCAGGTTCACATCCAGCAAAAACCACTGGAAGTGACAATCCATCCTTTTCCCTTGCTGTGCCCTTCCCGGTTCTTGTTACTGCTGACTCCTTTACATAAACATTAGCTGACCACTTTCTTTTTTTTTTTAAACGGCTAAATTTCAGTCAGGTTTAATCAGACCATAAAGCTATGAAAATGCTAGTGCTGACACAAGAAAAGGCACAGAAACATACCGCCAAGGGAGAGAAGGAAGAAAATATGTCTCCTTTCAGAGACAGTCTCATATTAAATGGGCTTAAGCTGATCTTAATATCAAATTTTGGAACTCACACAAACTCCAGGCGAGTCAGACTGGAGAAGCTTTACAACCCTCATCTACTGGAGGATGGCACTAGGGAAAGGAAGTTCTCTACTAATGGGCAATTGTCCTACTAAAGGAGATGAGACCTGTCCCTGAGATGCTGAATTACCTCAAGAGGCAATCATCAGAAAACAAGCACCATTTTTAGGCACTATCCCAGGTGCTATTTAAATCAGTCTTGTCGACAATAAAGAAGCTTTCAGTGGAGTTGAGTTTGATTTCCTCATAGAGTTAGACTTAGACTGAGGTTAGTGTCTCTGCCATATTTGTTTGAGAGACATGAGGAGGCTGACCTTTCCTGTCAGGAAGATAGCCTGGCATGGGAACTCCATAAATAGCCTTGGCTAGTGCTGGAGATGTATTCTGCCAAAGAGTGCCCTTTTGAAGTTGTCTCCTTTGGGTCTCAAGAAGGCCAAGATGGTATTTTCCAGATAAAGGCATATAGAGGTTTTTAAACGTGCTGTAAGAGTTTTTAAACCTGCCTACACCCACTATGTGCTACCATGACTTTGCTTCATAGGTGGTAAAATGGTCTACCTGAACTTTCTGAGAAGAAAAAGAAATTACATTTTATATATATGTAAATATATATATATACACACACATACACACTCCATCTTTTATTGCATTTACAATTTTTCCTTTTAGTTGAGAGTCTCTGAGCAAAAGAAAAAAGCTTTTGACCTGTAGTCTTTCCAGAAGAGCTGACAGCATGAACTAAGCTTCATGCTTTTCCAGCCTGGCCCTGCAGTGGGACCATGCAGACAGATCATTTCACTGAAATGAATCACACTTACCCTTGCACAAAATATCCTTTCATGCAAATGAATCCACAGTTAAGTTTTAAGACAGCAGTACCTGAATCATACGTAGTAATGTGGTAGTTGATGAACAGCTGTGTCACAGCACTACTAATAAAGACACGCTAACAAACCATGTGTTAGAGCTAATTGCAGATCTTGATCCCTGACTGTCTCATGCGCTGAAGTAAAAGCCCAACAAGTGAAAGTAGTGGAGTTTGTTGACTATTTTGGAAGTAGTTTAAGCTAAAGATCTGATCTGCTCTTTTGTGATCTTTCTTTCACTTAAGAAAATCAAGAGAGAGGTATTTGATCACTGAATGACAGCAATAGTTGGCATATCATTGGTCTTTTTTTATCAGTAAACCTTTCCACTTGTGGTGAGTTACTTATTAAAATAAAACCTGGTCATTTTTCTTGGGACTGCATAGTTTCCTGCAGATTTTTTCCCATTCGAGCGTTATTCCTGAAATTAGCACAAGCTAAGGCAGCTTGTGTTAACTCTTTCTTATGCTAAACAGCCCTTGTTAGTTTAACAGAACAAAAGCTTTGATTGTAAGTGCAAATATGTGTGAGAATCCAGAGTCAAAGCACATTGGTGGCTTTTTTCTGAATGACTTGCTTTGGTGCAAGTTTCCAAATAAAGATTTAATTGCACCCACTTGCATCAATTACAATATCAAAGCCCAGAAGTTATAAAAACAGAAGGTGCATACACAATGGCTATTTTACAGTCTGTTTTGAAAACAGATTAAACACAGTTATAATGATCATTTCATCAAAAGAATTTAGAGATTATCAGAAACAGAACAGACTGTGGATTTTAATTGAAAACTCGGTCAGGATTCATTGTATCCCTCCACCTCAGCCTGGTCCCCTTCACAGCATTCAACAGAACATTTAATGAGTGGTTTTAACAGGGGGAGATTTGAAACCAGGAGATAAATATGGTTGCAGTACCCAGTTCTTAATATCGCAGTGCCTGTGGTACCTTTGGGTGATCTCATTTCCTGCACTTACCCTTTGACGTAATAACACTTAGCACCTGTATGTATAACTTAGCAATTCATTCTAACAACCCAGACACTCTTCACAGGTCACTCGGATTTGAAAATAACTATCTGTACATTTTTAAGGAGAAATCTGACTCCCGTATACTTGAAAGCCTTTTGCAACTCTGAAATTTCAATCTCTCTCTCAAGAGAATAAAACAAAATAAATCCAAAAAGAACAGAGCATCTTTTTACAGTTTGAATAATCCATTCAGGTGCTTAGAAACCCTCTGCTGGCCTGGGACCCCACTCCCGGGGCACCCCAGTTTTATGAATGCAGAAGACATCCCCCCGTATCCGTATAACACTTGCATCAAATTTGCCTTTGCAAAGAATCTGTCCCAATGTTTTAGGAGAGCGAAAAAACCTTTTGGAAAAATTGCTGCCTCCTAAATTTACTTGGCTTTTTACTCTCCTAAATCTTAAAGCTGAGTTCTAACAGTGGTTTAAATCATTGCAAATTTCTCTGAGGGGATTAAGCATTTTAATCATACTGACATGAAAAATATCCGGTGATATATCCATTGCATAATCGAAAATAAAAATTAAAATCTTCTAAAAATATTAGCTAATTTAGAGTGTCAAGGACACCAGTTAAGGACATTGAAGGATTAGCAATCGCAGCCAAAGATAGCCAGGCGGCCAGTTCAAACACATTACAAAACCTTTCTAAAAAGTAGAAAACCGCTGGGGTTTTACATCAGGTCATATTTCCCTGCAGCTCTGTCACTGTCTTCTCGTACATTGCAAGCAGTCTCGGTAACAAATTTAGCAATCACCTACATCTCACGCAAGTTCAAGTGCTGGCCTGACAGGAACTGTGATGGACGTCCTCTCTGCGGTCCCCGCGGAGCCGCTTCGCATCCTCTGCCGGGCCGAGCCGGCGGCTCCGGCACACGGCGGCAGCTCTGGCTGCGTGCGGAGAGATCAGCCCACTGCAAACGTTACTGCGGGAGAGACAGGCAGAAAAACCTCTTGTGTGCATGGGGTTGGGACCGTGACACATTTTGTTCATGGTAGACTTATCCCTGGCGACTAGCAGCAGCTCTTGGGTTTCAGGAAAAAAAAATAATCTCCCTATGTACTCCTAATTCACCTACTGTCACAAAGGGGTGCCCTGGATGACAAGGGCCACGATGACACCTAGCAATTTCTCCTAACTTCGGTGTGTGGCAGGGAAGCTAAAAGGGTCTCGGACGTAGGGTGGTGNACGATGACACCTAGCAATTTCTCCTAACTTTGGTGCGTGGCAGGGTCTCAGACATAGGGTGGCATGAGGAACGGGCTGCCTGTCACGCTGGTGTCCCCCCCTCAGGGTCAATGAGCGTGGGCCAGGCAAGCACCTTACGTCTAGCATTACCACCGAGATCACAACTTCTAATCATTTCCCTTCCCTTCCATACTCTCCCCAAAGCATCTCAGTATTGTTTTCCTTGTTTTAGATGCATATGCTTCAGCCTTGAAATAATAAACAGATATCAGGAGGAGGATACACTGGTTTAGAGTGGAGATGATTTAGTAACTCAGAAACCTTTGAACAAAAAAGCAGAATTTCCGTGAAATTGCCCATTTGTTTTAATTACCTGGTATTCTGGGCCAAGATGTTTCGAAGTCAAATGACTGCAATGAGCCTTTAAAATCTATATTTAGATAGATAAACAAATAGCGCTGAGCATTGCTGTTGCCTCCGCCTTGTAAGGGATGAGCAAATGGCTTCCAGGAGATGTGCAGCCACTCACTCAGGCCTAAGTCAGCGGCTCTGGTGAGCCACCAGTGTAAATGAAAACTGGGGACAAGAACTAGCTCTGGGAAAGACCCTGGCATAGAAGAACTACATAGCTTATGCCCACACATTTCCAGAAAGAGCAGTGAAAACCGACCGTACACCCCCCCCCAAGTGATGCTTGATTTCTTCTTTAAAACATAGACCTAATGAAACTTGAAGGAAAAGTATCTGAATTAATAAAGGCTGTTGGCAGAAGAGGCAGAACGTTTTTGGGCTGCAGCAGAACAGAAATGAGCATAGAGACATTTTGCTAACCAAACAGTGCGGCTAACCTCAGGGGCAGCAGAGTGAGGTGCTACACTTAAAAAATGCATTGTAGAGGTTTTCTTATTTCACACATTTAGGGAGAAGCCCAGCAGGACAACGCTGGGGCACGGCCAGGAGATTTACTGTGAATTCACACCAGCCCCACACAGCAGAATTAGCATCGCAGTCTCTGGGGAACAGCTCCCTTTTGGTCAAAGTATTTTACAGATAGGTTGCCAGGAACCGAAATCCAGTGGAAACAGCAGTTCCCAAAGTAGGACTCACCCTCTGGGAAAGAAGGGAGGGGTACAAGAGGTGCTGGCAGGGCTGCAAGCTGAGATGAGCGGCTGTAATCCTGAATGCTGGATGCTGGATGAGTTGGGGAGGAAAGAGGGGAGAGAAAGGTCACGAACGGTAGAATTCACTTGGGAGAGGGGCACGGGAAAAATAGTTTGGGAAATGCTGCAGCAGAAGCCTTTTTTTTTTTTTTTTTTTTTTCAAATCCCTTCTTTTCCATTGTTGCTTGCTTGAACAAAAGCAGCCCATGCAAAGACAAAGGCTTAAAACTAAAAGGCCTGACACATATTTCCTCATCTCCGTATCAAATATCTCCTGCGATATTTGCAATTCTTATACCATAAATAGAAATGCTCAAACGCAGAGCTCATTTCCTGGTTTCTCAGAAAATGACATCCTCTTCCTACTTGCCAGTTTCCCACATCTCTCCGTGCTGAGCGCTGGTGGCCGCCTTTCCCCACCATTGTTATGGTTGTTCTCTTTTCCAGCAGCCACAGCCTCACATTCGGTAACCTTTGCCCTTCCATTCGACCGGAGCCAAAATGCCACCTTTAGAAAACTAACGTACCAGAGAAAATGGAAGCATGAAGCTGGGCAACCCAACATGCTGTTATCTTACCCTGTTTGTCACTGAGGTTTATTTTCTGGAATTCACCTGTGGGTTTTAAATTCAGGAAAAATTTTCTAAAGGAACCGGAGCATCTGAAGACTCGGGATCTCCTTACCAGCACAGCTCCCTTTAAAACTGAACCTCTACCAACATGGTAAATTTGAGGCAGAACAAATATTTACTGAAAAGGAATAGTACTTTACCTGCAGGCTTCTTTAAAGTCTTCTTGTCATTACTAGAAATTTCATTGAATTATCTTGCCATCCCCCAAATCAGCTTTCTGCTGACACAAGAGAGCTCCACCTTCTTTTTGATCCTACAAGTGAAGCCATGTGGAAATGATTGAGAGTGACGTCACGAGTTCGGCATTATGATTTAAATTTGGGATCAAGCAGGAGGCGGGGAAAAAAATTACACGCATCCATGATTACTGTGTTTGGGTCATTCAGATGCAGGCGTAAAAAAATAAGGTCCTGTCTCAGTGAATATGAAAAGTAGTATGTGATCTTTTAATAGGAACTATTGCTTGCCCTCATATATATATCCCAAACTTTGGTTTATTCCCCAGTCTTTCATTGTTCGTGTGACTTTTTGGTCGCTGTTATCAGTACCAGAGGTAATTGTGTTTTGGTGATGCTGAATGTAAATAAGTTTTAGACCTTTCAAAAGGAGAAGTGTGTGTTTCCATAAGCTCCAGGTCCCTTCTGGCCTCTCAAGTTGAGCACCCAGAGCATGAAACACCCAAACCCACCCAGTTTAAAACTCACCCATGACTATTACTAATTATAGTAAAATTCAGGTAAGTGTCTGGAAAGTCACCTTTTTAGAAAGGACATTTACATACAGAAAAAGTTGAACAAGCAAATCGAGGGTCAGAGAAAACAGCTTGCAGGGAGAAACTTAAGGAACTCTGTCTGCTTAGTTCATAACAAAGAAGACTGAGAGGGGACGGCCCAATTTTTGGTCAGGAATCCCCCAGGAAGAAAGCTGCTCTCTCCTGTAGCTGAATCGGGAGCAGTGCTGGAGGATGACGCTGGAGGTGAACCGGCAAGGTGCTACATACATGTTTTCTGGGCCAAAGTAATTCACTGTGGGAACTCACTACCAAGAAAATACCATCTCCTCATGTCACAAAGAACACAAGTGGCCCACTTTAGGAGACTTGCTTTAGCCAGTCTCTAATTCTGCTTTATTCTGTGCATTTTACTGCACTTATTTCAGAGGAAGATGGAAAGACTGTTAGTTCACTTCAAATTGTATAAATCTAGAAAGGCCTTGGGGATTTCTTTTCTTTCTCTTTTTTTCTTCTTTTTTTTTTTTTTTTTTTAAAAACCAGAGGTCATTGGAACGGGAAGCAGAGTTTTCCTATAACAGTTTTATGGCAATGTGAGCAGTGAGGGTTGAGGACAGAACAGGGCCTGTGGTGGGGTATGAGAGGACATCTAGAGGGGTTATAGCAGGCACAAAATTGACCTGGGATCTATACAGAGAATTAAATTCTTTGAGCTTTCAAGCAAGATAGTAGATACATATGTTTCCTTAAATAGAGGTAGATATCTTTTGCCACCAACAAATAATGTTCATCTCTAACCTCTATTTCAACACTAAGCTCATACTAAAAGTCTATAAATATTTCTCTGCATGTGAATGCCTAGATTCATGTACAGTCTCTGACTTGTAGTATTCATTAAATCTCCTTTGTACCACACACACACCACCAACAAATGAATGAATGAGACAAGAACTTTCAGCCCCAAGCCTCATTTCAGTGTTTAAGCTTTTCCTTGCTCCTCCAGGGATAATCATGTCAATGTCTTAATAAGGCAAGGACAGCCTTTTCCATGCCTGAAAACACATGTTCAAACTCAGGAAACCGTGCACGAAGTAGGATAGTAGTTGTATGTTTTCTCAGAGGGAAAAAGTGGAGTAGTTGTCCATTGTGTAGCACAAGCCTGAGTTCACAGTTAACTTTACAAAAGTTCAAGCAAACAGAAAAAACCACAAAACAAAACCAAACAGAAAAAGACAAATACATCACAAAATAATTGTATGACTTTGGAGGTACCTGTTGTATTCACAGCTGATAATGTTGCTACTGTGGAAAAGCTTCCTCAGAGTTTTCTGCTATAGAGCACAAGATCTTGCCAACTCCAAAGGTGATTTATAGTTAAGATCCTGGTTCATCCATCTGACTCCCAGAGTTTACTGTCTTCCCCAAGTAGTCCTTTAACTTGAGCATTAAAGAAGAACCTAATCTGAAATGCCATCTTTATGAAAGCACTGCTTCCAAATGGAGTCATTTAGGAAGAGTTACACAATAAGCACCAGTTTTCAAAAATAAAGATGTATTATGTATGATATATGAAAAATAATGTGGATATTTGCATTAGTCTCACATTCTAGTAAATATAAAATTGCAAGCAGATTTATTTTCAGAAAAAAATTATTATTTACAGAAGGAAGATGAGCTTAATAACGATTATAATATTTAGACGATTATCCATATCACCAGTTTTATTTATTTGTTAATTGAATTGGTTCTTTTTATAAATTGCTCTCCATGGTGTAAAATGGCAAAGAGCCATTGTTTACCATGGAGGTGAATATCTGTCCTCGTATGGTAAGCATGGCTTTCATATGGCGTTAAATATAATTTGCTGAGTGAAACTCACTCGAAACTCAGAGTTACTGTCTAAACAAAGACCTGTAGGGGAATCTATCTAGGAGTTACCGCCTTGAAGGAGAGATGAAACTGCCTCCTCCACCAAGGAATTCCCCAGACAAAGGCTGAGAACTGGCAGCACAGGCACCTGCCTTGGGCGGCAGCCTGTAAGGAGAAACTACAGGGCGTCCACCCTTCGTCTGCCCAGCTCACAGTCCCATGTAGGAGGGAAAGCTCACTTTCCTCGTGGTCTTGGGTTAATACGTTGAATCACTTTCACCATGTGCTTGGCATAATATGCTGGATTAGGACTAATTCCCCATTCATTATTCCAACAACCTTAGATCCAAATAACAAATGTGGGAAGAGGCTATTTCCAGCAGACAGGGAGAGTAGGTAGCTACAGGCAGTCATAGGGTAGCATTTTAGCAAGCTGCAGCTAAATCATCACTGCTGAAGGCTTTACAAATTCTGGCTATATCCAGCTTCCCAGCAAGACGGTCATGATGGTGGATCACATCAGGGGCGAACACACTGCACATCTCCCCTTTCCAGGCACCTCTTGGTACCCTTAGTTTGAGGGATGACAACCTGTCAGTCTTCAGGGCCAAAAACTGGCCAGAGGATGAGGTCCCTTATTGTTCTTTGCTAAGCAAATGGAAACACTTGCCTTGCTGGAGTTGCAGTAACTTTTCAGTGAGCTTTTCTGTACGGCTTCAGCCCAACGCAGAGTATATATTGTGTTGGGCTGAAATTGCTTCTGTGTCGTTGCATCTGCACAACATGAGGTTTTCTGGAAGTCTAAGTCGAGGGCCATCTTTGCATTGCTTCTAAATCACCACAATGGCTCCCAAGTTTCCTTCCTTGCCACCAGTTTTCTTCCACATCTACCCTGGTTTTCCTAAGTTTCCCAGACCGTATGGCTTTGATGGACCCACCCAGTCATAAATCCCACCAGTCCCCAGGCTGTAGCCCCTGAACATAACTGTTGTAGCAGTTTTATTTGAGCCATATACTTTCTGGGACAGCAATTCCATACTTATTTAAAGCAATCCAGTGAAAAGGAACTCTCTGAACTTAGACACTGACTTCAATGAGGATTTTGTCTGCGTATGCACAGCAGAACTGAGCTATTAACTGCTGATAAAGGACTGGCTCTTTGAAATATGTTTTGTACTTTGATGTTTTTTTTAAGAAGGAAGTTAAAAGAAGTTAAAAGAACATTTAGATTCAATGATCAAGTATTCAAAGACCTTAGAAGTTCTCAAATTAAGGTATCATTTAATAAGGCATGGGTCACATACAAATTTAAGACTATAGTTGGGGATATGCAAGAGAATCCTGAAGTTTCTTATCATCTTTCTGACTGAAGCCATTGGCCTGAGATTTTGCGTGGTTTCAACTGCTTTGGTAACATCTACCTGCTTTTTTGCCCATTTTTTGAAAAAAAAAAGAAAATAAAGAAAATTGAAAAACTGACAACTGACAATGTTCCCCAACAGAAGTCTATAGGAGATTTGAGTTCCCAGCTTCTTGAACAAAATGAAGTAGGATGTCACGCCCCTTGTAGACCAGCTACTAAGGGATGGAGAAGAGAAATATGCCCTGATGGTTATTTATTTCCTAGTGAGGGATGGAATGTTCATAGCTATTCCATTTTTACAATCACTCTTATGTTTCTAAGATATCCCGGTGTCCTTTGACTCCTATAAATCTCATTCATCTACATGCATGTTTTGCATGTTTATTCCTGCCTCTTTCAAAATCCACAGCTTTCTATATTAGTTAGGTTGTTTCTTCCTCCTCCTGTTTTATGGCAAACAATATGTTAAATTCATACACAATCTTTTTTCCAGTCTAGTAAATAGCAAGTAATATCAGGGGAGACCTGTACCTCTCTCTTGCAGCTCTGGGAAGGTACATGATCGACCCAGCTGACATACCAGAGCTGTATGAAGATGGAGCATGTTCAGTGCACTGGAATTTTTTGCGACTCTGCAATTTTCAAATATATATAATTCAGCCAGTTGTAGATAGATTTTCAAAAGGATGTCAAGGAATAATACATTTTTATTCTGTGTTGCCAAGTTTTTAGTCTCTTATTGGGAATATTCTATTTTGTATAAATAATTAAACATCCAAGCCAAAGCAAGACTGGTTTTACAACCTCAATGGTTCTCGCATTTCTGTGGTCTATTGTTCATATCCCTGTTTCAAATTGCACAACACAGCAATTTTTAATCTGGTGTTCTAGATTTCAGGTAAATGATGTAACCAGCAGGCTTTTCTCACATTTCCAGGAAAACAATTCCAGGAGATCGTTTGTTTGTTCTAATGTCAACCAAGCAAATTTTCGTTTCTTGGCCACATGTAGCCTTGAAAAGTGTGTCTTCTATAAATACAACTGGTACAGACTAATATTAGTAGGAATAGTTTGAAATAATTCTTATCATCTTACTAGAAGAAACAAACAGTCTTTACTCCTTAAATGTCTGAAGATCTAAATTAAAACCCTTGTTTCACAAATACTTGTATATCTGGGGCTTTAATCTGCTTCTGTTAAGTATTTTTTTTTCAGATTTTTTTTCACTGCTGCACACATCAAGCTTCAAGTTCATTGTAGAAGATCAGTATATCATAAGACAACAAAACACAATACTACAGCCATCTGTGTTTGTTCCATGATAAACAGGAGGAGGTTTTTAACTAAGACTTTTGTAATTCAAAGGAAATTTTCAGCTGGACACACAATTAATCTCCTGATGGTCTGCTAATGACATATAGAATAACAGAGGATGACCAGCCTCTCTACTCTTTTGGACATGCATAGATGACATCTGGGATGCTCTGCTAGTCATCCCATTTTTCTACCTGCATTTAGCCTCCTGTGTGAGAGGGAAATCAAGAGCAATGATCACCTGAGAAATGACTGCACTATGTGTGGTGTCACCATCACCATGCACTTTGAGAACAGTCTGACTGAGCTCTTAGAACCTCTGGGTTTGTCAGATAACATCTAGAGTGGAAAGAAGCAGGCGTTTGCAAGATGAACCTACTGGTCCTGCTTAACATATTTGAAGTGAAACTCTCTAAATGTTGGGGCAGGGAGGAAGGAGATAAAAGGAGAGGGAGAAAATGAATGTTATACCTCCCATATCAGTTTTACCATTTGTTTCATAAAAAGATATTAAAGCACAAGTCACCTAATTTTACCATTTTTGTACCACATATTCTTTGGGGGAAACACCGCGAAACCTAGAAGCTTTTGGGAATAATATAGCATAACGTGGAGAAAAGTGTGTGTGTTTATGTTGTGTTTTGTAACTGACCACTAATTCCCTAAATTAGTTTGTAGTTAACTCTCTCTTTGTGTAAGTGTGTAATGGGCTGCAGAGTGAAGTATTTTACTGGCTTCAATTTGTGATAAGTATGCTAGTCAAATGCTGTGGTGATGTGCATTAAATGAGTTGCAAAGCAATGATTGAGTTATGCCGTCTTCCCAATGGAGAGCTAATAAAAAACTTTATACCTTACAAACCATCATAACTCTGTATATGCCACATGAAATAAGGTATTAAAATGTTTTAGAGAGCTTTAAAAATTTTATTGGTACTTTTTCGGTATTTCTCCACCTATAAAGCTGGACTTCCTTAATTAGTAAGGACCTAGGCTCAAGGAAAAAAAAATAAAATGTCTGGGAAATATTGGAACATTTAAATTTTAAGTACTCCAGCTATGGTAGGTTTTGGTGTCATACAGTTAATGAAGTATGCTTAGACCAACTGGTCATCCATCCTAGGCAGAACATTCATACAGATTAGTCAGTACATTCATTCGGGGTTTCTGATTTAATTTCAAAGAGAGTTAAGTTCTTGGTTTGGAGGAATTATTTTATTCTCCCCAGGATCTTGCTGCTCATTAAAAGATCACTACACGCAGAAGAGTCATTAGCTATTCTATACATCACAACAGTATCCAGTCAAAGCGTTTCTAGCGGCAGACGGATGGGTCAGCAACGCTCATGTCAGAAAACATTTCTCACAAAAGGAAGCAGTTGGACATTCCAACTAATTTAAAACTCACCCAGGAGCATATGAATCCTATGTCCCAGAAAAATCAGGCAGTCATATTTTTTGCAAATGCTGGCTTCCCCTCCTCTGGTAGTTTGTCTGATGGACATGTGCTTAAACAGAGCACTGGAGCCCTGCACACTTCCAAATGAGGCCTGGAGCCATAGATGTCTGTGATGATCTGCAGTTTAACCCTTTCTTGCAGTTGAATTCTTCTGCCTTCACAAATACCCAACTTGCAGTTTCTTAAGTTGTAGCAGGGACTTAGTTATGCTTACCATAATGCACAAGATTTATGATCCTGGAGACCTCCATAAAACCGCTTCTGCTTTACAGGTACATGAGTGGAGTGAGGAGGGGAGCAAACAGCGGTGCCAGCCCCCGCTGAGGGGCTGCTACCGACTGGGGTGAGGCTGTTGAATAATAGGGAAAGTGTAGCTCGGGCCAATTCCCACTGCCATGCCCTAACCCCACTGGAGCCTTGTTGTAGAAGCTTCTCTTGGTTCTGATCCCAAAAAGCTGGGTCTTCACTGTGGTTTTTTTTTCACATATTGATGATACAATTTACATTACTGTCCCATAATGATGTTTTACCCCTATGAGTTTAAATAAAAGTATCTTCTTCCTCTCTTCTAGCTAGCTGCCATGGTCTCAGGAACAGCTACTCGGTTTCCTTTTTCCTTCTGCTTCTAGGTTATTTTCTTCGGCTAAACCAGATAGGCAAAGTCAGGGGAATGGGAAAAGGGGCAGCGTACCCTTTCTGCTTCCCTCTGCAGGGAGCAGCAGGTGACTTCTCACAGCTGCCTCTGCACCTATTCCTCATCCATTTTTTGGGCTGAGATGTTACAGAGACTCTGAAGTGTCACCCAGGTTTCCCAACAGTGTGCCATCGGAAAGGCATCCGGCCAAATGCTGAGGACAATTTCTTGCTTAGGATACCACTGCAGTGCAAACTACCCCAGGAAAAGCTACTAGGACAGTGGGAGCAGGACTTTAAACAGGCTCATCAGAGGCTACATCTGCACTACAGCTGGAGGTTCGACTGCAGAATGCCAAATAAGTTTAAAGTCGCTGGTGAGAGGGGGATGGTACTTACCGCAGCAAGGAGACACCAGGACTTTGCCTATTTAGTTGCTCTCAGCAATGCTCCACTGTTATCAGGACCTGAGATTAACTCTAGCTCTAATATATGTACGTACCTCTGATTGCAACGTGGAAAGTAAGTGAATGGCAGGACCTGAGAGCAGTTTAGCACTAGTCTACTGCTCTCTGCGTATCTCTGCAGGAAAAGGGAATCAGCAAGTTTTCTGTGGAGATTATGGCAGAAGCTAGTCAGCTTTTCCACCCGCTAGATGTGTGGAAAGGGATCTTTAGCCTAATTTGCCTGAAACTGTCAAATTTAACCCTTAAGATCCCACAGTATTTTACCTCTGCATGTAAGTCTTGCTAATAGCTAAAATTCAGAGCCTGGCAAGAAACACCACACAATCCCTTTGTGCATAACTGGTGGTATAAGCAAAGCATTTTTAATAGTGACTGAAATACCGATATGTATTTTTAAGATTCAGTGACTAGGCCATAAGAATGTCAGACTTCACACTTCAGTTGCTGCTTATCCGATGCACATTTGTGGGACATAAATATGATTTGAACATCTGCATCACACTTGTGGACTGTCAGCTGGACACTTACACTTTTCTATATGGAGTTCATAAGTTTTCTCCTGCAGCCTCTTCCAGGGACCATCTTTAAGTCAGGAGGTGAAAAGAATATGGTGGCTTCAAAAAGGAATTTAGGAATGGCTGCCTCAGTCCATAGCATAGCAAGAAGAAGTGTACTATACAATTCTTTAAAAACAGAAATATCCCTCAAATAAACACCCACATCCTGTCTGCAGGATGAATCAAAATTTCCCTTTTGCTTTGTCCTAGATCCAAATTACTCATCTTCTTGACAAAAGAGATGTTATTATTAAAATACAACCATTCCCAACACAGTGGCAGATTTTCTAAGAGGCTATTTTTTCAGGTCAGTGAAGCTGGGCAGAGTGTTCTGTGGTGGTACTTTTCTACCTCCAGCGCACGTTCCAGCTGTGGTTTCACACACTAAGCTGGCATCACCTCCTGCTTGCTCTCCTTTGCCTCGCTGCTTCCACTGTCTGTCCCTCTGCCTCTTTCCTTCCTCATCTCTTGCCTTCCTCCCACACTTGCCTTGTGGCAGAGTCCGTTAGCTGAGATATTTAAGTCACCAAACCCAGAAGAGACTTGCCCATGCTTTTGCTCCCTTTCCCAGCAGCATGGGGAGTTGAGCTGGCGCATGGAAGGGGGTGCCAAAATGAAGTGGTGGGAGAACATGGCAGGGAGCAGCAAGGAGGGAGATTTGCGAAGGGGGAGCAGGACCTTCCTCCTTGGTAGTGGCGAGAAGTTTTCACCTAACTTCATGTCATCAGGTCTGTCTCTGTCAGATGCAGCAAATACGATGGAATCACGTCCCTGCTGGATTTTACACACCTTATGCTCCAACTCATTAACCAAGACAAGATTTCAGTTTCAACAAGTAGCTGCTAACTACAGCTACTCTCTGAGCACCCAGGAGGCAACAAAATTTCCTTTTTCCAGTTTTCCCTCTAGAGTTATTAGGTATTTCACAGTGGCTCCATGGAGTAATAATGGTACCTAGACAAAACATCATAGATTTTTAAGTGCACACCTGAGAGCAATTATGCCAACCTTCCATTCTAAGTCTCCTCAACATGCCAAGCCTTTCTAGCTGCTTTGCTGTTAGCTGCCAGTATCACAGGGCAGCTAACATAATAATGGGCATCACGTAGCATGTGATGAACTTACCATTACCGCCCATTTTTTACTCTGGAAATTTGAAATGACCACCATCATTGTTCAACCTCATTTGGGAAGCCAGTGCACAGTAAACTTAGGTAATTAACTAAGTCTGTGGTAAAACAGGAAATCTAAGCCTGTGTCATCTAAAATTTAACCACACAAGTGCAGAGGGCAAAAGTGTAGATACCAGATTATGAGGCATATATTCATAAATTCCAAACCTAAACCTAAGCCATAGTTATCCATGCTCTTGCAAAATATAAAACAAGAATAATTGTCCTTTTTTTTTTAGCTTCCTTGGAAGCTATGAGGTACTTTGAGAAAGGCAGTAGTGAACTAAAAGAAATAATGTTGTTACACTTAAAATGCACCATAGTGCCACAGATACTGGGAGAAAATCCCAAATGGAGAAAAATTAATTTAGAATTTTTTTCTAGTGGGTTTTCTTAGAGGTGTGTAAAAAGATTGCCACTTAACAACTCTCAATTGTAAAAATATGATGGGGTAAAGTTGAATAGTCAATTGCAGAGTGACTTCAGTCCTTTTTGGGTTTCCTGGCAGTCCATAAATAGGATGTATGCTTAGATACCCCAGGTATCCTCTGATTCTGTCTAAAGGACCCATTTCATGCAAGATTGCCTTTCCTACGCTAGACAAACTTACTGTCTTTCCTCAGCTCAGAGTTCTGGTTTTCAAGGCCATTGGATATTTGGAGTTCCTGTCGACATCTCCGGCTCTTCAGCTCGTCACCACATCTTACTCCCATTGTGGAGCTGTCAGAATGGCTCTGACCCTCTGTCGAGTAACTCAGAGGAACCACAGGCTAAGTGGGTAGCACTGACAGATATGCACTGATGTGGATATCGCTGGCAAAGTTAAGAACTATTTTTGGCTTTTCATTTTTAATATCCACAAATCAGCAAGAAGTGAACTGGAAAGCGAATAGCCTTCTCCAGTAACATTAAGAGGTTATACTCCTTAAAATGTTTTCTTTTTTGGAAATGTGAGTACAGACAGTTGGATGACTTGGCTCATAATACCCCATACGTTAGCTCAAAGTTGAGAGCATCGGTAAAACCATTGTCCATTAAAACTAAGTGCTTTCTTGCTTTCTTTTGGCATCTGTCCTACAATAAAGTACCTTACCTTGAAATAATTTCCCTTTTACTCATGGGGATCACCACATTGGCTGGCAGGATGGAGTCACTCAGCAGGAGAGAAAGCGGTACCAAAGCCTATGGCCAGCTTAAGCATATTTGTATATTTGCATATTTAGACAGAGAAAGGAATGGAAAGCATTCCCCCGCCCCCCCTTTTCGTTGGCTGTCATTTTGAGCATGGCTAGAGGTAGGATGAGGTTAAAAGTTCAGGAAAGAGAGAACACGGATCAACATCCCATGCACTCGCTGTAACTGCGACAAGGGGCTTAAAACCTTTCCCACGTACCGCCATACACAGTACTCACCGCAAGTAGTCACCTATACTGTCTGGCTGCGATTACAGTCCGTGTCTCAGCCAGGAGCGCAGTAGGACAGTCCCAAGCCCGGGCAGGCGACTGTGCTTTCAGCACGCTTTGCTGGATGGATGAGACCTGGCATTTCCAATTAGGGCACTCACACAATGCAGCGGCCGGGCTGTGGCATTGCCATGCAGCCCAGCTCCTCGGCGCAGGCTCCCTCCCGCCGCCCCGCTCCGCCGGCATGGCAGCGCCAAGGTAAGGACTGTGTGCTCCCTGCCCTGTATTTAGGTGCAATAACCATGAGAAAATTTGTATTTCTTTTCTGTACGTGCTCTCCTCCTCACAGGGAAGTGCAGATCGGGATTTTTGTGCAGCACCATATTGAAAGGATGAGGAAGGACTGCCGGTTTCTCCCAGGCTTGTGAGCTGCCATCAGAAAGCAGCACTTCAAAATGGAAGGGGCAAGTAAGACCCCATCAGCCGACAGCAAGCAGACTGCCCCAGGGAGGCAGGGAGATGCCTGCCTGGAGAGGCGACAGGTATTCAATGGTGCTTGTAGTGGAAAAGAGATCCGCTTTTATTTTCTTTGGGGTAGACTCATCCTTTATTCTCATATGGCCAGAGTAGATTTAATAATGTTTGTAAAAAATGACAAATGCTTCATGCTGCAAATTTTGTTTGTGGCTGAATGACATTAGAACACAGGATTAGACAGATTAGCTTGCCCCAGATTTGCTAGCCTCGAGTTGTCTAAGGTTAGAAGTAAAACAATTAGCATACATTGGCAGCATGGCAGGCCAGAGCATAGACTCTGTATTCCTGAGTTTCACCATTCCTATTTCCAACAGCACAAACAATAACCCCAGAGACCCTTGCCTTTTATTTCTGCTTAATCTGTATGGGAGGGAACAATTTTTGATTGCAGTTGTTGTTGGGGATTTGTATAGTATTATAATTCACTGGCTGAATCTCGTCCTTGTCTCAAAACTTTCCACGGTAGTATGTAGCTACTGCCATGCAAAGCCTTCTTGCAGCCATCAAGAAAACTGCACTGGGCTCATGAATATCACCAGCATTGTGGATAACTGTGAGGAGTCTCACATTCTAGAGAAATCTTAAAAATAATTTGATCGGTTTCATCTCCAGCTGCCCACCTCCAACCCGCCACATTTTAGTGGGCATTTTATCTATTACACTCCTCTCCGACTTCTTTACCACAGTAGGGAATCTGCCAGCATTTTTTTTTTGGTCAATATTATCGAGGTTTTTGTTCACTGATAAGAGGAGATTTGCTGTACTGAAATAACAACAGAAAGCTTCTAACAGGTGCTGTGATAATTGTTCCTTCTAGCAAAGATCTAATTCATATGATAATCTGTCATCGTCTGGCATTTCATCCTAACTGATTTTTAATGCTATATTGATCTCAGCTTCCATAATTGGGCTCTTCAAATAGTTAATTTTCTTCTTCTCAGAGAAAGGGGAATTGCAGGTTTTGTTTCTTTTAGCCTCTTTTACTAACCGGTACGTGGTGCCATGGAACTAAATTTTGCATAACTTTTTTTTTTAAAGCAAAATCTACATTTCTGGAGCCTAAATAAAATATAGTCGACTTTCATTTGGTCTTGAAATCCTTATATAAGCCAAGATTTCTTACTTGAGAAAAGAAATTATAACTAACGAAATTCAATGGTCGTAATTTGCCTATCTTTAAAAAGCAATGATTTGATTACTTGCACAAAGGGTGTCACTCCTCATAATACCTCAGCCGGAAAAAAAAAAAAAAAAAGATGAAGAATTGTCAATAAAAAAAAAAAAGAAAAAAGAGATGCTTGCAGGCTTTTGTGAATATCTTTCTGAACTGTTATATTCTAACCTATATAAATCAGCAGCCACAGATGCAGTAGTTAAGCTAACAAAGACGTATGGTGCTCTGTGACCCTCACCATCCCTGTGCATCTGAAAACAGAACTCAGAACTATAAGGTTACTGCGAATGTGGAAAATGGCAGGCAGTCAGCTCTTTCACCCGACTTAGCAAAATTTAAGGCTAATCGAAAAGAAAAGTAAAAACATGGAACCAGTTCTTTGCATGGGGATGGGGGAGAGAGGAGAATTTTAGGTCATCTAACAGCTAATGTAAACTACAGGGTGGATTCCTTCCAGAGCTAAGCTTGTGATTACATTAATCATACGCACTAGAGCTAATGCTATACATTACACTTCCAGGATTTCAATAGCGGGTTAGAGCTAGAAAGGAGGGAAACAGTCCCCAGTATTGGGCACACCATTAACAGAAATAAAGAACATGAAAATAATTGCCGAAACAGCTAGTCGGCTGAATACTGAGGAAACAGTGAGTGAGCAATTATCAGTTTATAATCGATGTGACCATTACCCTCTTTTATAGTCTCTTTTTGAGCACATCTTTTGCACCTGGCACTTCAGGGAAACAGCAGCTGAAAGAGGACTCTGTAACATGTCCATAATAGCCTGCTCCCCTGCCTTCGGGAGCAAGTGGCCGTTTCAATGGCTGCAGATGTTAATGTAAGAATGGACACTGCTAGGTACCATTCTCTAGTCGGAATGCCGGAGTCCTTGTAGTCAACAGCTTGAGCTCTTTAATTCATGATACAGTCTTTATGCTAAAAGGTGTCAAGGAAGCACTGATAGCTTCTGCTTCAGATGTTCTCAGCAGACTGTGTAAACGATGTGTTGGTGTAGAAGGCCACAGAGATGTCCTATATTTACTTACAGTAAAGGCCTTCATTGTATTTTTCTGATGCCGTCTGCCTAACTTGATATGCATGTCAGCTGCTTAGCTTACTGAATTCTGAACACAGGAAAAAAACTCAACTATGTTATAACTGGTTCTTATTAAGCTGCTAAATGGAATACTAAAAGGTAGCTTAAAATCAGGTGCGTTTAATAAAGCTGTATTTGAATTGGCACACATACGGGTCCCATGTGTTTTTCAGTTTGCTAGTGTTGCAAGTTTATCATCTGTATTACCTATGCTTAAACGTTACTTCAGTCCAATAAAAACAGGCATCATTTACAATTTCTATCAAACATTGCTAAGTAAGTCCATGACCAGATTCGTTAGCTAACTGTCTGAGGCAGCATAACGCACCGTTGAATTTACTGTACCTTGGAAGGTGATTTATGCCTTTAGATTAGATATGGGTTTGGAGGATTAAAAAAACCCAACAACAACACGGGGGCATGAAGAGGGGATTTTCTGTATAGGACGCAATTTTAGTTTGAACACAACTATACAGAGCACTCATTCACCACAGTTCACTTCTCTTCTTAAATCTGCAGAAGTCCCAGAAAATAAATCACAGGGAGGAGTTTCATCAGTGCTATTATATGAAAATTCCACATTGAAGAAAGCTGTGTGATGGGACCTGTTGTGGGAAAGAGTGTTTTTTTGTTTCTTCACCAAAATTTCTTTGGGGGGAGAGAGCACGGGGACCTCTGCAGCAAACCTTTCCTGAGGGCTCCCTTCCCAGCCCTGGAGGGGGGCTGACACCCTTCCAGCTCTGGCCGCTTCCGTCTCTTCAGATCTGCTGTTATGACTCAGGCGAGGGCAGGTCCCGACTCCGACACAGATCCCAAAACAGTTCAGTATCCCAGCAAGACTGTGTAATACGCATTCGTAGCCAGACTGCCAAAACTAACCTTGGCCATAGGAATTTGGTGTCCTTGCAACTCTGGAGACATTGCATTCCTCAGATATGATAGATTTGTTGAAATACGAATAGTAGTTTTACAGATTTGCCTCAAACCGCCTTTCACATTCACAGTCATAGAAGCTACTCCTCTGATTTGGGACTCCTCAATACCTCCATAGTGCTTTGTTTGGTTGCTTACATGGAAACACAACAGTAGGAAACTATTTTATGTCATTTAGCAGTGAGAAAGAGAGCAAAGGAGCCAGCATTGTGCCATCATCCAGCTTTCTGGACCACCATCAGGTAGTGCCTAGAATAAAACTTGTTCATCTCTGCTTTACAGCAGCACCAAAGTGCAACAGGTTCCTACCTTTCCTTTTTCAGATTATGAAGCTGCAATAACTTATTAGAAAAAAAAACCCTGAATTTTAATTAGTAATCATGCCCATGTTAAGATAAATTTATGCTTGCAAAGGCTTCAGCAGATGTTTTTCATTGTAATGGCTGAGATCCAGAATCTTTTTACATTCTTATTTTCTTTCCTCAAACTAGAATAAGACCAGTGGTCATTCCATTTTTTTTTGTGTGTGTGTGTGTGTATGAAGAAAGTGGACACATGTAGAAAAAAAGATCCCTCTAAATAGGAAAAATAAATCAGAAGTACCACAAACCAGGATAAACTCAGATTTTCTGAGTGATGCAGACATTTGGAAATAAAAGCCATCTGAAACAGTAATTTAAAAAACACCACAACTTCTTTTGAAGTGAGATTTCTCAATGAGGAAAGCAACTTCTTTGGCTCAAGGAAGATGCAGTGGCACCACAAAGCTCATGCAACTTTCCCAAATATTTCAGAAACCCATATAAACTCATCCAAACCAAAAAGGAAAACATAAAACAAGATATTTGACTCACAAACTAGCCACTAAAATGTCAGCTGGTTACAGAGTGCTCCCACCTGCCAAGGCTGAAATCTAGGACAAAGATCCCAGAGGGGTCAAAATCCTGTAATCCCTACTCAGACCAAAGTCCTATTAACTCTAAAATTTCCCTAAAAACGAATGAAAATACCTGCTTTATACAATGAGGCTAGAGTTAAACATTTTTTATTGAAACAACGTGCTTGTGGAAGGTGCCAGGCTGCAAGTCCCAGAAAACAGAAGGCAGCTATAGCTGAGGCAGAAGTAGGACTTGCTTGTTCATCAACCTGCCGTGACCTGAGGCCAGGACAAAGAGTTCAGTCTCCCTGCCTGCTTAAACCCTTGGCTTGGGAGCTTTCGTAGCCAGCAAGGGCGCTAATTAGAGTCAACTGTGGTGTTGACACACGTGTACTGGGAACTAGGAGGAGACCCACCTCATTTTTACAACAGCATCGCACAGAAAGAAGTTTTTGGTTGGTTTGGTTTAAGGACTTGATTAGAATTTGAGCCAATAGTTTCCAAGGGATAGGTGCCGTATCCACTGCCGGTCTTCTAACCCAGCCAGCTTTGTACAGGATCAAATTTATATAACAGTCCAGACTCAGCAGTGACATAAATAAGGGTATAAATTTCATGCCAAGTGTAAATGAGTAATAAAGTAGTTACAAAGTAGTATGCCTGTACGCTGATTTGGCATTCCATGTGTGTGCAGAAGCAATTTGGTATGCTATGGGGACAAAATTCAGCCCTGGCATAAATCAATGGGACTCACAGCTATTGAACACCAGAACTGAAATAGGACTCGAAAGCATTTTAGACGGTGTAGGAATTAGTGATGGGAGGGATATGTGAAGGGAGTATGGATGGGGAACAACACAGGAGAAAAGAGCAGGAAAGAAGCGAGGAGAGAGGAGGGCAGAAGGTGAACAGGACCTTCTCTGTTCTTTTCACTGTTCCTTTTCTTCAATTGGAACTTGATTATTTATTTTTTTTTTCAGTCCAAACTGTGCGATAAATTGGGGAACAGCTTGGAAACACTTAAAAGCCTTTTAATGATCAGTTACACCTGATGAGTAACAATCATTCAGGTCAGTTCTGAACGAGGTCCAGAGACCTCTGCGGAATTTCCATCTGCTCGCCGCAAACAGCTTCAGGGGAATTTGGCCGCCGAATATACTTGAATCCATAGTGTTATAGTCGAGATGAACTGAGCCCAACGTATACAGTTTTCTAGACCTAGTTTCCCGCAGCAAACAGACCCCGAGTGATAAAACTACAGTAATACAAACACCCAGACACCCGAAATGAAGGGTACTGGAAATCTGGGTGAAAACAGCGAACTACTAAGATGTAAGACTGGTAGCTGGAAGCAGGCATGGTTTTACCAGGTGGCTAAGGCAGTTCAGTTGTGACTCATTTTATCAGGCACACTTGCATCACAAAAAGCGAAGGAGAGCTGCGTGTCTCTGCCACTCCCCTGTATAAACTGAAGCATTCCTTGCAGTGTTTATTATTGCGCTGTGGAAGCCTGGAGGAGACCAGCAAACAATGGCATACGGTATTGCCTAACAGGTTCCAGATTATCCAAATAGTTTGTAAGTGGGCATGAGGGAGCAATGCAGAAGTTCTGCAAATTGTCACCATACATTTCAGACATTTATAAGCTCTCAGGTGTTGATCACAGTGGTTTATTTATATACTATGTGCGCAGTGCTAAGGTCCTCAGCACTAACAGGGAACAGAAGGCAGCTTTTTGTTATTTTTTGGTTAGATTTTTTTTTCAGACTGAGCACTTGCTACCAGTTTTAGACAGCAGGTTTTGATATTTTAGTAAAAACTTATGCTGATGTCACTGTTGAACAAACTTTCACTATGCAGAGCTTCTACAGACATTATAGGCATGGGCATTTGTCTCATCATTATGTATAAATGCACTTGGATTATCAAAATACTCTCCGATACATTTTCTGAGACTTCCCAGAACAGGAAACAATAAAATTCAGGATAAGGTATGGGTATGTGAAATCTCCACTGTCAGCAAGCTGTACGATTTCACTACATCTATTTTGTGCATATCACCTGCATTTTGTTACCAAACCCAGTAGAATCTGCTTAACTGTATTCAAATCACATTTAAATTTAGTGGCACAGTTTCTGAAAATATTTCTTCACCACCCACTGAAAGGATGCTTATAATTGATGTGGTAAGCATAAATTTATTACAATTATTCACCTATTTGATCAACATTCACCCACATACTGTCACTCCTTGCTGGAAGTTTCATCCACATATACTTGGAGAAACACATTTAAAACCACAAAATGGTGTCACGTTTTGCTCCAATGCAAAAGCTTTTTTCTTCTGCACTACTGTAACAAATTGTAGAATAAATAAAAACTGTTCTTGGGTTCTTAAGAATGCTCAGGCATGGGCTTCCAAAGGCTATCAGAAACAAACAAACACACTTCACAGCATATCACCATCACCCATCAAAACATCGGTTGCTGAGAATTATGAATACTTCCATGGCAACGGGTAAAAATTAATAACAGAGAGTGAAATGACGATAAATACTTTCCCATTGATATATAGACCCTTAAGAATTTTTTTTCAGATCCTTCCTTGAGAACAGAAAAGATAGAAACATCAGGGGAAGCTTGCCTGTCTTGTGAACTACACTTACCAGAATTAGGCTGATGAGGTTGCCTTTGGTTAAACTCGGGATATTTCAAAACCAGCTTCACATAACATCCAGTGTATCCAGCTCCCGGTTAGACTCCATCAGAGGGCAAAGGTTGGGTTAAATGGTAGGTTATTTAACCACCTGCTTGAATTAGACAGATCTAGGTTAAAACATGCACTACGGTAATCAGAAGCTTTTGGTTCATCAGAGTCTGGGGCAACACTTATGCACAAGCACACACTAAAGCAAGAGCGTTGTCACAGCCGGGATAGGAAATGTTGCAGAGCTGCCTTGACTCCCAGAAGCCTCCACACATCCTTGACCTTTCTGCCATCAAGCAATCTATCCAGTCACACCGATTCACAGAGCCAGAGGTAATTGGGATGAGAGAAAGATCCCGCAGGATCCCTGACCGGCTCAGTTCTACATAGCACAAGTTCTCCTGTGCAAGAGCAGACACGGTCCCCCCCCGCCAGTCTCACAGGTGGTATTAAAGTTTAGTCATAATGGGGAACAGGGGATAAGAAGAAATTGATTGACACATAATTAAGTTAATTGTGGCACCCGTGCACTTCATTCAAGATTGAAGCTCAGCAGCTGTATAAATTAGGTGTTTGAAAAGAGAAGAATTCGGTGAATAACCTTGAATCTACTGTCCTTAAACAAACAGAGATTTACTTATCAGAGACACACTATCATTTATTGGAGAATGTCATAAAAAGGTGAGAACTCAATATTTTAAAGCCCGTGTGCAGCATCTTAATAAAATATTCTGTCAGTCATGCAGCAAAGTTCAAGCATCCTCTTTAGATCAGACTGGATTTAACCAAGGCTAACAATTGGTTCTTTTTCCTTCACCAAACAAATTTAGGGACTATGGCTGTCTGGAAGCAACTTCCTGGGTCATCAGCTTAGTCACCTGTTCACAGATCATGAAATTCCTTCATGTACACACTGTCCCTAAAACCAGAAATATTTTTCCTCTCTGCCCATCCCTCCCCACCTCACTCGGATCGAAAGTTTGTTCCGTAAGCTGACTGCTCAGGTTTACGCCAGACCTGTCCATACCTGGCAGAGCGCAGTGAAGGAGTGTAAGTAACAGAGATAGTTCGGCTTCAGAGCACATAAAGTTATGTCACTGGCGATTGGAACCCATCAGATAAGATAGCCCAACTGTTGTGTGTGAAATAGCTGTGAAAATGGTGAAAATCCTTTTTTTGCTACTGTCTCACACAGTATCCTTGTGAAGATCACAGGACAGATGAAATGCAGTACCCAGTTTTACATTACCGCAGTGGGGCATAGTTTGTCGAAGTCTCCCAGGAATCCCTGACTTAGTTTCCCAGAAGCAATCAGTAGCATGTTCCAGAGAAAATCTTCTTATCTGCTCCTGGCTAGCTAGCATCAAGCTGAGGAACAGATGGTATGATCCTTTAGGAAAATGGAGATAGATGGGCTGAGGCGAATTAGACCGTTTGGATCTATTTATCTGATGAGAAATGAAGCCCTGAGCTGGCATTGCCTTTTCCTGAGGTGGGAGCGGCAGCAGCAGATGTGAAGATGAGCAGGTGAGACGACGAGATCAGAAGGCACCTGCTGCTTAGATGTACATCTCCTTTACAGCCAGCTCGTAAGATGCTGGCCAGCTGTCTAGCTGAAATTAGCACCTTCTCGAGGTTTAGCTATCAAAGCAAGAAGCTAGGTAAGACCGGGTGATGCTGACAGAAGAGGGAGAAGTCTTCTGTTAGAGTACCTTTCCAGGGATTATCCACTAACAGGGTTTTGTTAATCTTTTTTGGATTCTTGCCTGTAGCCACAGCAACTGAGAAATCACCGCTTTCTGCTGTGACCAGGCAAAATGCTCTTCAGTCTTTGTTAATAGAGGTCTGGCAAAAGCCTTTATGATTTGATTATTTCAGTTCCTACTGAAAAAGCTCCAGTGAAAAGCCTCCCTGAAAGAGCTCCAGTGAATAAAGAAGGAACAGTCTGGTTGGGGTGTTCCCATAATCATCTTCACCCTCTGAAGCGCCTGTTCAAGAGGTCTTCAGAGACCTCTGCAGAACTGGTCCTTAGGACCCGTTGTAGGTATTTGTTACACAGAGAGGCTCCTCAGGCAGTTGCTGTCCCTTTGTCCTGGCGAGGCAGAGAATATGTGGGTACGGGATCAGACCGTGGGGGCTGCACGACAGCCGTACCCCTTCAGAGCTGAGTAGTCATGGAGAGTGTTGCACCAGCAAAGCTCCTGCCAGCTGGAAGTGACACCACGAAGCGACATGTGCGTCTGGGCTTGGGACTGCTGTTTTGTCAGAAGCACCTTGCTTTTGCATTCGTATGGATTTCGCTGTGCCCATGAGAAGGGTGGCTGGAGGGGCCCGCTGGGTCAGGCCCTGTCCCCTTTGCTCTGGGAACTTTCCCTTTCAGCCTGCTTAGATGGGTAAATAGGGAAGGAAAACGCAAGGGCAGAGGCAGGTTTCTCCCAAACGTTCTTACTCCTCTGCCCATTTGTATGGAGAACTAAAACAATTAAAAAAAAATAAAAAGAGGAGAAAAAAAAAAGGGGGGAGAAAAAAAGCAGTTGTCTTCTCCCCGCAGCAGGAATCACACTGTGAACAGCCACTGAGTGACAGAGTAAGAGTAGGAGGTTGGGCTTAGCTGCCTTTATTCCTCGGTGCATGTGGCTCACAACAAAGGCCATATGCCCTGATCCTAGACATCTAGTCTTTTAAGCAGTCTTCAGCATGCAAGTAGCTCTATTAAGCATTATTAATTATTACAGCATATGGCTGTAAAGTTAAAAACGAGAAAAATCTTATCGGTCCCTTTAATTAAAATAGCTATACAGCTAACCTCTTAAACAATGTTTGTAGACAGGAAAAAAAGAGAAATTAATAGTCTTTTTTTGGTGGGTGAGCTATTTGCAAGGCACTCCTGATTTCTGCACAAGCACTCATTCTTCATAGAGACTGAAAAAAAAAAAGTTTAGAATAATACCTGTCAAACTATGAGGTTATCTGTGAATCGTTCATTTTGACCATTCACTATCAATGACATGCAATTTGTCCCATGAAATATTTTGTGCTATCTCAATGGGTGAGATAGTTTTATACAAGAAAAACAGCTGAAGAAGGGTAGGACAGGTTTGTGAATGCCACCAAGTGAACTGCTATTCAACAAAAGACATGAGACGGATTCTGCTCCTATTACTCTCGTATTTCTAAGGGACTATTCAATGTAAGATTGATCAAGTTGTCAGTTACAAATGACATCAAACAAAAACCTGTGTGGCTTATTGATGAGTTTATTTGCAATGCTGTGTTTTCTGTTCTTTGCTTTTGCTGAAAACCAAAGCATATTGAATTTGCTTGACATAATGAAGTTGATTCTTTATCTGCCATATTCTGGTACTGAGCAATTTTATATACATTACAAATAAAGCTCTAAGGTGTAGTTCTTTTCTCATTTTTCCTCCTCAAAACCAGAGAATTCTGCATACTTAGAATTCAGCTATACCACCAAGGAACAGAAATGTCTGATGGGATCTTTTCCATTCAAAAAAAAGATAGTAGCTCAAGAAACAAACACTTGACAGAGAAGAAGCATTTTATTCCATATATATACATTTTGGCACAGGCAGACCAGTTGATTTGCAAACCCCGTTGTTTAAAATATTAATCTTATTGGTAAAAATAAAGGAAACTACTACTTCTTATCCTTGCACTTTAAGAAAACTGCTCAGTTTAATAGAAGACGACAGAGACCTGAACATTTCAGTAGAAGCAAATGATAAAAAAGCAAGCCCTATTTTGAAATGTGCCTCAAATTTTGGAAAGAAAATACAGCTGGGCCCTCTTCAGTCTAGTCTGTTAACTAACCTCATCAGGTTGAAATCCAGCCCTTTCCTATAAGCACCAGGCTTTTGTAGTGTTTTCTCGACCCACAGTCAGCCCCAGCTCACTAAGTGCTTGCATATGCATAAACAGAACAAGGCATCCTTCCCCTGTCTGCCCCCTGAAAGCCTCAAACGCTGAAGTAAAGGGGAACCTTTTAAGCAGGGTTTTAATTAGCACCCATTGTTCCTTGGCTGGCAGGACAGGCAGAAAGGCCCAGTGATTTGAAAACTGCCATCACAGTGGGAATCTAACTTTGCAATTGAATCAATCTGCAAACGCCACAGGACTTGTACACTGAAAATAAAAAAAGAGGGAGTAGACCACGGCATTAATTATAGCGGTGTACTCATACTACTACATTTAAGGATCTGTGAGCATTTCTCTCGTATATTTTTAAGAGGAAAATAGAATCATATAAATCCACTAGAGAATGAGACCTGGTCATACAAGTCTAAACATAAAAGTGAAATTCAGCATTAAGTCTGCCACTTGATCTTTAACTTGTAGCATCTGTACTACAGATGGTTATTTCTGAAGATGTCTGAAATGGCTAACTGGGAAAAAGGGATTTCAGGAGGAAGATATTCTTTGGCTTTAGCAGGCTTGGTATATAATAAGCAGGGGTTTAGGTTTAACAGAAATTCCTCCGCCTTCAGTAGAGAGGTGCATGTGTGATGATGCATGACATGATGCAGCTGTTTCAAGAAAACCAGGCTCCAAACTAGAATGCCTCAGATATGAACTTGTGCTGGAGGCTATCTTCTCAAATTTGAACAGGTAAAACCTGACTGACTCTTTTGCGGCTCTGCACCAGCGCAGGCCGGGCTCACCCCCAGTCATTCTGCCTACCCTCGTGGCAGGCAGGCAATTCACCTCCTCATATCAGCCAGTTATTTCTGCAGAGGGCTTCTCCCTGCCTTTTCAAGGACCAAACAGAAGCATATCTTTGACTCTTAGTTGAAACAAAGGTGGAAAATAAGCAAGACCAGTGAAAGCAAATTATACTCAAGCTCATTTATCAGTACTGTCTATTTTATAGCTATATGGAGCGTGCAAAGATTTCTATCTAAATAGAATGTAAAAAAGAATGACATGGAAAGACATCTCATCTTGTTGTAGTTATGTTTTTGAAAGATTTATTCTCTTGAACAGTGTTGTTTTCAGGACAATGGTCACTATAATTCAGAGACAAGAGGACACTCCAAGCAAAAAACTTTAAGTTAAACTTTGAGTGAATAAAATAATTTTAAATACTAAAATAAGAAATGGTTGGGAATAAAAAGTGTTTTTCAAAAATCTGTTTAATGTTAATGTAAGCAGTCAGTTCTATGAGAAATTATATCTACTTTCAGTGCCAAAAAACAGAATAAGGTTTTCTTATCAGCACAGGTTTTCTTCCTGACGGCAGCTGAGATTCCCTGACATCAAGATGGGGGAGCAGTGAAAAGGCCCGCTCTGAGGAACAGATATATTTATGGACCCTTTTCAGCTGCCTAGAATCTGATCTGAATCAAAACATGGATGTAGCCAGGAGCAATTTGGGAGCTACATGCAAAGCAAACCTCCTGCTGATTTGAAGAACACTCTTTTAATTGCATGTTAAATATATCTTAAAAGTCCACAAAAGCTGGCAAGACAAGCTTTCAGAAGCTAAGACGTATCGAGAGTAAAATCATCTAAGTAAAAGCAAATATAAAAAGTAAAATCAGCTTTTTTCCTCCATTCCTCTCTTCTTGTTCAATGCACAGGATGGGCAGAGTTCAAATAATGAGCAGCTACGCAATATTTGTGCCTGCAGGCCTTATTTACTATACACAATTCATATCCTGCTCTAAAGACAGAGTTATTAAATTCCCCCTGAACTTTTGCATGGCTCTACTCACAATATTGTATCTAAGGGCTTTGTGAACAAAATGAGTTTATTTTTACATGTTTCTGAGGACAGGGACGCATTGCAAGAGGCAAATGTTATCATCATCTCATAGAGGGGGAACTTAAGGTCAAAAGGCCAAAAGTATTTTGGGCATGTAATTTAAAGGCCTGATATTTTTGAGAGGACTTCACATTAAGAAAAGCTTCATCTATTTGAAGCATGAATAACCTTGTTTACTTCAGCTCCAAGACTGAGGTTGGTTTTTTTTTTTTTCTACAAATCTGCCCACATCCCTCCAGAAAAGTATGCCAAAAATGAGTGACCATCTGAAAAAATTTGGCCTCACTGAATGGCCAAAAATCACAGAGCAACCCAAAAATTAACAACAAGGTTCATTTTCCCCTTCTTGCCATTCCTACCCAATTTTCCCTTAGCAAACAGAGGAGTCCCACAAACAGCAGTGTCTTTGTTAAGTAGCTTTGATTATTTCTCAGAAAAGGTCTACCTTTTCTGTACAGTGAGGACGATGTCCTGTGGGATAACAGCAGAGTCAAGACCATCTGGATGTCTTCACGCTTAAGCATCTACCTTACCTTCCTTGGGAGTTGGGAACCAAGCTCCTGCGTAGTCAAGGAAGAGAGGTGCCTCCAAAGAGCAGTTCTGAACGCCTAGGTGGGGTGGGTGGCTAGTGTCCATCAGTGGGGCTCCCTCTGGGTGCCCCTATGAGCCCACTGAATTGGAGGAGGATGGGGTTGTATAGGCCAGGTGCCAGGTTATGGTGCACAAGAGAAAGAAGTTTTGCAGGCAAACTACCTTCTGGTGTTTTTCATCTTTTTTTTTTTTTTTTGCTTAGCTTTGCGACATTATATTCTTCCAAGCTGGTATTTAAAAAAGAAGATACCCTGGGTATTTACTCACAAAACTCTTGATTGAAAATAGAAGGCTTCCCTTCTGTTCTTGTGTCAAAACCTGTGCTGTACATCCCCAGAGCTGGAAGGCTCAGTGCCGTTGCAATAACTTCTGATACTTGTGGGTGTGGAAGACTGCTTGCTGCTATGGGATCTGCACGAGCTACAGCATATCCAGCACGGGCAGCTCTGCTGTGGGGAGTAAGAGCTGTGTCCTGCCTGCAGATAAGTGAGGCTCGGAAGCACCGTGATCTTTTCTTATCCTCTAGAAAGAGGTGTGCTGAGGTATGCACAAACCTCTGTCTATTCCCCACTGTCTTATCTACCCTGCAACCCAGTCAGGCCCAGTTACCTTAGGTCCAAATCCCTTTCCCACCCCAATTCCTCTTGCAGTAGTATTTTCCAACCAATTTCTTTCCCTCTTTAATTCCTATTACCATCTCTTTCTAGTTTTCCCGTTGCTGCTCAGCTATACAAGCCTTGTTTCTTTTTCATTCAAATACAACACCTCCTTTCTCCGTGTTGCCAGGACCTGGCAGGAAATCCTTAAGGACATGGTTAAATGGATTTGATAGCCTGAGCAGCCCAAACCAGTCTATTTCCATTACACATCCAACTCAAATGTAAAAATATTCTTTGGAAACACAGTTGCCAAAAACTTACAAAGTTTCAACTGAGAGTGTTCAAACTACAATTTAAAAAGGCTTAAAAATTGGACAGATTTGGGTAACAGAATAACAGAGCCCTTTTCTGACGGAAGGCGAGCCCGAGTCACTCCCACCTTGTGTCAGAAATGCACGTTCTTTTGTTTTATACTGGATGGGATCATTTCATATGGACAACTGAGGGGCGTTTACCTCAGAATACCCTATATGAGAAGCATAATTGTTTTAGCAAAGTAGAAAACTTTCAGCTGAAGAACTTCCCATCTCTAATGTTTGATGGCTGCGACATTGCTTTAGAAAATGGGACAGATATGTTAAAATCCTCTGGAGGATCAGAAAATTGATTCCAGCTTTCCAGAAGGCTCTCTGGAAAAAAACCCGAGAATTTACCAACCTTTAACTTCTTAAAATTCCCCTTCATTAACTTTAATTTTCTTGAAAGCCTTCCCCAATTAAATGTTAAGAAAAAAAAAAAGGAAAAAGAAAAAAAGGTATTTTTGGGTTACCTTTAGTCCAAACCCCAGAGGTCTTTCCTTTCCTTTTTCCCCTCTTCCCAGGCAATTTGGATCTTGGGAGTCCCTATGATTGCTCACAGGAGGTGACATCTGGCTGCGAACCTGGTTCATATGGGACACAAGAGACTTGAACAGCAGTTCCAGTGAAACTGATTTGGAAAATGGATTCTAACTCAATACTTGACAACCTTAAAAAAAGAGGGGTGGGGAGAATTTTATAAAAAGCAAATACTTCAGGCACAAAAAAATTGTTAAAAACCTATTTTCCATAGAAAAACAGCATCAACGGAAAGTGTTTGAGCAATCCTAATAACTACCTAGTGAAATATGCCATAACATTGACTTTGACTTTTTATGCCTTAAACACAAATGCACCTCTTTTCTTTCTGTCTTATTTTTAATTAAATAGAATTTTCCTACCACATTGTCCAAAGGTAGAGGAAATCACATAATACCCCTACCTTTCCTTTGGGAGAAAAAATGCTGAGGAGTTTTTAATCTTTAGCTCTCTCTTACTACAGATAGCAACACATGGTTTTACAAGTCAAGGTCACATTTAGCTAGTTGTCATGGTGAATGAAAACACAGGGGAAATTGGGCATATAGCATTTAATTTGGTTTTCTGGGAGAAGTAACATACAAGAAACCCTGTCATGAAGAGACTGTGTTTAGCCAACCTCTGGTACCTTTAACAGTCATCTTTTTGGCACTCACATTTAAACAGAGCAATGAACCTGTTCCTCTCCTCAGCTGTAAATCAATACCACCAATGTGTCCCTTAAGAAAATCATTAACAAATTGTACAAATGCCTGACCAGTCGATAGAAGGATTTCTGTTTCAATTGTCCGTGGAAAGAAAAGAAACTCTTTTAGTAACATGTTCAGAGCAAGTTCTCGTTGTGCATTACAATCATTTTCAAGATAAATATTTCAAAAGACATAACTGACTCGGTGCTAAATGTTTTCTAGGAAAAATAACAATCATATATGTATGTATGAGCTCTTAATGACTGTTCTCTCCAAAGCAGGAATTGAAAGAAGCTGAAAAAATTATGGAAAATGCAATTCCAAAACAAACCTTCCATTTTTTCTAAGTATCTTGAAAGGGTACCTGAAAAAAACTTTCTTACCAAAGTACCTGAACTCCTGTAGGTGAGGTTCCCTTAGAGAAACTCTTCTGGCAACCGCCTGCTCCACGTACAAATCAAAAAGCTGGCCTGGAGAGCGCAGGAGTAGCACTATGAGGAAAAGGGCAGTGATAGGCATCAGCTGAGGAAAGACCAATATACGGTTGCTGTTTGTGCTTTCTCCAGAGGCTAAAAAACATTTGAAGACATCTTAAATTGGAAAGCAAGACAGTTTGAATTTTCACTAGTAAAGTGGAGAAAGAACAAGTTGCTGAAAAAAAGGACAGAAGAGTGCAATTTTTAGAGAGCTGTGCTGCAGTTCACAATAAAATCCTTTCAGATCGGGATATTTTGGACGGAAATGATGTAATCTATCACTTTTGACTGCCAGTGGAAGCTCCTAATACCTTCTCTAAATCTAGCTTGGAATCATACCAGGCACTTGGATGTGCTTTGCCCTGGATCAGAATACGACCAGCTCTTCCCTCTGTCCTGGCCCATCCCTGTGGCAACGGTTACATACATTCCCACAGAAGTCTGGGCCCAGCAGTTTGAAACTTTCCATTGAAAACCTGGCTGCATTTATTGAAAAACTGAGCAGTGATGTCACCTCCATGGCTTACCCTTTTTGTCCTAGGAAAGAAAGATTAACGTTTATTTGCTGTTAGGTAATGGGAGAAAAATAGAACCAGAAAGAAAAAAATCACCCATAGAACTAACGCTTGAATAGCTACTTCAGGTTACATTTCCATTTTGTCCAACCATTCTGAGTCTGAAGGGTTCCCCCTCACTCCCATATCCTCCTCCCATATCTTCCCATTTTCCCCCTGTCCCCAGGAAGGAGTACATTCCAGCTATGTGACTTGGACGTCTCCTTCCAACTCAATTTTGCACTTTGGTTTGTCTCCTGCTGTTCAAAGGGCACTGTTTTAAGGGATAATCTGACATAATACCTATGTAGGGGCATGGTATGGACAAAGGGACCCTGATTATTGTGAGCACATTCTAAAAAAAATAAATCTCAGCATTCCTTGATGGAGCAAAACAGGGAATGAAGAGAGGAAGTGGAATAGAAAAGCAAATACCAAGCTGCAGTTTATGGTAAGACTGATTCAGAAAATACTACTTTCCATGCAGGCTTACAATTATGTATCTGGCGTAGTAATTTTATGTAAAAGTGACGAATCCCATGTTTGCTCCTGGTTACAAGGAGTGCCATGGCTGTGCAAGAGAAATAACAAAGCTGGTGTTCACACGAATTCCCTGAGCATGCAGAGGGACGGTGCAAAGAATGAGTGGGTTTAAATGGTAATATCTAGTGACCCCAGAGCTCCCTAAGCAGAAAAAGAATGAGAACGAGGATTTCTAACAGTAGTGGCAAATTCCTTATTAATGTGCGCAGACAGCCTCATGTGCAGTAGTGACTTTGGTGCACTGCTTTCTGACAGCTCATGCCAGAGCCATTTTGTAATGTTAAAAGGCTAAGTAGTGAAGAGGAGGGAGAAGGGAGCCAAGCAGGCTATTATAATAATTCATATTAGCCTTGTAATACTTTCTGTCATGTGCTGTTCATAAATCACAAAGCAAGAAAGTTTGTTACATTGTCCTAAGGTATACGATCGCTCAGAGAAAAACTCTTATCAGATATGTAAGTACAAGAATAGCCCAATGGCTGCTGCTGGAGACAACTACATATGCCTTCTCCTTTGGGGGTACTGGATGTATCAAGATTCAGGGTCAGGATGTCCTAGGATCCTTTATTTTGTGCCTAATACAGGTAACATTGCATAGCTACCTAGTTATTTCAGTATTACCGAAGGTGTAGGAAAAAATCCCGCATACAAAGACAAAAAGAGCAATTAATTTCTTCTGAACTGTAAAAATCCCATCTCCCTCCGTATTTTTATTATGCTGAAATAATGACAGAGCAGAGACAGAGAAATCATTGCAACTCTGCCCACGTGGTGTTCGGGCAAAGGCCCAGATTCTCCAAGGACAATGTGCTTCAGGTGTTTAAGTGTGACAAGAGGACATAGCCCTGATATTAATTGCACCTCAGAAGTGACTACTTCTTCCAGCAGCTGCAAAAGGAGATAGTTAAGCCTCATTAGCTAAATCCCAACTCTACTTTGGATGCTAATAAAGGATGTGGTATAGCTGTCAGACAGTAATTCTTCCTCCTTGGAATCAATACAGCATAAATTGCCCAACAGTGGGGCTCTGGGCTGAAGGGGAGGTGTTTATAGGTGAAGCGTGAGATCAGTGCACAACTTTTCATCTTTCATCCCAGCAATACTACTTCTATATTGTAATTTGAACTACAGGTCAGGGAAGGTATCTGAAAACACAACCGCGAGAAAAAGGTAAGAGAATTTGTGTTGAAAATGCAGCTGAGATGAAGAGTTTGTGGAGAAGACAAGAACATGAGGATAATACGAGCAACGAATCAGAGAGCCTGGGATAGGGAACACATCTCATAGAGGTACAAGCAGCGTTGGGGAAAAGGATGCAGAAACAGCAGCAGAAGTACTGGGATTAAATACACATGTGAAAATAAAATCAAAGTATGTGACTTTCTTTTCCTAAAGTGGAAATAATTGTCAAATACAAAGTATTGGAGAAAATTTGCACATAACACAAACGTTGGCATATATGAATGAAGACAGAACATGTGTACAAAGTGATCTCAACTGCTGGATAAGAAAATCTTTTCAAAAGACAAAATTGATATGAGTTTTGGTTATTGCAGACTTAGAAACCTAGGGCATACATTAAAATGGCATTTTGAAATCTTTTTAGAGTAGTATCTTGAAAAGCAACCTTTCTGAAATGATTTAGGGTCCAAGTAGGCAAGCAATACAACATAAGCTTCCACTGTGATGCTGTGGGCAAAAGGCTAATATAATCCGTGGATGTACAAATGTAGGAAAAATGGGTGACGACTTCATTTTTCTCTACAGCAAAGATGAATTCATTAGAAAGGTAGCTATATTGGAAAAATTGGAGCTCTTAAAAGCGGAGTCACAGTTCAAGAGCCATAGAAAATACCCTACTAAGAGAGACTTAAATACTTCAACAGATTTAGTCCATTAAAAAGAAAACTGAGAGTCGCTTGACTGCAGTGCACAAGTACATTTATGAGAAGAAAATAGAGGGCCCTTTAACAGTCAAGAAGGTAAGATAAAGGTTGGAAGCTGAAGCTGGACATACTTATATGAGAAATTATGCACTTTGGGTTTTCATACAGAATCGGTGATCAACTTCTGAAACAAGTGAAGTTTTAGACACATTTGTTGTTTGAAATCTGCATGTCAAAACTGGGTGTTTTTCTGAGGGGTATGATTTTGCCGTGTGTGTTATGGACTAAGTCTAGAACAAAGAAAACAGACATGCCATTTTCACAGATAAACCAAAATACAGTATGCTTAGCCAAAGCTGAAAAACTGGGGGAAATGGCACTTCCATTTTAGTTGTTCTCTCTATTTTTAAAATTTAAGGATTTGACCCAAAGCTATAAAGCTTCTGTCAAGCTGAATTGCATCTTTTGTTTCGTATACTACTTTACCAACATGTTTTGTCTAGCTCTATTCAGCTCAGAGCTAAAACTGTGAGATTTAGTGGCTTTGATTTACAGGTTTGATGAGACAATCAAATGATCTTGCCAAAATTTAAAGTCTATAAATCTATCAATTTATTCTTATTAACAAAAGAACTTTGCATGCTGATGTTTATCTACTGCAGCTTAGTATCTTCCTCTTTTCCTAACAATAATCAATGAATATGTTCTCTCATATATTTCACTTCATTAAAAAAATACTATCCTTATCTGCTTCTCTGAACTGCTGAAAAAGCACATCCATTCATGCATAGACTATTCAATGAATTTGAAAATAAAGCTTTATGTTTAAATCAGCATCCCATAGTCTGCTCCTGATGATTCCCTGTCTTCCCCAAAAGTGACATCAATTGTGATACTGCGTAGTGTGCACTAGTCTTTCAATGACACTGCATCCTTTGAAGCAAAAGTAGTTGACAAAAGCATCATCCGAGTTGTGGGTACCCTGGCAGCAAATACTGATGATTCTCATGAGAAATTTTCTTAGGAACCTGAAAAGCAACAGGAAGAATTTGAAAGTTGGGGGAGGCGACGCTAAGCACTTGGCAAAGTTCTCTTTTTATCCTTAAATTCTGCTCTTCCAGATACCCCTCTGCGAGACAATGCAGGCGTCAGACTTCACTGTCTGTTATTGGAAAACCGGGCTGCCTAATCTGTATAGGCAGAAGACAGAGCAGAGCCGCGGAGTTTCTATGGAGATGGGAATTGGTGAGGAAGTGCATTTTCTCCCGATTCATCCAGTCTTCCTGATCTTATAAGGGGCCATTATAGCCATTTATCTCTCTCTCAAGAAATGATGACGTCTTCGGGAGCAATTGCAAAAGCAAGGTTAAGTTTGGCCTCACATGAGGGTAGCTGATATATTTTTCAGCAGGTCCAGCATTTCAAAGTGTAGTTCACAACACTTTTTGGTTCTTAGACCTGAAAGTATTTGCCAAATATAGATAAGCTAGTAGCCTGGTTTTGACACTCAGTAAGGGGTAGTAGAGAATAAGAAGCATTTCTCAAGTAACAGTAATCTCATTAACGCTAACCATGCTATCAAACAATTGTACACTACTCAAACTCTTTGCAGAGCAACGCTGTCAGACACCACTGGATGTGTGACAAGCACCCATAGATGCCAAAACTGGCTGGGTTACTACTTGAACACATAACCAGGAAAAGTCGGGGTGCTTTACATGATCATTTGTACACCTGAGAGAGATGCCTGCAAAATTTGACTTAAATTTCTCCACTTTCAGAGTACGTAGGGTTACTCGAAGTCTGTTTACCTCCCTGTCTCTTCTGCCTCTTCCAGGGAAGTTTTTTTTTAGCAGGTGAAATTTATAAGTGGAGAAGGAAATCGTTTGCAGGAAGAGAGAGCTACAAAGCTGGATTTCTCTTTTTAAAGCCACTTGTTTGGCTGTTACTTTGCATGGGTTTGAGGCTGCTCCCTTATCTACACATGTATCTTTTGAGAGGCTAAAGGACTGGGGAGAGGAGTTAAAACATACCTTGATGGAGTCATCAAAGAGAAATATATGTCTGGCTTCAATTTGGCTCAGTTCAGGGATATAATATATGTGGTGGGTGACACTCATTTTCAAGGGCTAGTAAAGAAATATGTTTCCCAATTTGTATTCTTGTGTAAAAGAAAAGTTCTTCTTTTCAAATCTGTACAGACCAGATGTTTTTACAGGATTTGTAGCATGAGCTGGAGAGGTTGAAGGGAGCCCTTTGCCTTCCTCCCCCACCCCGTTCTCCCTCGGCCGTGGCCGTGCATCACGGCGGTACGTGAGGCTGACCAGTTACCTGTCCTCCCCCGGAGAGCACTGTCACTGCCCGGAGCACCCGCAGGCTCTTTTATTAGCACTCCCAGCTTTGCGAGCACGTTTTGATACACATTTGAATCTAAGCTTGATTTATTTAATAAAATAGGCTTATCTAGAAGAAAATGTGAAAGTCCCAGGGGGAAGGAGGGAGGCGAGGGGAGGAAGGCCACAGAATTGCAAATTCTGGTCCACTGCTCTGAAAACTCACACAGGAGCTCAGGGAAGGTAAAGGGCCTTCACATAAAAAAAAAGTTCCTCAAAACCAAGAAGGAGCGAGGGGTAGGAATTTCGCTAAAGCCATTTAAATCTTGAGGACAGGAATATATATGTGTGTGTGTATATATATATCTCTGACAATGACAGATAACCCTGATCACAGTAGTTTCTTCTGAGCTTATTCTTAACTTGCAGATCCCCTTTGGTTTTAACCTTTTGCAGTTTTTGTTTCATTTCCAGTAGAAGCAGGGTTGTAAAATTAGTGTTTAGGTAATACAAAATAATCCACATATATTTCAAGGAATATAATTTCATAATTTGCTTCAGTGTTCAGAAAAAATAAAATTATGGGGCATCCAGCTCACATCAATTGCAACTAATACTTCACTACTATTTTCAGTAAAAGGAATTCTTTTGTTAATGTAGTACTTGTAAATGTAATTTACGTACTGAGGCATTTTCAAAAACATAAAAGAAACAAAGAATATGGACTAGTGATCTTACTATTAGTTCACAAGTTCAGAAGGTATTATTTGCAGTGTAATATTCTGTGGGTTTAGTAACATACATAATAAATCACTTATTATTTACTTATTAAAATAATTTCCTTTTTGGATCTACTTACCTCAGATTTTTAGAATTACTCAAAAAGATTTTGAAGTTTTTCTAAATTAGATTGCTACCTTCCTCTTCTTTTTAGTAAATTAGAGATCTTTCAACTGTGATAGATACATAGTGATTCATTTGCCAGATCCATTCTCCCTTCCTCCCCTCTCCCCACAAGCCAATTCCTCAGTTTCCTTGCCAGGACAATTCAGGAGCCACGTTTTCCTTGTGCGATGTGTATCCCCTCAGCATTTTGTGATTACACACATTTTGCAAAGTAAAAGATGCCAAGTGAAAATACTGAGCCACCACTAAAAGCTTTTTTCTTGTGAAACAGTGACAGCAGGCCAAAACTCATTAAAAGTTATACAAAAATCAGCAGGTCAGCAGGAGAAAAAAAAGTAGGCAGGAAAGCGTGGCCTCTTGTAGATACAGACTGTAATATTTGCCCCTCACTACAAGAAAGACATAGAGGTGCTGGAACGTGTCCAGAGGAAGGCAATGAAGCTGGTGAAGGGTCTACAGCACCCGTCTTATGAGGAGTGGCTGAGGGAACTGAGGTTGTTTAGTCTGGAGAAAAGGAGGCTGAGGAGAGACCCTATCACTCTCTACAACTGCCTGAAAGGAGCTGCACCTGGGAGAAGGCTAAGGGAAGAGCATGGTTCGTTTCCAGACCTGTTCTCTGCTCCTTTGGGGGAGCTGCATCTGTGGGGCAGCATGACCCTGAGTTGGGGGCAGAAAGTAGTGGAAGTAAGGAAAGAGAAGCCCAGAACAGGGCAGCAGACGGACATTGCAGATGACAGAGCTGTATCGTGGTGCCTAGTAATCTTGATATCAGATGATACCATACCCATTCAGAATCACCTTACTCATTATAATAGGTTTCACTATACAGATACATACACATCACTGCCTTCTAGTTTTCACATGAAATACTGAAAAAAAAGACTCATGCTGGATCTTGACACAGCAGCCAAAACACATGTCACTAATCCAACTGTTTATAATCAGATTGAAGGAGCTGGAGGGCATAATAATAATTATTACTGCCAATAATTTCTTCATGGTGTGACAGTAGATAAGCCAAAGCACTAACAATTCTTCTAATCTACATGCAGAAACTATCAATGGAAAAAAATATTAAACCAGTCCATACTCCAGTCTGATTAAAAATGTATGACATGTGAAAACATACTGTAAATAAGCCAAACTCTTCTATGCATGACTGAGTGCAGTAAATTTGACACGTCTTAACTATACGTGTAAAGATTTGTAACGAGAGCTAAATGTCATCAAGTTCTGCGTTTCTGCTAAGGTGTCAGTTTTAGAAGACAGAGAGGCTCATCCTTTTGTGATGAGCAAACTCTTCAGGCAGCTGCTGTCCTTTATGCCTTCCTCATCTCTGCCAGACTAGAGCAGGGTCTGTAAGAACCAGCAAAGACCAGCAAGAAGACCATATCAAATGAGAGTCTACAGCTCTGGATGTGGCAGAGGCTGGTTCCTGAGGCTCAGCGAGGTACTTCTACTACACATGAAGAAGAGGAGTGCCTTCTGGGTCCTCTTCCAGGAAGGTATCAGGGAAAACCCAGAGAGGAGAAGCCAAAAAGCTGCAGCCAAATGCAGAGAGAAGCAAAAGCGGCCCAAGAAGGGGATATGAACTGTACAGCAACTTTCCACAGTTATGCCCAGGCTTTCCACATCCGTTCTGATTGCCTCTTTCTTCCCTCTCTTCTTTCTCAGCCAGATCTTTTAACAGCTTCCCCATCCACCTCCCCTTTCTTATTTCTCCTTGCTTTTCTGCGCCCTCATCTCCCTTGCCTTTCCATGTGTGTATTCTCCTTACAATGTTTCATTCCTTCTTCACAACCCTTCCAAAAATGAGGAATGAGTTTAGCCGTAATCTTTCTGTCCCCTTCGCTTTTCTATTCAACCTCTTCTCTGACGGCTCTTGTGTCTGTGTAGGTAACAAGATCTTCAGAAGAAAACCCCTGGATCTTCTGAGAGCATGTTGCCACGAAAACTAACACCAGATCTGTGAGCAGTACAGATTTGACCCAGAGGAGGTCACAAAACTGTACTTCAGGGAACACCTGATCTGGGGTTTACGCTGACTCTGCACCAGTGCTGAGAAAACAGGCTGCAGTCGGTTTGGTACAACGTTGGATGGCTAGGGGAAGATGATACTGAAGCTGGCATAAAGCCAATCAATATAAAGCTAAATTACTAACATTTAAAAATACAGTTGAATTTGCAGAATTATTTCGTACAGCGTCAGCATTTTGGCTCATGTGGCTTTGGTGCTTTTGATCCAGTAGTGGGAGCCCTGAAGCAGGATTTATTGTATTCTTGAATGGCAGCCCAAAATTGCAGAGCACCTAGCAGGATGAAGCTTACCTTAGCTTGCTCCTCAGGCGCTTTTGGAAGAAGCACTATTTTATTATTAATAGTAATAGTAGTAATAATACTAATAATTACTCCCTACATTAAGCCAACACCCATTCAGGTGGTGCCTAAGTTACTGAAAATAACCTGGAAACCTAATCAACTTGAACCACTCTGCTTCCTGGAGGGGAAGGCTTCTACCTCCAGCATGGTGCTAGAGAAGGTGGAGAACTCTTTGTGCCTAAGCTGCCTTTACCTACCAGCACCCTTGAGGAGACCAGGGCCACTCTCACGTGGAAGCCACCCAGGTCACATATTTGAACTAACATGCCTGGAAATTATCAAGAAAATGAAGGTAGAAGATTGTTCCCTGTCTGGAGATGTTTCACTACCCAGCAATCTGTTGATCAAAATTTCAGCATTATTTCTCTGCAATAAGTACTGAAAGCCTATAAAGTGCTCCAAACATTGCGTAACAGGACTAAACTTGAGCTGGGAGCCCTGAAAGATTAGCTGGAGTGATGCTGTGCTTGGAAATCCAGCTTCTGACTAGGTGACAGAGCGTCCTGTGGTTTCAGCCTGTTGGGATTTGATATTTGTTGTCTGAACACACAGCTGACCACGTAGCTTACTGCTTTCAGCATGTCTCCTTTCCTCTAGACTTCCGTACATCTGCCCAGGGTCACACAACAGAGCTGTACCCGCATGTGTCCTGCAAGGTCTGCAATGTACCTGTGAGACACTTGGCATGTGGTCCTTGCAATCTACAGCTGGTCTGTGATAAGCAATGGTGTTAGCTAAGGGACCTTGACAGAGGGCCAAAGTCTCCTTTTTCCATTCAGACAATATTTCTACGGGGCGGGGGGGAGAAAAAAAGAAGGTTGTACACAGGGTATCTCTAATTCTACAAGTCTAATCTGCTGCTGTGTCAAAGATATCACATAGCGTTGAAGGCAAATGGACTTAACTGTGCTCAGCACATAAAAATCAGGCTTTTCCTATGAGTCAGAAGTGAGTTGCTTAACCACAGACCTCAGAATCCGTGACAGTTCAAGCACAGTCAGTTTTTATACGTCTGAGTTCTTAGACGACAGGGACTTGGCTGGGCTGCACTGTGGGTAAAATTAATTGTAGTCCCTCGTCATCTTAACTTTGCTGAGGGATAACCTCCTCATCAGAGGGCGAAACAGCTGACTTGAGAGAATGAGCTGTGGCATAGCTCAGAGCCACAACAAATTCTTACTAACCATGGAGCTTTTTCTAGCAGATACCTGCAGCTGGACTGTGGTGTTGAGCACAATGGGATTTAATAAGTGCCATTAAAACTGGCAGACAGCCCTGCTCCTAGAGAGGGGCCATATATTTAAGAACTATGCAAAATATTATGCAGTATGCATGTGACCAAATTCTTTGTAGAGGAAAATCCCTAGGACTGTGTTAAATTAAATAGGATTATGGCTTTCATTAATCTGTATCCAGTGTGACCATACAAGGGTATTAGTTTGATAATATTTAAGGACTTAGCTTTACAGCAGCAGCAATCAGCTGTCTAAGCTCAGTGGCTGCGCTGTCAGTGAAAATGTTAACTATTAAAGAGATTGCCATTTACATTGCCCGAATTAAACATGTGACACTCACCAGCTGGCAAATTAAGGACAGGAAAGTTATGCATAGGTCAAGGCATTTTTTCCTTTTGGAGTAAGTAGAAGGAGCGAGTTGTAGGATGTGACTTCTGCAAGCAGCACTGCTGAACCCTGCTCTTCTGAAGCTGTGAGTAATGCTCCCATCAGCTTCAGCCAGAGTGGAGGCAAACCTGTGTGATGTTATCAAAGCCCTCACCCTTGTGCCTGAAGCCTTTTCCCTGAGTGGCACGAATGGGTTGTTAGATAATTTAGCTGTATAGCATGGGATGTAAGCTGGGAGCATTCCTTGTCAACCCAGCATTTCTTTACCAGGAGTTGTTCAGGTAGTGGTATTATGATGCTGCAGCTCTCTATAGTCGCTGGAATCAAAGGTAACTGTGGCACACACTGGCAAACACTGACATTTTAATGGCTCTCTCCAAAAAAGCAAACAGATAACTCTCTGTGAGCCTGTTTCTGCACAGACACACACGCGTGTATAAATATATATATGTACTCAACTGGAAAAATTTAGGAGTCTTAAATGTAAACCCGAGTAATGCAATATGAAAAACATTCAAAGCAGAAAAAGAATGTCAGCCACAGCTCAGTTTAAAAGTCATAGAACTTTTCCTACTGATTTCAGTGAAATAAAGATTTTAATTACCTGTATTGAAAGTAGCATTGTTTCAGTAAATGGATGACATAACCAGACTATTTTTCTACTAATTTTTTACCATATCTTATTGTTTTAAAGCTATAAAAAGATTTATATTGCACCTTCAATTACTTTTATGCATAGAATTTTTACAAAAAATAAAATAAAACTGATAACCAGCTTTCTTTAAAAGAACTCTTACTCCAAGAATGGGTTATACAAAAATGACACCTTTTCCATTATCATGCTGCTCTTAAGGTATTCAAATTTGTATGTCTTTGATAGGAGGGAAAAACATTTTTAATACTTCAATTATATATTCTACAGTCAGCACAGATAAAATAAAACAATAGGTTTAGCATCTTCTCATACCTCTAACATGGGAAGAAGACTCTACCTGAAAGCCACATTTTTTACAGAGACATCTCTATAAATCCTGTTGAGGATAACTGTTGTTGTGCAAGTGTGGCAGAGCATAATGACCTGAAAATAAAGTATGATTATAGTGTGGGCTGCAGAATGATCACTCATAAGAATACGGAGCACAAGATGTAGTGGGCTGATTCTTAGCTCCCAGACAAGGCTTGCCGGGCTGCCAGGACAAAATATCCTTTGTGTTTAAAGGGAACGGCCACGCACCAGAGGTCAGCCAGGGACACAAGCGTAGGAGCAGCGCAGCGCACCCTTCCAGTCCCTCAGATTGGGTCTGTTCTGTGAATAGTCCCATCAAGGCAGAGCTAATCTGGCCCGTCATACTAAAATCCCCATACAGGAGCAGCTGGCTCTGTCATATTAACAGGAAAGACTTGATGCCCAAAGCAGCCTTACTCACTTGGACACTGCAGGCGACTTCTTCAAGATGAAGATTCCCCACAATGGAGGGTGATCTTTGATCACCTCGCTGTAATATCACCTCACTTCTAACTGCACATAGAGTTAGAAGATCTTTCATGTGCAAATATCACATGATCGACCACCTACTCTCCACATGCTTCATAAGTTTACAGTGAACTTTTTATGATTAAAACCCAATTTCTTAATTTTATTATTTAACCCACTTTTACCTTATTTCCTTGACTGAGTTCATTGGTTTGCTGTGTGACTGAGTGACCCAGATTAAATATCTTAGGATACCCCAGCTGATTTTTTTTCTGGCTTAGTCAACCAGTCAGCATTTTAAATAAAAGGGGTTAAAGAAATGCAAACATGAGTTGGAATCTTACCAAATTTCCTTAGACGGTTTCTCCCAGAATCATCAGGAACACTGTTTATGCTTCCTTAAGCTTTCAGTATGCTTTCCAGATGGATGTTTTGGGATCCCAGCTTTGTAAGCAAAACCATCCAACTGAAATAAATGTGTGCCTGGACAGGTTCTTCATTGTACCCTGGAGCCAGCTGAACTCATGGCAATTCCCAAGGATTCACACAGCTATGCCAAGGCTAGGGCTCTTCTCCAGAAGACGGGCGAGCTGTGTCTGCTCTTGTCTTATTTTTTATATTAAAACTCAGGGAAAATTCTAGTGCAGACAGCACAATTTTCAGCTAGAAATACTTTATTATCACATCTACAATAACAATATCAAGTAGTTAAATGCTAAACTACATTTCATTTAAAATAGGAATCAGCAAGCTACTTGGAAACCCATTAAAGTTCATTTCACTACATTTTTAAACACGAAGAGATGTTTTCCAAAGGCCTGATCTTGACTTGCACCACAAAAGCGTCTGTCTTCTAAGTAAATTACTACACTATTGCAATGGCATGACAGTAACAGTAATATCAATGAGGGCTGTTTCCAGAGCTGTGTGCTGTAGGTGTGGGAAAGGGCTGTGGGCAGGAGCATCTCTCCCAGTGAGGAGGGATTCCTAGATACCACAAAATCTTCATGTAGTCCTTGAATCACTGCAGTGGTGCCAAGGGTCACAGTGGGTCTTAGGTCAAACAAATGCCACTGAGACATATAATATTTTCTCACATGTCAATCTGTCTTAAATTTACTGAATTCAGAGGAGAAAATTTGGATAACTCCAATTGGTGTTGAACATTGATGTATAATCTCTAGCAACTACTTTCTCAGGGGAAAGATAGCTTCCATTTTACAAAGAGAAGCAGAAAATCCTCTGCCTCCATGCCTGTGAACATAAACATAAACAGAACAGCCTATTTACATTAAAAAAAAAAATTATCCTTCTGTCAGTGTTGTCACTTCCCTGAACAGGAGTACGGTACAGGTTATCACTGCGTGCCTCTTTCTAATTGTTTTTATAAATTGACCGTGTTGCCAAGGAACACCTGTGTGTTTTGGCTTATTTTTTTTATCTTTAGGAGGGTTTTTTTAAGTACCAAGAGAACAACAAAAAAAAAAGTCAAAGCAAATCCTAAAGACATGGTGCTAGCTCATAACTCATTTTGAACATGGGAAAAATGGCATACAGTGGTATGCACAGACTTATACCATTAAATTGTAAGAACAGTCCCTGCAGAGCTTTCAGCCTGGGCCAGCTTGAATTCTCCCAGCAGTTATTGGGCAGAGTCTGGGAGCTGGCACAGTGCAGAGACAGGCAGTTTGCAGGTGGTCACTGTTCAGAAAACTATGTAATCGGGTAGATGTGGGATGCTCCATGCCAGCATTCACTGGCTCTTTTAAATTTACTCGCATAACTGTAAGCCATGTGTTCTCTTTTCTCGTTTTCAAGAGAATAGGATGCAGAAAGTTAAAAACAACTGTACATGCCCATATGTCAACTTATACTGAGTTTTAAGCTGCAAGGGAAAAATAGGCTGGTAATCATATTGTTATAGATGCAGTTTAAAGGCTAAATTCATCCTTGTTCTAAATTCACTGACCTTTATTTTTATGTCAGATCAATAATAATAAAATATTGGCAAGTAATACAAAATAAGTTTCTCACAACCTTTCAGCAATGCTTTGTCATCTAAAAAGTTAGGTTAAAATTGAAGAGGCTTGGGAAGAATGAGTCCTCTTAAGATGGATAGCTATGTCAGGATCCAGCTCCCACACTATAATATAGTTGTTTACTTCATTTGTAAAAATACTACCGTAAACTTTCGCAGTGAAAATTAATTCTCAAGACATTAAAAAAAATCAATTACCAAGAAAAGAGCCTTCTTTCTAACGATGTTACATACTGAAAATTCAATCTGAATCATGGAATTATGGTGAGGGCTTCTTCTAGATTTATGTGTGTACCATTTAAAGGTTTTGCAGGTAACCATCTGCTCAGTCCCACTGAAAATGATGGTACAGAACAGAATCTGTCTCTGTCAGCACACTTGGGTGTGAAAAAGAAAATGGAGCCCACTTCATTTTTCAATCATTATGTTCCTTCTCCACTGCTACATCCATCTTTCATGTTAGAAGCTGTAACTCCACAGAACGGTAAAAACCTCTCTGTTATAAAACATTTTTTTGAATTCAATGACATTTTTCTGTGCAAGATCCTTACTCTAGCTCTGAATCCTCAGCTATCTGAAGATAGTTTTACACCAAGTTGAATGTCATCTGTTACTTAAAGAATTTGTTAAATATTTGAAAGACCAAAACTGACTAGCAGTGATTTACAGGCACAATATTTATCACGCAAAATTACTCAAAGAAACCACAGAATGAAATATGCTACTGAAACCTCATTCTTTTGCATCGTGACCTTGGCTTTTTGGAGGTGCAGATGATAGAAAGTAATTCTTCGTAGGAATTCCATCAGAGCAAAACCTGAAAGGATTTCAAAGGTTGTGTCAATTGCAAGTCATTGTAAGTCATTTTAACTTACACCACAAAGCATGGTTTTACTGAGTTATCTCCACTGGTAGGACCTCCAAACCACAGTGTAATGGCTTTTGCCCCAGTGAAACTAAACAAAGTATGCCCTGTTCCAGTGTGAACATGATTCAAGCAGTCGTCTGGGCCTAAGGACACACTATCAAATTGACACGCCAGGAAAATGTGAAAAGTTATCAGACATCACAGCAAACAGTGGTATTTGTGAAACAAAAAATTCTTCTTAGGGAATGTTTATAAACAATACATTGTTGATCTGAATATTTCAGCAGTGACCTAACATATTCAGAATGGAGATATAAATACTAACTCATCTCTGTGCTACAAAGTACATCTTTTACCTATTGATCTTACTGAAATTAACCCCTTGGCTGTTCTACACTCTCAAAAGACTACAGATTTAGAAGGATATGGGATAATGATGACGAGTGATTAAACACAGAGGTAAAAGCCAGGATTTTTAGATAAACAATTTAGTAATTTTGAAATTTCGGGGGGAGAAAAAAAGATAAGTTAAGCTGAAAACAAAATCACTGTCTGAAACCGAAGCCAATTAGAAACACAAAGTAATCTTACTATGCCTCTGTACCACAAGACTGTAATAGTTCTACTAAAAGTCAACTTGAATCCACTGTAGAGGAGTCTTAGTTGAGACTAAGAGGAAGAATAATGTACAACCATTACATTATCAAATTCTATTAGAATAGTTAATTGCCACATTTACAGTGATTTCATTATCTCCCATTATGGCAGCTGCAGGGAGGAGAGAGAGTAAGGGCACATGTGAATTCTTGGCACTGAAATCACAGCATCTATGTTAAAGGCTTATTAAGACGATTTAATCCCTCTCCCTGCTGATTCTGGATTGTCCCACATTGTACACTTCCTAGTGTTTTGTCTAACCTAGTTTTAAATACCCTAAGCGATAGGAATGTCGTCAGTTCCCTTAGGAGATTACTTCAAGGCTAATGGATTTCACTGGCAGGGACGCTTTTTGATATCCTGCCTACCTTTGCCCTTACTTTATTCCTTTTGATTAAGAAAGTTTCTTGCCTTCTCTTTTTTGTGTGAAAGGTATGAGATCCCCTATGAATATTAGAAATTCCACCCCCTGCCCCGTTGTTACCGTTGTAGGCAGTTTTCAAGTGAGGGATGTAGAGGATTTACATCCAGATAAAGCCAGTAGCAAGCGGCCAGCAGTATTAACCGTCAGTGTAGTCATACTTTCTTCTCTGGCTGCTGCTGTGCCACTAGAAGTGGTTTCCATACGCAGCCCTTAGCCAGCTACTTGTCACCACCCTCTTCCTAGAGGTTATACGCACCCTCCCACTCCCGATTTTCTGGCTGAGCTATTGCTAGCATTGCTGCTTAAAAAGAGCCAGCTTAGTTAAAACCTGTTTAAACAGTGAATTATTGCTTACCCATCTCTTTCTGGCTGACGTGGGCTAGACAAGCCTCCTAGCCACCTCTCGTCTAGCTGGCGGGAGAGAGGGTACCCCCCAGCAAAGTTGGTGGTAACCTTTGATGCCACAAAAAGGGAAATGCAAATGCAAACATTCACATTTGCCTCCCTGCTCCTGATGTTCTGTGGAAACTGGGAACGACTGGTGATAAGAGACAGCTACAGACTGCAAGGAGACAGGCTGAACTTCTTCTGGACCGAAGGTGCCCGATCAAACCAGGCCTACCTGAGCTTTGCACAACCATCACCGCGGTTGTCTTGCAAAAACAATTTGCTCCTTCACTTACTTTGATATGATTACTCAAAGCAAAAATACTTTCTTTTGAAAAAAAAGATCCCAGTTTTGGTTCCCTCCAGGTGCTGACCATAACTCTGAAAAGGAGGACTCACGCACAGTTAGGTTGTGTGGTCCCAGGAACCATGGCTGTACACGCCGTCCTTCCAGCCGGGTCCGACTGAGGATAGGAGAGCCGGATTCCAGCCCAAGAGAAGATGCAGTCAGTCACTTGCAGTGTTCTGCTTCTGTAGAGCAGTCAAATTGTATTTGGTCATTTACATCTTTTATAAATACTCTAGATGCTATCCACAAAGCTACTAGACACCTTAGTGATAGAAATCGCTAAGAATTAGGAAGCAGTGCATTTTTGACGAACGTAACACACTGTCCCTCTCACTGAAGTCAGAATCTCTAGCTGTAAAATATAACTATTATCAGAAAGTTAAGTATTTAGCACTCTTTAATGCTTTACAAATGGCTGAGGATGGGGTGATAAATGCGTTTTTTTTTTCTAGGCCTGTTCTAAATTATAATGTTTTGCCAACATAGCTATGTCAGTTCTCAGTGTGAAAAATTCACGTCCCCAGCAGATATTGCTATGTTTGCAGAACTCCTGATGGGGACGCATCTTTGCCAGAAGGGGAGAGCTTATATTGGCTCAACTTACATCACTTAGGGAGGTGGTGTAACTATGCCAGAAAAACTCCTTCTGTCAGTTTGAACAGTATGTACCGCGGGGTGCTCTGCCAGCTACAGCGACGGTGGAGCTGTGGGGTAGACAAGACTGCGATTGCTGTTGCTCCGTACATTCACTTTTAATTAGCGTATTAATCAACATGCCACATTTGAGAAATGCATCTCATGAAAGACGGCTGCATTTATTGACATCCTCAGTCTGCATGTCTCCTAATATATCAGAAGTGCTACTTTGATGCCTGTCTTGAAAAAGAAACCATGTGCTACTCAAATGTGTATTCTTGGAAACCAGACAGCTAAATTATGACCTCCCTAGGTGTGTTGGCACCTTTGCTGCAGTCATATAATTTTATGTTTTCTTGTTTCCCTGCTTGGCATCTACTAGCCTCCAGACCTGTATTTTGGAAGTATAGCTCATCCAATCTCTTCTGACTCTGTCAAAGATATTTTTGGATTTATGGTGATCTAAGTTTAACTGACAAATCTTTTTATAAAAAAAGAAACAAAATTGTTATGGTAGATTCTCTGAAGCGTCCTTAATCTGTCCTTGATGCCCTTTTCTCCAAAATATCACATCAACTGCTTTCACATGACTCTGAATGCTACTCATGCCTGAAATGTATATAGATAGATTCTGATTTCAGCAGTTGTTTCCAGTATCAGCTGGTTCCTTCCTCTGGCTAGAGCTGTGTCTGCCAGTTCTTTCCGGTGCTGTGTGACCTCCGTGTTTATGTCTAATATCCTGTCTCCATTTACCACAGAGCTGTAATATCATGCATACTTGGTAACATTTATGAAATGTGTGTGTTCTGCTCTGGACTAAGAAAATCAAAGATAAAATATTCTTAAATGTGGGGTTTTTTAAAAAACAGTAGATACATATTTTATTTTAATTGTCTTAAAAAGTGCAAACTAAAATTCAGTAAAGCCAGTGAGATATTTCCCATGCAATATAAGCAACAGAAGTATTGCTTAAGGAACAACAGAAAGGAAAACCTTCAAAGTACGGCCATAGGAGTGTTCACCTTAAGCTTATTGGTATTAGCTCTCTCTTCCATAATGAATTATTTTGGCTCTGCCTTCCATAACTGTGACAAAATGAGTTGCAATAATTCAACCTGAAGAGAGATACATCTCCATCTAGAAAATGGCAGTGGTGCCTGGCCTTTAGAAGAACAGGAGAGACATCTGTCATTGTTACTATTATTACTGAACCTGAAGGTCCAACACAAATCTGGACACCACCTTAGAAGCAGGAAAACTGATACCTACAACAGGACCTAGAACTGACACCTGGCAAATTCCTGACAGTTCATTTCTCTATCGATAGTATCACACCAGTGGTTTTGAGCCAGCCGGTTTTCCATTCCTGTGCTTATCTCTTTCTAGCTGCAGTGTCATCTGTGCGACACCGCTGGCTGTGTTTGTTGGAAAAAATATAAAGGAGGACATCATCAGCCCCAAAAGCATCACTGAATCCCATGTGTCTCAGCAACATGTGTACCAACAGGTGTGGACTTAGAACAAGTGGAGCAGAATTTAGTTGGAGTAAGAAAAATGTGAAGATAAATGGCCTTCACGGTTTTGACACGTCTGTTTCTGGCATGCAAGCAAGAAAAGCAATACCGCATTAGATACATATAGCATTAGCACTAGCTGTTAACATGTAAAAAGGTGTTCCCCTAGCAGTGCATGCAGTCAGAATGAACAGAAAATATTATCGTATTTGTGGTCAGCTATCCAGAAAAGTTAGTTAGATTAGTTTTTTTTCCAGTCTGTAAACCACTCAAGGATCTACTGAAAAGCACGTTTAAACCAGTATGTTTATATGCATTTAAATAGTAGCTAATTTCAAAACAAATTGTACAAATATTATGCTCAAATTAATGAAGACAGCAATCCTGGATTAGAATTAATGTTTTCTACACTGAAAGCAAACCGGGGTGAAACTTCCAGTTTCCCTGTGTGTGAACACCAGTGAAAGGAGCCTGTAATTTCTTTGAATTGTGGAAAGAAACAAGATCACTCTCCTACTATTCTTTTACAGCCATTTCATTTCCTGAGTGTACAGCTTACTTTAAAAGTTTGCTAATAACTTAATTAATTAACAAGCTTAGACTCTGAGGCGCTTACTCCTGCCAGTCTCTGCTTTACACAGATATGGCTGTATTAAATTGGCTTTGTCACAGAACTGTTCCCTCTTCCCCCGTCCCCATGGTGTGACTCAATCTTAGTTTATGGGCAAACTTGGAAAAGTCATTTAAAACTTGGTGATGAGATGCCCCTCTATGTTTTAATTATTATGAGCCAAAATGCAAAAAGATATGAAAGGAGTTTGAGGATGAAGAAATCTTTAAACCTACATAAAGACTTCTGGTGTAGAAAATGAAGCAAATATTAAAACTCTTTTACACACGGAAGAGGTGACAGTGCAGGCAGGTCACCATCTTACTGAGCTGTTCTCACTGAACAGGGCTTTTACATTTCAGAGTACAAGGATATTTGGAAAGAATAGCTGGGATCAGCCAATTTATTAACCTCTCTGCTAATACTGCCAATTGTGGTGGTGTTTGTAATTTGGGCACCTGTTCAAAAAAGAGCGGAACAGAGACAACTCCCTTTACACAAACTTTTCCATTTTGTGAACCACATCTTAAAGAAGACCACATCCCTCCCATACAGACTGCGGGCCACCTCCCACCACACCAGTAACCGGCTAATATTTCTGTAATAGCTATGGTAACTGAGTTTATGAACTCAGCTCAGAAGTACCAAAAAAAAAAAAAAACAAAAACCAACATAAACAGACAGGAATGGGAGTTTTCAACTTCTTTTTAATTCTATTTACCATCTAGAAATGAGACAGCTACAGCTCTCTCCGGCTGACTGGTGTCCTCTGGCTGACAGCTGTCAGACCAGGAGATACTCAGTGCATCAGCAATAACCTCTGCCTGTAGTGGACACTGAGTCACAAAAGCTGGGGTAGATGTCAGCTGAGTGAGGCAGTGGCTGTGTTAGGGTGCCAGTTCCCCATACAACCATCAGAGAGATCAAGCCACCTCCAGAACTAGACCTGGAGGGAGAGAGTCACACTTGGATTTGTCTGTTGTATCCATCGACTGTCGAGGAATGCAGCCAAGCACCTTACTTTTACTCACCTCCTGTGTTTGACACTAGTCAGGTGCCTAAAATCTGGCCAGCTTTGCCTGTCAGCCAGTACTGCAATCTATGTGTCATAGGGAAAGTACAGTGAACCATAAAAGGCGCCTCACAAAAGCCGAAGATGCTCTGGGGAACTGTCCCAAGGTGAACTTGCTGTGGGGACTGAACTTGCTGCAGCTCCAGGGGATTCCTGCTCTGACACGCAAACAACATGTGATTTACTGTATCTGTTGCAGTTCTAAGTTTAAAATGTTTACTGCACTCCTAATGTTTTATCCGCTCCAATACAAAAATATTTTCCAACAAACAGAGTGTTGAGCTGTGGCTAACTTCATAAAATATCTGTTGGTGACTTACTGGGAAAAGAACAAATAAACAAANAAAAAAAAAAAAAAAAAAAAGGCAGAAACATTCAATTTCCTCCACAATGGAGATGAATTCATCCAGTTCTTTAAAATTCCCTCAGTACTCTCTCTCCTTCCCATTCCCTCTCTTTTAAGCATTATTTTAAACTCATCCCCACAATAAGCATTATTTTAAGCTTATTTTCTGTTGGGCAATTAATAACGGCAAGCTTGGAGTCGTTTTTGTTGTTGTTGTTGTTGTAGTTTTTTTAATGGGTTTTGCCTGGGAATTTCCTTAAGAAACGTATAACAACTGCACGCTGGAACAGGCCCAATTCGCTTCACAAGCACCCGACGTCCCCAGGAGGGACCGCTGCTGCTGTGGATGCCGCGGATGCTGCTGCAGATGCTGCTGCGGATGCTGCTGCGGATGCTGCTGCGGATGCTGCTGCTGCGGAGGGACGCATCCCGCGGGATTTCTCCAAAACCGCGGAGCGGGGGGAGGCTGAGGAAGGAGCCGGCGGACTCACTTCGCGGAAGGCGTGCGGGGCAGGGAGGCGGGAGCCGGGCCGGGGCGGAGGAGGGGGGGGGGGGGGG